>VZQC01010022.1:233461-602032 GCA_009823505.1 Rhizomys pruinosus
AGATGTTATAAGCCACAGTAAGACCCTGTCATATTTAACAGGGGGGAAAATTGTAATTCATGGATTAACATATCCAAACATGTGTCTATGCTAAAGTAACCTACCATAACTATTAGTGCTGCTTAAATACCTATATATCTAATTGCTTGTTCTTCATTAGTAGGATCGAAAGGTTATTCCTGGACAAACTGTCAGCCCATGAAAGGAAACAGCCAGAATTGACCAGAGTCCAAGTCAACAGCTCCAGAGAGAGTGGACTGTTTTACCTCTCATCCACCTGTGCCCCTTTTCTAAGCCTAGGGAACAACCTGCGGAAGAGGGGGTGTGGTAGAATGTAAGGGCTGCGATTGGGGTGAATGGTGAAACTACAGCAATGTAGTCTGGACACTCATTTGATCAACTTGATTGAACAAACAACCTGTCACCCCCCACTGGATGGTGGGGCTGTAGGTGTTTGGGCACAACAGCCTGCAGATAGGTTTTGCATGAAGGATGCTTGTACTCATGGATTATCACTTATAGCTAAAAATGAACAAAAAAAAAAAACTGAGAAAAAGATGCAGGACAGTTATGGCAGAATGCATGATCTGGGATGGGGTGGGGTTGGGGGGGGGAGGGAAAGGGAAATAAGCCTGAACTGAATTGGAAAAAATGTATGAAATGCACAAAGCATCAATAAAAACTAATTAAAAAAAAAAACTCGATGAGGTGATAAATACAGTATCTGGCCAGCTTTACTGCATATTCGTGTGTCCTTTTACCTCAATATTTCCCCAGATGTATTTATTTTTCCTTGCCTTCAAATGGAAATAGGAGAACACAAGGGACTGGGGACTAAAACATTCATGGAAAGGGGAAGACATGGCAGCTGCAAATAGCAAGAATCCTCATGCCGACTGCTCTGTGCATAAACTCGTGGCTCTTCTGAAATATATCTTCTCCTTAAAGCAGAAGGGCACAGGTTAGAAATGGACAAGGATGTCACTTTGTAGAAAAAGATCATTTTAAGGAAGTTTGTGTTCTATTTATATCTGTGCATGATGTATGTGTATGTTCATGTGTGTGTGGGGGGGGTACATGCAGGCCATGACACACATGTGGAAGTCAGAGGTCACTCCTCATCTTCTACCTTGAGACTGCAACTTTTTGTTGATCGATATTGCAAATACCAGGTTAGCTGGCCCAGGAGCTTCCAAGGCCCCTACTGTCTCCACCCCCCTCATCTCTCTATAAGAGTGCTGGGGTTACAGCCATACTACCATGCCCAGCTTTATGTGGGTCCTGGGGGTCCCAACTCAGATTCTCATACTTACGTAGCAAGTATTATGCTAATCTGTCTTATTTGGAAAGGCAGATTTTAATCTTTCAGAAATGACTACTTTCTGTTAAAAGAGGGTATTATTGGGTACATAGTGGGAACTAGTTTTCTAAGAGTGACTTATAAAGTTAGCCATTTCTGGGGATTAGGACTGTCTACCTTGGTTTGAGTTATCTGATTATTTGAAAACTTGAATGAGCAGAGGCAGTTAATTTGTCCACCTTCCGGTTGACCTCAGTGTCACAGTGTCTTGTCCAGATGGTTTTGGCGAGATTTATCTGGGGTGGCCCCTTGGTGGAGTTCGTGCCTGTAATAGCACTTAGTCCCTTCTGCCTGTATTTCCTTAAGGTCCCTCACAATGCTTGCCTTTGAGCCCAGAGACCCTCAGCTATGCAGGCCTGTCTAATGTCTCGGTGGAAAATGCTGGAAGCCCTCAGAACAGAGTGGAACTGGAAGAGGAGACGTCATTATCCCAGAGCTGACTGTAAATTGTGCTGTTTAGTCTGAGAAGCAATTAGGTCTGGGGTATGTAATCTGATCCTTTGGCGGCCTTTGGGGCCCCCCGTAGGTCTGTTGCTTCTGCTGGGCATCAGCACAGAGATTTCAGGCCTGTCTCCTGCACTCCATAACTCAAACCAGTGTATCCAAAGAGATCAGCTTTCTTATCATCAGTTCAGTGTTTATGTGTGCAGAGGATGAGAGTTGCATCTTCAAGGCCCTGAGTTCAAATCCTACCTTCACTTTTTCTTTGCAGGGCCAGCCACTGTAGCTCCCTTGAGTGAACCTCAGTTGCATTAAACTCTCCTCAGCCTTGTTGTCACACAGGATTATACCAGGATAGTGTGGGGTACATCTGAAATCCATCCAGGCTGGTTGATCTCCATTACCGTTTCTAGGGAATTCCAGCTGAACAGTGTAGATGATAGGTCTCTCTGCCCTTCACTAATAATACCCTGACTGTTTCCCATATATCACCAAGGTACAGTTATCTTTTTACTTTCATTTTCTCTGTGTGTGGTCATATGGCTGTGCAGGGGCATGAGGAGGTCAGAGGTCAACACTGGGTATCTATCTTAATGGCTTCCCACCTTATTTTTTAAAACAGGGTCTCTCACTAAACCTGGATCCGGCCAATCCCACTAGACTAGCTCACCAGCGTGCTCCAAGGATTCTTTTGTCTCCGCCCTCTTCCTCCAGCACTGGATCACCAATGTGCACAGCCACTCCTGACTTTCACATGAGTGCTGGAGATGTGAACTCAGATCTTCATGCTTACATGGCCAGTACTTTACTGACTGGGCCATCTCCCAGCCATCTCCATTAATGTCCTGCCTACCACCCTATGATATTGTGAGGTTTCCAGCAGGGTGGTCAGAGCTTCATTGTCAGTCTAAAGCCCTAGCACTTAGTACAGTGCCTGGCTTAGAGTGACTGCTGAGAATATATTATACAAAATGAATGAATGCAAACTAATCCATGTCCAGTTGGTTGGGGCAGAGTCCCTTACTTTATCTGAGAGAAGTTCAAGGTCAGAGTCACCACCTGGGAGTTCAAGCAGAGCAGCTTTGTGCTTGGTTTCTGCTGGTTGCACCCTTGCGCCATCAACAATCACAGCCTTGGACTCCTTAGCTAGAGGCTCATTGTTCATGAACAAGAAATCCCCTTGTCAAGCTAGGGTACAGCTCAGGGGTGCAGTACTTGCCAACCTTACACAAGGCCCAGGTTTGATTCCCAGCACAGCAATCAAATAAACAAGAAAATTTTACATGGCCTTTTTTTGCAATCTTCTGTTTTGCACAGCCAAGACTTAGTCGGCATGTTTCAAGTGTGATGCCAGTGGGCTAGAATCTTGTTTGGAAGAGTAAATACAAAAATGAGGGACCTGTGTGTGTGTGTGTGTGTGTGTGTGTGTGTGTGTGTGTGTGTGAGAGAGAGAGAGAGAGAGAGAGAGAGAGAGAGAGAGATCCCCAGGAATCCCAGAATCTCTTCTCTTGCACTGTGAATCAAGCCAAGTCTTGCTCCATGTGGCCTCCAGCACACATTTGTTTTAAATTATTCCTTAATTGCTTAAGTGTCTGTGGTGTCTTTGCTCTTAGCTTAGGGCCTGGAGAGTGGAAAGAGGGGATCTCATTGTTCCCACCTCTACCCGTAGGGTGGAGACCCTCCCAAGGCTCCCCTCCTAGGCTTAGTGAGAGAGGCTGGGAGGGTGGGAGGCCAAGATCCCAGGGCATGAGAACTGGAAGAACCACCGGGCTTCCCCGTCACTTTGCTGAGTTCTATCACCAAACGTGGTGTTGGGTTAAATTTGATTGTTTTGCTTTTGTGGCCATGCTAACATATACCTCATTAGTCTGTCTTAAAATCTACCCGCTCTTCCAAGGAAAAAGAAAATACCCAAGGCTTAAAATAGTACAGTTGTCTATGTGGAAGCCTCTGATAGTGTTTTCCAACATACTGAAAACCTCTCTTTTGTGTGTGTATGTGCATGTGTGTGCATGTGTGGGTATGTATGCATGTATGATTACCTGTATGTGGAGGCAAGAAGTCAACCTCAGGTATTCCTCAGGGGCTGTCCACTTTGTATTTTGGGACAGGGTCTCTCACTGGCCTGGAGATCGAAGCGTGGGGCTAGGCTGGCTGGCCAGCAAGCCCTGGAGGCCTACATATCTCTGCTTCTCTGGTGATGGGATGCATGCATGGACACACTTTCTGTTTTCTGTTGTTGTTAACATGGGTTCTAAAGAGTGCACTCAGGTTTGCACAGCAAGCAGTCAACTCCCTGGACTCTCATCTCCCAAGCCCAAGAACACCTCTTCCTTCATTATCTTTGTCCAACACACTTCTGGGGCCAAAGTTCTAGGGACTTTCCTGACCAATGCTCTCTGCTGGATTGTGACCAGGCTCTCCTGACTGCAGAGAAGCAGGATTCACACATCATGGCAGGTAGGACTTACCACCCAGAATTACCCTGCCTGATACAAGAGGCCTCAGAGTCATGGAGCCCAACTGGATTCCGAGAGAGCAGAGGCCCCAGGGTGGTATGTGACTTGCACAAGACCTCTCAGGATGGGGTGGCACGGCAGTGGCTCCAGCCTAATCTAGGGTTATTCTTCATCACCTGCACCTGTAGAGCCAACCTCCATGGGCTGTCAAGTTCTCACTTGCATTGTTTTATTGCTATTATTATTAATAATTTTATGTATATGAATGACTATTTGCCTGTATGCATGTAAATCCACCTGTGTCGTGCAATGCCTGGGGAGATCAGGAGGGGGTGCTAGATTCCCCTGGAAATGGAATTACAAATGGTTGGGAGCCACCATGTGGGTGCTGGAAGTCAAACCCAGGTCCTCTGCAAGAGTAGCCGGTGCTCTTAACTGCTGAGCTGCCTCTCCAGCCCCTCACTCACAATTGTGTCCTACCCAACTTGATGACTTTCAAGTTCCATCCACCTGTGAGCAAAGCTCTTCTTTAGTGGACTTCTTGCTTTGTGCTCTGACAGCCCCATGCTTCTTCCATGCAGCTCACCTGAGCTTCATATTGGCCTTAGAAGGTTGTAACTACTGAGAAACTACTAAAGCATTAGAAGACATGATTAACTAATAACTAACTACTGTTACCCTCTGAGGCATGGAGAGGCTGAATTAGAAATGACTTGAATAAACCAACATAGCTCAATAGGTTTGGGGCTGAGATTCAGGTGCAGGTATTCTTGGAGTCCAGGTCTGGAGTGCCTGGTCTTCAACGATGGATGTGCTGCACCACCTTCTACATTTAACCTCTTAGCCTTTTGTTCACAGAAGTCAATGCTTCTCATCAACAATGTACAGACCCCACCCCTGGATCTCTCTTGTTCTTTGGTGATCTTAGAGTCATAAGATTCTATTTACAGCCGGGCGTGGTGGTGCACGCCTTTAATCCCAGCACTCGGGAGGCAGAGGCAGGCAGATCTTTGTGAGTTCAAGGCCGGCCTGGTCTACAGAGTGAGTTCCAGGACAGCTGGGGCTACAGGGAGACCCTGTCTCAAAAAGACAAAAAAAAAAAAAAGAATCTTATTTACAGTTTCTGGTCTGTTCTAGTTTGTGGGTACATGCGTGGCCCATGTTGAAAGATAAAATTTCTCAACTCACTCGCATGTGCGGATTTTGAATAAGACTCAAAACAAGAGGAGGCATTTCTAGAGCCATGCGGGGCTGTGCGAGTTGCTTTCCCAGCAACTTCGGCCTAGAATGGCCAGTGGAACTTATAATATCTGTTGCATTTTGGATACTGAACAAAACCTTGGTTGAGCCTGGCTCAGCGAGTAAATCATACCGTAGACTGTAAGGACAAAGGTGTGACATCCAGAGGGATAAGCACTATCAGTGAACTGCAGTTCCCAGGACAAAGCCATTTCTATGTCATCCTCCAAGACTGGTTGGTTCAAACTTCATGTTCATAGAGAACTGAAAGTTTGCAAATCTAGCATCCTATCGCCTTGGATACCTTTAGATCCCTGGGCAGCCATTCATTACCCACTTCTGTTTTCTGAACTAATACCCTGTGATTAGCAGTGAAACCTTTTGAAAGGTATTAACTTAGCAGACCCCTAACTTCCACCAATTCAGAAGCTAAAAAAGTCAGCAGATAGCATCTGAAATCTATGGCAGAGACTTCTCTACTTTGCTATAACTCACTTACTTGATACTTCTACCAATGGAGCTGAAAAGTGCCTTGATTTATGACTTTGTTTGGTAACTATAAAAACTTCATAAAATAGTTTCTATATTGGAACATGTTATTTAGGGCAATTTTTATTTCTGTTCCTGGGCCATGGTCCCTCATATTTACCTTAAGAATAGATTTTATTCTCTTTGAGGTAAAAGGTAGATTTTGTATTGATATCTCCTTTGAGAAGCAGCTGTGACTTGCTTCTGGATCCTAGTAGAAGCTGGACACCTGACCATGACCCAGGAGGTCACCACGAGAAATAAGTGGCCTATCAGGAACTAGAAGTCTTTATCAGACACACATCAAACCAAAAAGGTCAGTGTATACCTCTTTCATCATCAAATGGAAGTGGCACACATGCCCTTGGGTTCCAGCAGGTTCTAAGGCACAAGATGCATAAACAATTGGTCCAGGATACCAAGGCCCATACTCCCAATGGAGGCTAGCATCATGGGAACAAGACCTGGGTGGTCTCACAAAGCCTGTGCTCTAAAAGCAGCATGTTTCACTTAATACTTATTGTGACTGTCTGGAAATTCTTAATATTTTTTTTAACAAGAGGGCCTTCATTTTCATTTTGCTTTGGGTGTGTTTGTGAGGATGGTTCTGGAAGACATTATCATTTGAATGAGGAGGTTGAGTAAAGAAGGTCCACCCTCATCACTGTGGTCAGACATCATTCAATCCAGTTAGGACCTGAACAGAATGAACAAGTGGGAAGAGGGAGAATTCCCTCCTTTTCTTCTTGAACCAAGCCAGCCATCTTTTCCTGCCTCTCAGCATTGACTTTGGAGGTCCTGGTTCCTTCCTGCACCTTCAGACTCTAAGACTCACTATCATACCACCTCTAGTTCTCCGTCTTGTCTTCCAGCAGGTGGCAGAAGGCAGACTCAGGACTTCTCAACCCAAGTCCCACCACAAATCTCTTCCCTTCCTTTCCCTTCCTTTCCCTTTCCTTCCCTCTTCTCTCTCTCTCTCTCTCTCTCTCTCTCTCTCTCTCTCTCTCTCTCTCTCTCTCTTCCTATTGAACACATATTCTATTTTTAAATTTTATTTATTTCTGTATGTGTATGAATGTACTGTCTGCATGCAGGTCTGTACACCTGTGTCGTGCAATGCCGCAGAGATCAGAAGAGGGTGTCGGATTCCCCTGGAACTGGAGTTCCCCTGGAATTGGAGTTTCAGGTGCTGGGAATGGAACCCGGGTCCTCTGTAAGAGCGGTCGGCGCCGTTAACTGCTAGAGTCAAGGAACAATATCGGTTCCTTCACTATTTCTATCATTTATGTGGTGGGTGGAACTTAGCTTCCTGTCCCTGCACTAACGGGCCCATCGGTCCAGTGGACTTTGCGACTGGCCTGCAGCCATCATCAGAAAGCCGAGGAGGCACTGCTAGCATCAGCTCACTTTCTTCTTCCTATTCAGTCCAGGACCCCAGCCCAAGGAATAGGGCTGCTTGAATTTATGGTGGGTCTTCACACTTCGGTTAACCTGACCAAGAAACTCCCTCACAGACAGGCCTAGCCTTTGGTCTCCTAGGTGACTCTAGATCCAACTGATGTCACCATCACAGCATCCACCACAGCACTGATTCCTTACTGGCGGAGTCTGGCTGCTCTCTACCTTCCTTATTCTCCCAGTTCCAAGAACCAAGACGCAAAAGGAGCTGCTCTGCCAGTCACAGGACGTTGGGAGCTGACTACTGTTGGATGGGGGAGAAGAGGAGCTCGTTAGTATGTCTGGGATGCAAGAGATCCTTTGAAGCAACTCTTGCTATTGCAATGTCTTATGATAAAAGTTAATGGTAAGGGGACTGGAGAGATGGGTTGGTGGTTCAAATCACTGGCCGCTCCTGCAGAGGACCAGGGTTCAATTCCTGGCACCCACATGGCAGCAAACAACTGTCAGTAACTTCTGTTCCAGGGGATCCAACACTCTTCTGACCCACGTGAGCACTGCACAACATAGTGCACTTACACACACACGCAGGTAATACACTCATACACATGAAAAGAATAAATTGGGAAGCCTGGTCTAGCAAGCTCTGACTTTGTCCTCGAGTGGATGGAACTGGTAAATGAAAAGCTGAAATGAGCCAGGGGCTTCCTCCCCCTTCAAAAAAAATCCGAGGGCTGGAGAGATGGCCTAGCAGTTAAGAGCGCGGACCGCTCTTGCAGAGGACCCGGGTTCGATCCCCAGCACCCACATGGCGGCTGAGAACCGTCTGTAACTCCAATTCCAGGAGAACTCCAGTTCCAGGGGAATCCGACACCCTCTTCTGACCTCCGCGGCGTTGCACGACACGGGTGCACAAACTTGCATGCAGACAGTACATTCATACACATACAGAAATTAAAAAAAAAAATCCGAGTGAGCCCTGAGGACCAGACCCTCAACTGACCTTGAGAAAACAAAAATCTTGGTTAATCTGGGCTAACTGTGTGGCCTTAAGCATCTGAAAGGAAAGTATAACCAGAAATAAATAATCAGTAAGGCCTGAGAAATTATACTTCAGATATAAAAATGAGATCTTAGTAAAAAGACAAAAAGAAAAAAAGAGAGTACTGTTGTTTTGCCTCTCTTCAATTCTATTTATTTTATTTAATTAATTATTTATTATTTTTTATGTGTATGAGTGTACTGTCTGCATGTAGGTTGGTGCACCCATGTCGTGTGATGCTGCAAAGGTTAGAAGAGGACATCGGATTCCCTTGGAACTGGAGTTAAGACAGTCCTTACCCGCCATGTGGGTGCTGGGAATCGAACCCGGGTCCTCTGCAAGAGCAGTCAGAGTTCTTAACCACTGAGCCATCTCTCCAGTCTCTCTCTCTCTCTCTCTCTCTCTCTCTCTCTCTCTCTCTCTCTCTCTCTCTTTTAAAGACAGGGTCTCCCTATAGCCCCATCTGGCCTGGAACTTACTCTAGACCAGGCTGGCCTTGAACTCACAGAGATCTGCCTGCCTCTGCCTCCTGAGTGCTGGGATTAAAGGTGTGCACCACCACACCAGGCTTAAAGAGGGTTCTTAGCTGCCATGTGGGTGCTGGGAATTGAACCTGAGTCCTCTGCAAGAGCAGTCGGCGCTCTTAACCACTGAGCCATCTTTCCAATCCCCCGAAAAAGAAAAAAGAGAGCGCTTTTGTTTTGCCTGTCTTCAATTTTTACTGGTAAGTGCATCTACTCTGTGGCTGCCACTGCTTTTGCCATCCTTCAAAGACATGAGACACAGATTTTTAATATGGACTGAAGACTCATGTCTCTCCAAGAATCCTCCAAACCTTCAATGACAAATGGGGACCGCTGAGACATCCAGCTTGTGGACTGAGCAGCTACTGGGGTTTCAGCCTCTTCAGAATATAGACTGCCATTGTTGGGCTACCCAGGCTGTATCATGGAGGCCAGTACAGGAAAATCAAGACAGGACAAGGTGCTTACTGGACCTCATTTGGGTGACCATGGGAAGGAAAGACCCCAGTGTGGAGCACAAGGGCAAGATTGATGCTTGTTTAGGCTTGCCAAGGAGGAACCTTCAAACACTTCTTAAAGGAAAACATGACATCTTTTAGCCAAAAAAAAAGAAAAGAAAATTCTCCAATTTAGATGATATGTGTATGTATGTATGTATGTATGTATGTATGTATGTATTTACATATATATGTGCAATACGAGTTGGGGAGAACAACAACAACAAAAGAACTGGAAAAAAAAACCAGCTGAAACAGTGAAGTTCTCCCCCAAACAATAAGCCTCTGCTTTGAAAAAAACCTCTGGAAAGACTCAGAAAAAGATGCAAGACATGTGTGGCAGAGTGCATGAACTCAGGTGGTGTGGGGGGCATGGAAAGGGTAATGACTCTACACTGGATTGAGAAATGTTGTATGATGTATGAAAACGTTTAATAATAATAAAGATCTATTAAAAAATAATAAGTAAAATATTACAAAGAAGTCAATGGTAAAATTGAACCTGGTGGCACAGGCTTGTGGTCCCAGCTACTTGAGAGTCTGAGGGAAGAGGACTGCAAGTTCAAGACCTGCTTAGGCTACATTAGTTCCAGGCTAGCTTATGTAACTTGGTAAGATTCTGTCTCAAAATCAAAAGTGAAAAAGAAGGCTGGAAATCCAGCTCACAAGTAGAATGTTTGCTTAAAATGTGCGAGGCCCTAGGTCCAATCTTTAGTACCATACACCCACAAAAGTCAATGGTAAACTATGTATAGGCTAGTGTGCACTGTGTAGGCTGGTCTACTAGTGGCTTGAACCTCTTAGGAGTAAAAGTGAGATGACCCCAATAGGAAACGAACCTCAGCAACCTGGAAAGTCTTAGTGTTGGAAAAGGAAGCATTGAATGTTGGTCATAAAAGTAGAAGAAGGCATTATAAATACCAGGTTAGACCATCTGGTTGGTTGCAGAAATTAAGACCTTAAGAATTATGAGTCCTTGTTTTCCTATGGATATATTAACCAATTTTCCCTGTGTGTCTTCTATTTTCCCATTACTTTACCATGAAAGATGTGTTAAGAGCAGTTAACTTTGTATCTTAGTATTGAAGTTGCATTTTTCATAGATTTATGTATTGTCTTATGAAATGTCTGTTTTATTTTAGGGGGAGAGTAGAGGCATGAGTGTGCAGGTGCCTGTGGACATGTATGTGTATGCACATGTGTGAAGATGTCACAGGTCAGTGTCTGGTGTCTTCTTGTTTTCTACCTTTGTTTGTTTGTTTGTTTGTTTGTTTGAGAAAAGGTTTCCCAGTAGCCCCAGCTGGTCTGGAACTCAATATGTAGACCAGGCTAAACAGTATCTCAAAGAGATTTGCCTGCCTCTGCCTCTCAAGTGGTGCGATCAAAGGTGTGTGCCAATGTATATGACATTTCCCCTCTTATTTTTATCCTAAGAAATTTTATAGTTTTAGTTTCTTCATTTAAGCTTATCTATGATCTTCTTTAGTTAATTTTTAAATTTGGGTTTTCAAGTTTTTCAGCACTAATTGTTGGAAAAAAATCCTTCACTGAATAACCAAAAATTTAATTATACAGAAATATGAAATTTTATTTCTAGACTTTTAATTCTGTTCAGTTGTTCTATAAGAAATATCATAAGTATATTTTATGTACTCATTTTTATGGTGAGTACCACCATGTTGGTTACTGCAGCTCTGTAGTAAGTTTTGAAATCTTGTATATATCCTTATTTCACATATTTTGTTAATTTTAAGTCCTTTGCATTTCTACAGAAATTTTAAGATAAGCTTGGTAGTCTTTTATTTACCAATAAACAAAAATGAAAAAATTTTAAATTTTATTTATTTCTGTATGTGTATGAATGTACTGTCTGCATACAAGTTTGTGCACCCGTGTCGTGCAACGCCGTGGAGGTCAGAAGAGGGTGTTGGATTCCCCTGGAACTGGAGTTCTCCTGGAATTGGAGTTTCAGATGGTTCTTGGCCGTTGACAGTGTAATGAATACATGAATCAATTCAGGGAGAAATGTTTTCGCTTTGGCTGGTTATCACAAAATAACTGAGGCTGGGTAGTGTATAAAGAAAAGTTTATTTAGTTCAGGATTCTGGTGGCACTGAGGATGTGGCTCAGTTGGTAGAGTGGTTGTCTAGCATGCTTGAAGCCCTGGGTTTGAACCACAGCACCACAGGAATTGGGTAGGGTAGGGGACATTCCTACCCCAGGACTTGGGAATCTGAGGCAGAAGAATCCTGAGTTCGAGGTCAGGTCTATGTAAGTGAAATCCAGTCTCGAAGAAAATCTATGTAAATAAAAACTTGTTCTGCTTGTGATTCTAGAAAGTGGGAATTCTAGAATCAAGATGGTGGTGGCTTGGGTAGCCTGGCAGGGCTGTACCCTCTGAAGGAGGATGCTGCATTCCAGAAGGCAGAAGGCATGCTAACAGAAGATTGTATGGTGCTTTAAGGACCCTAATGCCTTTAACATGGGAGAGATTTTGATGGTCTAATCACCTTTCAAAGTTCCTACCCCTTAATACTATCACACTGATAATACCTGAATTTTGAAGGGGGCAGATAGATTCAAGCCACTGCAAAAATGGTGAACACACACACACACACACACACACACACACACACATGCTGTATGTTGCTCAGGCTAGTTGATAGAGTCATTCGAGTCTCCTGTATCTTTGCAGATTTACCGAATAGTGACTTGATCAACTATTAAGAAGAATTTACTTGGATCTCCAGCTGTCCTTGTTGGATTCTCTATTTCTCCTTTCAATTTGGTCACTTTCTACTTGATGAGTTTGGGGTTTCTGTTATTTCTACAGATTTCTGATGTGTTGGCCATCTTCACTTTATAAAATATGCTTATCTCTTAAACCATTTCTATTCCCAAAGCCTATTTTCCTCACATTGATATAACCACTTCAGTTCTCTGAAGGATACAGATTGCCTGGTAAATATTTTTTGATCTTTTGGCTTTCAACCTATTTGTTTTTGTTTAGTGTAAGATGCATTTCTTTCAGTCAGTGCATAATTAATTCTTCCTGTTAAAATCCAGTCTGATAATCGTTGTATTTTGCTTTGTCTTTAAACCATTCACATTTAATACATTTACTTTATGGTTGGTTTGTGACTATCATTTTGTTACGTCTTGTGTTCCTGGTCCTCTTTAGCCGCTTTCTTTATGTACTAAGTAAGTTTTTATAGGAACCATTTTGATTTCTTTAGCATTTTTAGAATTATGTTTGGATTTTATTTTGCCTAAATATTTGAAGACTATTCTAATGGATATAGAATTATTGGTTCATTGTGATTATGTCATTTCACTACATCTTGGTGGCCATTCTCTTGAATAAGGCATTAAACACTAATCTTATCAATGTTCTATGTGTGGTATGAGCCCTTTTAATTTTGGTTATTTAAAAACTTTTCTTGGGGCTGGAGAGATGGCTCAGCAGTTAAGATCACCGGCTGTTCTTGGAGAGGACCCAGGTTCGATTCCCAGCATCCAGATGGCAGCTAACAATCATCTCTAAGTCCAGTTCCAGGAGACTACAATGCCCTTTTCTTACCTCCGTGGGCTCTGCCTGACACGGGTGCATTTACACACATGCACGCAATACACTCATACACATAAAAATAAATAAAATATTTTTAAAAACTTTTCTGTTTAGATATGAACGTCTTTATGTTTACCCCAGCAAGCTCCAGGGATCCTCCTGCCTCCCATCTCCAGCACCCCACCACACCCAGCTTTTTAATGTGGGTACAGGAGATTGAATTCGGGTTCTCACTTTACTGCTGAGCCATCTCTCCAGCCCTTACTTTCTCTTCTTTTAATTGATTCCCCTTCAGTTGATTTGTTGTCCCAATAATCCACTGCCCCGAAACACTTGATACTGTAGCCCAGTAATTTTCCTACACAGTCTTCTTGGACAATATTTGAAAGCGGTGTCTAGCTTTAGTTCTCACTAGACTATGTACACACAAACACGCACACACACACACACACACACACACACATATATATATATGTCTATCTATATCTATATCTATATGTCTATCTATATCTATATCTATATCTATATATATATATATCTTCAGGAAATGTGTGCATCTTTGTCCTAGAAAATCCAAGGACAAGCAACTGCCCTCCTTTAAGTCATCAACAAATCAATGACTTCATCATCTGAGTCTCTTGCTTCTGTCTCTAGGCAGACCACACTTTCCAGCATCTGGGATCAGAGTGCACTATTTCAGCCACCTGAAGCTCTCCTCATTGTAAGGGAGGAGGCAGAAATTCCGAGTACACCCTCTGCCTTCTTCCACATTTCCCAGACTTTCCATACTTCCACAGGACTGGAAGTTTACAGGCATGAAACTGTCTCCCACTTTTCCCTTTCCAAAGTCCCCCTCCTCACTCCCCAGTGTTATTTTAGAACTTCTTATCTGGTAGATCTTGCTGCCTCATTAAAAATTCCAATTCAGCATCCTGTTACACTTGTGTTTATTTTTAGAGACTTTCTGGTCCCCCTCAGACTAAACAATGTTTCTTAAAGTTATGGTTGTTCATAGATGTTTTGTGGAAAATGGATCCTGTGAGGCAGAAACTTGAGGGAATACTAAGCAAATCCAGGCAGGTATGTGCTGTCCAAGGAACTCTTAGAACCTTTGATGTGCTGATGTGCACTGTGAGGTTTGGTGGCAGGGTAGGGGCCTATAGGGTACGTAAGGTTTGACAAACTTATGAACATAACGCGAGTTTTTTGGCAAAGGCACATCAAGGGATTAGCATTCTGTGGAGATATTTTAGGAATATTGCCCAGTGGAAAGGGAGAGTGTTTGCCTCCTAATCCCTACAATTTCCTCAAGGATGGCAACTCTGGGCCCTTTACTGCCTAAGCATTGCAATTCAGATTTCATTAGCTTGTCATTTTTAATCTAATTTTTTTTTTTCTTTGAGTCATATAGCTCAGGATGGTCTGGAGCTTGGCGTGGGAGCTTGGCGTGAAGCTGAGGATGGCCTTGCCTCCTGAACCTCCTGCCTTTACCCACCAAGGACTACGATTACAGGTGCCTTTTGATTTGTAGCCTGAACATGTGTTCTACTTTGGGTTTCGTTGCTGTGAGAAGACACTGAACAAGTCCACTTGGGGTGGAGAGGGTGTAGTGCAGCTTTTCCGTCCCTGGAGGCAGGAAGCAAAGCAGAGACCATGGAGAAACATTGCTTCCTGGCTGGCTACCAGGCTCATGTTCAGACCCCTTTCTTGTACAGTCCAGCCCCACCTGCCCAGGGATGGCATCGCCCACAGTGGACTGGGCCCTGTTAGTCAAGTACCAACTAAGAAAATGTCTCACAGACATGGCCAGAGGCCAGTCAGATGGAAACAGTTCCTCAACTGGGGTTTCCTCTTCCCAGATGATTCTAGTGTGTGTCAAGTTGACCAGAACTAAGCAGCACATTGCTTTGCATGTGTATGTGTGCATCTATATGTGCATATGTATGCTTGTGTGTGTTCATGTGTATATGTGCACTATATCCATTTTCTCTTTCAATTTCTATAAATTGTGTGTGTGTGTGTGTGTGTGCATGTTTGTATGCCCAGGTGCATGTGTGTGTAGGTGAGAGGTCAACCTTGTCTGTCTTTCCTTGGGAGTGCTCTGCCTGGTATTTTGAGGCTGACTCTCTCATGGAACCTGGCCCTTCCCAGCTGAGCCAAGCTGACTTCTCCATAAGACCCAGGGACCTTGTTTCTACTTTTCCAGTCTTGGGATTTCAAACACAAATTTTTAAAAAGCCAACATCATGTGTCTTTTTAAAAATTTGGGTTTTAAATCTGTGATGATCCTATCCCAAACCTGAATTTCTGTTGAAAAACTTAATTACAGAAAAAAAAAAGAAAAAAAATTGGGTTCTAGGAATCAACCCCAGGGCCTCCTGCCTGCTCAGCAGCAGAGGCCTCTCTCCAGCCCAATTTCTTTCTTTTCTTTTAAATATTCTAAAACACAATTTTATCCTGAGGCAGACTAAGCATTCTTTTTCAAAGGGCTTTGAGCTACTGCAAATGAGGAGATAGTGAATACTTGTATGTGATCGTGCTGATGGAGGCTCTGGTCCCAGGAATAATATAAACACCTTCAGCTACGAATAGGTTCAGGCTTTTGCAGCCAGGAGACCTTGGGTTCTGTTCACAGATCGTCTAGGGGATAACAGAAAAGAATTCTAGTGCATTCCTGCCCACTCAAGTATTCTGCTCACTTTGTGATATTTCATCCCACATCTGGCCAGGTGTGACATGCTGGGCCAGAATTTGCGTAACTGGCCTCAGAGGGAGAACACATACCAGATTTGACACACAAGTGGCCTGCCTGGCTGTGGGGGAGGAGGCAGAGGCCCGCCGCCACCATGTCCCAGGATTGTGTGTCTTGTGGTTAAGCACTTAGGGCTTTGACGTAGGGAAGGCAGCAGAGCTGACCCTTCAAGCCTCTGCAAACAACCTGAGAAGGTATCTCAGAAATACGTCTTTTGCCTTGGAGGGAGCTGGCCTTTTAGGGGGCAATTTTCCAATCTCTGCCTATTTGGTGTGGTCATGTCTGAGCCAGCGGAGATATCTTAACTCTGGGCAAAGAGGTTTGCAGAGAACTAGATGCCAGGAATGCTGGGTATGAAATGTTCAGGCTGATTGTGTTTTCTCTCTACTAATTAACAAAAGGATGGTCTTGACGGGCTTAGGAGGGAGGTGGAGCAAAGATGGGAAAGGTGTCTTAAGAACTTCCATCTAAGACTATACTTTCAGGGATCATTTCTATAGTTTGTAACTAGAGAAGTTTCTCTGACTGTGTAGAGTACCAGAAACCACGAGGAGGAGTTGTAGTGCTCCTTCCTGAGCGTGAAGCCGGCTCTTAGTGTTGTTCTTTTGCAACTGCTATTTGCCATTGATGATCGTTCTGCTCTCCTTTTTTGGGAGAGTCAGAGGGAGGGAGCACAGTCTGAGTGGAAAAAAGAAAAAAAAAAAAAAAAAAGAACTTCCATCTGCAAGGTACACACGTTCTGTAATCTAATCCTCCCCAGCACCGTGACACCCACCCTTTCAGTGATCCACACTACAGAAAGCAGGTAAATGATGCTCTTAGCTGCAAGATCCAGGGCTGGAGACTGGTAAGATGGTTCAGCAGGTAAAGATACTTGTAGCCAAGCCTGAAGACCTGAGTTCAATCCCTGAAGACCTGAGTTCAATCCCTGGTGGAATGGGACAACCAACTCTGTTGTCCTCTGACTTCCACACGTGTGGCATGCTGTGCATGAATCAATTTCTCTCTCTGTCTCTCTCTCTCTCTCTCTGTCTCTCTCTCTCTCTGTCTCTCTCTCTCTCTCTCTCTCTCACACACACACACACACACACACACACACACACACACACACACACAAAACTTACAGGAGTCTATACCTTTCTCCTACCATATGTGTTCCAGGGATCAAACTCAGAACCCAAGTCCCGGAGCTTGGCAGCAAGCACCTTCACTTGCTGAGCTACCTGGCCAGCCCTTCATTTTTTCCCTTTTGCAGACAGGCTCTCATGTAGCCCAGGCTGTGTGGCCTGTCCTCCTACTCCTACCTCCAAACTCTGGGATTACACAACCACTCTTCTGCTTTATTTGGGGTCAGCTGGCTGGTTTTAACAAAGTGCTGGGATGGATGAGCTCTGAAAGCCCTGATTCACCATCTCCTCAAGCTCAGAAGAACTTCTTGAGGTAAGAGGCTTCTTTCCTTCCCCTCTCTCCATTCTTCCCAATTCCCCTTCCCCTTCCCCTTCCTCCCTGTTCTCCCCTTTCCTGTTCTTCTCTACCACCCTTTTTTTCCAGATGGGAACTCACTATGTAGCCCGGGCTGGCTTTGAGCTCATAGTTCTGCTGACCCAGCCTGTTAAGTATCACACACGGCTGAGTAAGAAATGTTCAGTTCACTTTGAATCATCTGGTCCTAACAGCAGTGTTCTCAGCTGGAATAGGCAGTGGTCTTTGTCCTGAGTGAAGAACACTGGTTTACCAATGCTTCTTCCAATTCACAGGTCAGGGGCTGTGGGGATAGTGCAGCTGTTAAAGGCTGAGGCTAAGAACCGCAAAAAAAAAAAAAAAAAAAGTTCGATTCCCAATTCACAGGTCAGGGATCTCCACAGAAACAGACCTAACAGGATGGAGAGCAAGAGAGGGAGGGGATGGAGGGAGAGAGGGAGAGAGAGACAGAGAGATGGACAGAGAGTGAGAGAGAGGGATGGAGAGAGAGATGGGAGAGAGACAGAGAGATGGACAGAGAGTGAGAGAGAGGGATGGAGAGAGAGATGGGAGAGAGACAGAGAGATGTACAGAGTGAGAGAGAGAGATGGAGAGAGAGAGATGGGAGAGAGACAGAGAGATGGACAGAGAGTGAGAGAGAGGGATGGAGAGAGAGATGGGAGAGAGACAGAGAGATGGACAGAGAGTGAGAGAGAGAGATGGAGAGAGAGATGGGAGAGAGACAGAGGTGTTCTAGTCTGCTTTCAATTACTGTGATAACAGCATTCAAATAAAAAGAAGACATCATAAGCTGAAGATGCTAAAACCTATGACGTCATAATCTTGATATATGTGTGGCATGCATATATACATATATTTAGGAGTGATGCAAATTGGAAGGAAGAAGAAGAACAACAAAAGAGACTGGTTCAAAGAACTGACTGAAACAGTGAACTTCTGCCTGAAACAGTAAACTTCTGCATTGAAAATTTGAAAAGAGACTGAGAAAAAGATGAAAAACATGTTTGGCAGAATGCATGAGCTCCAGTGGGGTGGGGGTGGGGGGCAAGGAAGGGGGAATGTGTCTAGATTTGATTGGGAAATTTTGTATGAAATGCACAAAGCTTCAATGAAAATTGGCTTTGAAAAAAAGGGTCTGGGATTGGCCCCTGGGAGGTGACGTCACACTGCCTATACGCAGGCATGCTACATTTGAATAAACGGCCATCTGTATGTGGAATTGTACCCTGGAAAAAAAACACTCCCCAAGGGGTCTGGAGAGATGGCTCAGTAGTTAAGAGCACTGGCTGCTCCTGCGGAGGACCTGGCTTTGATTCCCAGCACCCGCCTGGTGGCTAACAACCATCAGTCGCTCCACTTCCAGGGGAATGTGATGCCTTCTTTTGGCTCTGAGGGCATTGCATAACATGGATACACTTTACATACATGCAGGCTAACACTCATGCATACATTAAAATGAACACTGTCCAAAACTACTTGGGAAGGAAAGGGGTTTTTTTTTTATCTTAAATCTCCCATGTCATTTCATCACTGAGGGAAATCAGGGCAGGAACTCAGGACAGGAACCTGGAGCATGGACCATGAAGGAACGCTGCTTACTGGCTTGCTTCCTTGGCCCTGGCCATGCTCTGCCTGCTTTCTCATACAACCCAGGCCCACCTTCCCATGGATGGCACCACCCACAGTGGGCTGAGCCCTCCTGCATCACTCAGCAATCAAGAAAATACCCCACAGACATGGTCACAGGCCAGTCCACTGGAGGAAATTCATCACTTGAGGCTCCCCCTCTGCCCAGGTGTGTCAGGTTGACAACTGAAGCTCTCCAAGCACAGGGGGAAGAAGATTAAGAGAGGAGAGAGAGAGAGAGAGAGAGAGAGAGAGAGAGAGAGAGAGAGAGAGAGAGATTAAGGAATTGGCTCATGCAACCACAGAGGCTCCGTGAGTCCCCAGTGTGCAGGGTTAGCTAGCAGGCCGCAGCCCCGCAAGATTCTTTTATTTTTGGCAGATGTGTTGAGGGTAGGGGTTCCCCTTTATTCCATCAGCATCTTCCAAGCCTCATAGACTGGATGATGATTAGTCATATTATTGGGGTGGGTCATCTGTTTTCCTTAAAGTCCACCCATTTAAATATTAATCTCATTTCTTTTTTGAATTTTATTTTTTATGTGTATGAATGTACTGTCTGCATGTAGGTTTGTGCACCGGTATCATGCAATGCATGCATTGGAGGAGGTCAGAAGAGGGCGTTGGATTCCCCTGGAACTGGAGTTAAAGACGGTTCTCAGCAGCCATGTGGGTGCTCGGGATCGAACCTGGGTCCTCTGCAAGAGAAGTTGGCACTCTTAACCACTAGGCCATCTCTCCTGCCCCAAAATATTAATCTCAATTCAAAATCACCTTTGCAGAAACATCCAGGATAAGGCATGACCAGAAAGCCAGAGACCACAGCCCATCCAAGTTAACACAGGAGATTGATCCTTACAAATACTAGGTCTGAGAAAGTCCTTTGGCTAATATAGATGCACAAGAAGTGGGGGTTGGAGGGATTCACCAAGGTCTCTGATGCTAACACTTCAAGTCTCCTCATAGCATGCCTGCAAAGCTAAGACAGTCATGTGGTTCATGGACAGCTTCCTGCTGATTGGATCATGTATTTATTTGGGTCTCAATCTTCAATGCACCTTTCCTGAGTGCTGCCTGGCTTTTGCAGTACAGATTAAGAGCTCCACCCCTTGTGTGAGCAAGGGTTTCAAGAAGGCTTCTTCCTGCCATGATAGGTTGCCCTTTGGAAGTTCACAATGGGGGCACTAAGCTTACTTTGCTACCTGGTCCAAGCCAGTGAGATGTTCCAGGTGAGCAGTGTACTTCACGAAGCCTTGCTGAACATTTAGGGAATGGTCTTGGAAGATGGAAGCACACTGGGTAGCCCTGAAAAAAATGGAAAGACCCTCGTCCTCGCCTCGCCATTGGGACGCCTGGTGTGGCAGGGTTGGCGTGGGGGTGTAAGAGAACTTGGAGAAGGTCGTTTCCCTTGATGGACTCCCTGGGATCTACCAGCCTCAAGAACATCTCTGCAGCATCAAGGCGCATGTGCCTTAGGAGCTGCTCTCACTTCTCAGCCCAACACAACCAGGGCAGGATCACCTGGGTGGTATCATGGAGAGACCCCCCCCTTGCCCACCAGAACATTGTCTTGGTCTCACTTTCTCCTCCTCCCATCCTTGTCATGATTGACACTTTCTAGCCCTAAGTTTCTGGCTCAGTCTCACCTCATTTTATTTGTTTTTAATTTTTAAATTTTTATTTTTTATTTTATGTGCATGTGTGCGAATACATAGGGGCACATGCACACATGTGGTGGGTCAGAGGACGGTTTGTGGGAGTTAGTTCTCTCTCTCCACCAAGTAGGTCCCAGGGATTGAACTCTGGTCCTCAAGATTGGTAGCAAGCTCCTTTACCTGCTGAGCTATCTTGCTAGCCCAACACCTCCTCTTCTTTTTAAAAAATATTTTATTTATTATTTTTATTTTAAGTGTATGAGTATATTGCCTGAGTGTATGTAAGGGTACCCATGCCATGCAGTGCCCACAGAGGCCAGAAGAGGGTGTTGGTTCCCCTGGTACTGGAGCTACAGATGGTTGTTAGCTACCACGTGGGTGCTGAGAACTGAACCTGAGTCTTCTGTAAGAACAGCCAATAATCACTGGGCCATTTCTCTTGCCCCGTGTCACCTCTTCTTTAAATCCATCCTTCATGTTCCCTGGTTCCCTGGAAAGAAGTTGTGCAGTATGATGTCTTGCAGACAGGTTCTCACACATACTGCCCTTCCTTTCTACTTGGTTTGCAGCTGTCCAGTCTACGTTTACTTTTGACTAGGACAATTAGATTGGCTTGCAGCGTGATTTCCAAGAGGGAAGGGGTTTCTGTAGCTCCTGAAACCAGAAATGAACTGGTCGAAAAATTCTTCCACTAGGGCCAGCAACCCTGACAGTCTGACTCCAGTCCCCAGGACCCACATTATGGAAGGGAGAGAACTAACTCTGGCAAGTTGTTCTCTGACTTTCTCTCTCTCTCTCTCTCTCTCTCTCTCTCTCTCTCTCTCTGTACAATGTGAAAAATATTTACAAATTCTTACACTTTCATACTTTCATGACTTCTCTGCATTCATTCTTTACAGTAATAATGATAATAGATACCATTTATTTAATAGTTGTCATGTGTTGGTCAATACAGTCAATAAATAGTTAAAAAAGAGAGATGGAAGTTGCCACAAGGATAACAGTGGTTGGAATATGGGCAGAATGGCAGTTGTGATGGATTGGGGGCCTGTGGGCATCATCTGCTGGCAGAGGGATGTCTGAAGGGTGGGCAATTCAGACCAGACTAAATGTGCTCTTGACTAAGACACTTTCTGGTCTGGTAAAGGCAATGCCTCCATAGCCCCATTAAAAAAACATTAAACTCAAGTTTTAAAAAAGTATGGATGAGGGGCTGGAGAGATGGCTCAGTGGTTAAGAGCAACCAGTGCACTGGGGTTGGGTTCCCAGCACCCACATGGAGGATAACTACTGATGGTAAACTCCAGTTCCAGGTGATCCGTCGCCCTCTTCTGGCCACCTCGGGCATTGCATTATACATGCAGGCCACTGAATAATAATAATAATAATAATAATAATAATAATAATAATAATACAATAGGTACTGTGAACGGCTCAAATAGGATAAGATGAACTGCCCAGCTCTAAGTTAAAAAAGCTATACAGAGGCAGGGAGTGTGGTGTGTAATTTAATAAAAATAAACTTAAAAAAAATATATGCATGCACTCCCAGAGAAGAAATGGAAAAGTTGTTAGGGTGTGGAACAGGACTTCTAATTAGCCGCCCGATGTGCCTGCTGGCTTTTCTCCCTTGCCAACGCCTTCATGGTCCTGCTGTCCAGGGAAGGGGCCTGTGCCCATCCCTCTAGGTGGGCCCCCACAAGGCCTTCTGCCAGCTGCCCAGAGAAGGGGGCGGCGCCCCTGCTCAGGTGACCTCCTTGACCCTGACATGTTTCCAAAACAGAAGGAGCCCCCAGGAAGGCCCCATGCCAAAGTCGGGAACAGCGACCCTCATTGTGAGCCTTGCTGCTTGGCATCTCCCGCCCGCCCTCCCCTAGATTTCAAGTGTGAAAATTACAAATCACATCCCAAGTTGCTGCCATCGGATCGGCACCTAGGGGAAAAGCCAGTCTCCTTGCCATAAATATCCCCCGCTTGCAAGGCGCCTGACGTCAGAGCGGGGCGGGCGGGCGGCGAGAGGCCGGCCGGGAGGGGAGCCAGCCTGCTTTCTCCGGAGTCCGGAGCTGCGGAGGACTGAGCGGAGCACGGAGCGCGGCGCCTGCGGGAGCCGGGGCTGCAGCAGCCGCGCCGCGCCATGAGGGCCTCGGGGTAGGTGCAGCACCGCGCTGGGGACCGGGACTCCACACTTTTCTGTCCCTTCACTTTTCTTTAGAGTGCAGATTTGCATAGGAAAGGCAGCCAACCCACCACCCATGAGCTGCCCGTTTTGTTTCTCGAAAGTGTTTGCAGAGATGCACACTCCAGAGTGGGCTGCCTGCGGGGGCCTGGGTCACACACGCGATTGTGTGTGTGTGTGTGTGTGTGTGTGTGTGTGTGTGTGTGTGTGCATCCGGACATGGGACCTGGCGTTGGAAAACTTTTTTCATGGCTTTGGAGTCAACTCCTTTTTGGTATAAGTGAACAAATCTACCTCCGCCCCCCAGCTGACAACTTTTTTAGCAACTACTTTCTTTTCTCAGTTTGGTGTGTGCATTCACTCCGGTGGACCAAAGTCTTTGCAAGCCCCCAGCTCCAAATTGCAGGCCAGGCCCTGGCCAGCAGGCAGGGCAGCACTGCTAAAGAAGCTCTTGTGGGATCTTGGGCAGCTAAGGAGCATCTTTAGACAGGAATTCCCCGGGCTGTGGCCTTCAGTGTCTAAGGGGGAGTGCAACCTCTTGTTGGACTATGGCCTAACCTCCCCAGTGGTGGGATTCTAACTTAATCCTGGAAGGGTCTGGTCTAGCAACAGGTAACTATGGTGGTGGTGGAGGAAGAGGAGGAGGAGGAGAGATGATGATGATGGTAGCTCTCTAATAGCCCTGTGTCCAGCTCTTCCTTAGGCCCCCATGTGGTGGTGGTGGAGGAGGAGGAGGAGGAGGAGTTGATGATGATGATGATAGATCTGGTGGTGGTGGCCCTGCTACAGCTGTGTCCAGTCCAGCTGCAGGAGCTGGGTGGATGTTTCTGCCCCATGTCCCCACAGTAGGGGAAATTCTGGGTTCTGTGGTAGGGTTGCTAGCTGCAGTGCCCAAAACAAGATGTAAAGCACTAACATAAAGAGACTTGTCTGAGCTGTGGGGCAGAGGGAGGGGGCAGTGGGGGAGAGCGAGTGAGATTTTTATCACAATTGAACACAGATTGCTGAAGTCTGGGTTTGATTTAACTCTTCTCTCCCTGCCTTGGCCACTTCTCTGCAGTCCTGTGGAAGGCATGGGAAGTTCCTGGGAAGGTGGGAATGAAGGGAAATCGAGTATCTGCAGGGCAGAGTTCCCCCAGGAGGTTTGCCTTGAAACTCACAGGGGAAGAAAAAGTGTCTTTCTGACTTACAAAAGTTTTTCAAGTTTTCTGTTTTGTACCTTCTAAGTGTGGCTCTGTTTCTTGGGTCTTGGGTTGTTGCTAACAGTATGCAAACAGTGCTGTATTTCAGGTAACTGTGGGGTCATTAGTCCAAGACTGCACAGTGCATAGCTCTGCTCTGCCTGTGTGTGGGTAGCTGGGATCGCAAACAAGGAACCGACCGCGAGAGGGCCTGGATTGGCAGCTGTGCTCTCTGCCTGGGTCTCTGGTTTTACATTTTGCAACAGAGCCAACCGACAATGTTTGGATGGGAGGAAGACTGGGCTCACCCTATGTCCCAGAAAGAAAAAAAATGAGAGAATAAAGGGACTAGGGGAAGGAAATCTGGAAATAGAAACAGACCCACAGGAAGTTGAGATTTGGAGAGGATTTTAGAAATTATACAAATTGACCCCCTGGGAAGTACTGTAGAAGGCTGAGCAGGCAGTAGTGTCAGAAAGGGGCTCCTTGGCCCAGTGTGGTGGAGAAGGAGTCACATGGACAGGGGGGCAGGAGTGTCTGCAAACAGGGGTGGCTGAATTTGTGGATGCACATGTATGCCTGTGTGTTCACAGACATGACAGCGGTGTCCGTCCTTGCTTAGAGCATGCAGTATAAATGCCGGCCTTCCTTCACCATGCCCTGAACTTCTTCCCACCCCCATTTCTTCCTTCAGAAAACAAACCAAAACAAAACAAAAACAAAAACCACAACTGTGCTATTATGGTCTTGTTCCTGGGAGTTGTGCTCCCTCTGGCTTCTGACTCTTAGCTGAGTGTTCCCGACTTTTCCTCCAGATCCTCAGAGACTAAGGGAATACTTGTGCCCCCATCAGGACAAAAAGAGGAGAGAAAAATCCCTTTTAGACTTTAGGCCTGGCACGGCTCAGTGGAGGAAGCTAAACTTCCACAGCTTTCTGTGAGAGAGTGCTCTCTTCCTCTCCCCCTCTCCCTCATCCCCATATCTTGTCCTCCAACAGCTTTTCCCCCCCCTCGCTGAACATTGCCTTGAGTCCAAGTGAGAGATGAAGAAATGTGCATATGGGTAAGAGAAGGGTATAGAGATGGAAAAGCCTTTCCTTTTTGAATTTAGTAGAGCCAATGAAGTAATCAGTTCCCTCCCTCCCACGATTTTTTTTTTATTATGTGTATGAGTGTACTGTCTACATGTAGGTTTGTGCACCCGTGTCATGCAATGCTGTGGAGGTCAGAAGAGGGTGTCGGAATCCCTTGGAACTGGAGTTAAAGATGGTTCTAAGCTGCCATGTAGGTGCTGGGGATCAAACCTGGGTCCTCTGCAAAAGCAGTCAGTGCTCTTAACTGCTAGGCCATCTCTAGCCCCTCTCCTCCCATCATTTAAAAACAGAAGGTTAAGGGGGAGAAGAGATGACTCAGTGGTTAAGAACACTGGCTGCTCTTGCAGAGGACCTAGGTTCACCTAGGTGCCTAGCACCCACAGGGCAACTAACAACCATCTGTTAATCCAGTTCCAGGAGATTCAATGCCCTCCTTTGGGCACTTCAGGTATTACACAAATGTGATGCACTTACATGCAGGCAAAACATTCATACGTATAAAATAAATTAATAAAATTTAAAGATTAATATTCAAGGGCAGAAGGGGACCCATAGGAGAATTCTCCCAAATATTCCTGCTCCCACCACATGACTCCTCAGGGTCCACTTATGGCAAGAAGCAGACTATCAGCTCTTTTGAAATGTGCGGTTTCTCGGGTGCGCTGTGGAATCCTCGCTCTGTGGGGTTTGCTCTGAGAGACCCTTCATGAATCTTAGACTGGGAATGAACTCCTAGGCCACTAACACTAGGCTTTTCCCATCAGCCACAGTCTCTGGAAAGCTGTTTCTCCTCTCTGGGATCTGATTAGTTTATTAATAAGGATGCATCCGAACCATCCCAGAGGCAATCACACCAGGCAAAAAGAACAACACAGAAGACATTGCTGGCCCTAGTAGCCAATGACAACCAGAGGCTGTGTAGAAGTCCCTTTGTCACTCAGCTCTGGCCTTCAGAGGCAGCCTGCACCCTGGAAAGAGTTCAGTCTCCCAAGCAGGCTGTTCTGGGGATGGACAGTGATCTGCCTGTAAAGGGACACCCTGGAGCATCTGGTCTCCCTGTACTCGGGCTTCCTCACCTGGAGGATGGAGATAGGGACCAGGACCAGTTCAGAAAGGACATCAATGCCTGCAGACCAACAAGAGAGCAGCGTTATGTAGTTGCTTAATAAAGGGAATGTTTTACTTTTATGGTTCAGTTTTTCAGTCTTCAGGAGCTCGTATGGTTTAAAATGATCCATTTCCCTGCAATATGGCCATGCATTTTCCATAACTCCAGGCTAATGGATTCAGATAGTTTCTACTTCCTATAGAAAAGGTGACCAGTGAAAACTGCCAGTGAATATGCCTGAGGCTATTATCCTGGAACCCTCTTGTGTTTGAACTTTCTCTCTCTCTCTCTCTCTCTCTCTCTCTCTCTCTCTCTCATGTGTGTTGGGGGAAGGGAAGGTTGGCAATGTTGGGGAGGGGGAGGGCAATCGGGAACCAATTGGGGTGGGTCTTAGAGGGAAAAGCCTGGGGTAGAGGTTGGGTGGGCAGCCCCCTGCTTGTGGGGGCTGTAAAGAGTATGAACTTATTCTGCCATGGACACCTCTAGTGGGTAGAGGTGGAGGGCTGCCCCTTTAACCCCACTTGATACATTAACCGAGGAAGTGCTGACTCTTAGGATGGAAGCCTCGGATGCGGAGGGAGCAGCCACAGGGCCTCTTGCCCCATCCATGAGCTTCTAAGTTATCCTTCAAGTTGACATTTAAGACTTTGAAGATCACATTTGTTTTTGTTTTTTCAAGCTTTCTCTTTAACCATGGCCTGGGATGACTTTAAGCTTTTAAAGAAGCTCAGCCAGTGGCCAACCTCTTGAGATGGCCCAGATTGGGGGGGTCAGTGAACCCCTCCTTCCTGGCAGCATCCATCTCTCCCAACTCTCTCCTCACATTTTTTTTTGTTTTTCATTTTGTTTCAAGGCTCTAAGACTGTGCAGCCCAGAGGCTGTGGAGGAAGTGTCTCTGCTTTGAATCTGTTCATCATTTTGCTAGTGCTTCAAAAGGCTCAACAGACCATGGTCATTTGCAGGTGTTGCAAGTTTCTTCCCAGGTTCCCTAAAAAAAAAGACATTCAATAAACATTGGCTAAATTCATGAATGAACAAAATACCATAGATAAGGAGCTGGCAACATTCACAGCCAGATCCAGCCTGTCAGGCTGTTGTATAAATGAAGTTTTGGCAGAGCACCATGCCCATTTGTTGATGATTCTTCCACACCACATTCTCTGTCCTGTCTGGTGATAGTGGACGAACATTGTAACTTTAGTTTTCTTCGTGTCCCCTCCACTTGTCCAATTTCCTGTAATTATGATAATAAGCAGAGCCATGAGCTTCTGGCCAAGGCCTAGCTTGCGAGGGAGGTATTGTTTTATTATCATATCTATTTCTCAGATGGGAAAACTGAGAATTGAGGAGGCAAAATAATTTGCAGCATCTTATAATAATCTCAGAGCATCGGGATTATTGTTCCTAGTGATCACACTCTTCCCTATGCTATGGAGCCTTGGCCCTGTTCAGGTCTGAGAGTCAGAGCCAGAGCCAGTGAACCTTCATGCAAGAAGGTGGCTCAGTCAATAAAATGCCACTTTCTGTCCGGCCTGGGGAGTGCAGGTCTCTGCTCCACTCTTGTATGAAAGTCCCCATCTCCAGGCCCAGGTATCCCATTTGCACACTGCCAATAAACTGGAATGAGTGCTTATTTACTTCCACTCATGAATCAATGAACACCAGCTTGGGAATGTTCCCGACACAGGAAAGCCGTTAGTGCTGTGCTGAGCGTTGACTTTTCTAGATCCTTCCTAGGGAGCTTTCATTTCATCCCCCCGAAGAACCCTGAGATTAAGGAACACTTATTTTTCTCATTTAACATGTATGTGTGTGTGTGTGTGTCCATGTGTGTGCAGTTGCATGATTCATGTGTGCTGTGTGTGTGTGTGTGTGTGTGTGTGTGTGTAGAACACAGGTTAATCTCAGACCTCGCTCTTCAGACACCGTCCACCTTACTTTCTGAGATAGGGTCTCTCATGGTCCTGGTGCTCGCTTGCTGATCAGCCGGGCTGCTGAACCCTCTAAAGGAACAAATAGAAGGTGCACACTTCCTTCTCCCACAAAGCTAGAATGGGAGGGAGCTTTCCTTGCACCCGATTTTTGAAACTCCCAAACAGGGCTGGAGAGATGACTCAGTGGTTTAAGAATTTAAGAACACTTGATGCTCTTGCAGGGGGCAGGAGTTTGGTTCTCAGCATCCACAAGGGGCCTCATAACCATCTGTAACTACAGTTCCAGAGGGTCTGATGCTCTCTCCTGGCCTCTGCAGGCCTCAGGCCTGCATATGGTATACATATGGACATGCAGACATGCACTCATACACATAAAATAAAAATAAATAAATCTTGAAAACATAAAAAACAAACAAACTCCAAAGCAGGGACTAGAGGGGTTACTCAGTGACTAAAGTACTTGCTCTCCAAGTGTGGGGACCTGAGTTCAGATCCCCAGAAAAACCATGTAAATGCTGGAGGTGGGGGGAGGGGGGTGGACATGATGATTTGCCTGTAGTTCCAGCCTGGGAAGATAGAGACAAGGGATCCCCAGAGCAAGCTGGCTAGTGGGACTGGCTGTATCAGTGAGCTCTGGGTTTGACTGAGAGACCCTGCCTCGATGAATCAGGTGGAAAAGCAATGGAAGGTGTTTCCCAGCATCAAACTTGGGTCTCCACATGTGTACACACACATGTGCATTCACAGTCATACACACGTGCACCCATATCTATACCAGAACCTGCATACACCACTACCCACCCACCCCCAGTGTCTTGAGTGAAATAATCAAACCCAAAACCTGGTTTAAAGACATCAGGAAATCATTATCCAACAGAATCCAGTACTAAGACCCTGTGTAGTGACCACAGAGTGGTCTGAGCAACTGAAGGACACATGGTCCCACTTCACCATCATAGGAATACCATGAGACAGGCACTCATCATAGTTTACAGCCCAAACTTGAAGGGATTAAAAGATTCATCTGCCTCATATAGCAAATCAGTGGAGGAAATAGAAAGCAAGCACTTCTCAGAATAGCACGGCCCAGTCCTGGCTGCACAGGAATCACCTGGGGAGGTTCTGAAAGGGTTAATACCTGGGTGCATCCCTGAGCAATTAAACTAGAATCTTGGGGCTCAGGTTACAGATATACATAGATTTATTTATTTATTTATTTATTTATTTATGTGCATACACACATCTGGCATCCAAGGGTAGATGCTGACTATCTTCCTTAGCTACTTGGCACCTCTTTCCTGAGACAGAGTCTCTTGTGGAACTTGATGTTCACTGGCCAGCAAGTCCCAGGGTCCTCCCATCTCCACTTCCCCTGTGCTGCATTTGGCTTTTTAAAAAATGTGGGTCCGTCTTGAGTTTTTCAAGCTCTTCCCTTAGTTCTTTCCAATGATTTTCATTATCACCCTCTTGGTACTTCTTGAGTTTTTCATTCTCTTCCCTTAGTTCTCTAATTTGTTTGAATATGTCCACAATTGTTTTTCTAAAGTCTGTGTCTTGGTTTCCTTCCAGGGAGATCTCGTTGTCAGAGTCTTCTGTAGGGTTGGTAGAGTTTTGTGTGGATTTATTATGGGCTTTTCCCATGTTGTTTTTTGTGTGTGTGTGCCTTTGGCATGTGGATTTGTTTGTTTATTTGTTTCTTTGGGTTCTGATGCCTCAACGTTGGCTGCACAGCTAGATCCTCTGCACCACCACTTCCCTAGGCTGGTCTTTTGCCGGTTGGTGTTCTGCAGGACACGGGTGAAGTCTGCTCGTCCAGCGGGTCGCAGGCTGCAGGTAGCTCCACCCCCGTAGCACGCTGGGGCCGGGAGGTTGGAGTGTCCAGGGGATACCAGGCCTCTACGGGGCACAGGGGTGCACAAAGTCCCCAGGAAGGCGGCCCTCACCTGTTCCTTTGCAAGTTGTCGTTCTGCAGGACACGGGTGAAGTCTGCTCCGCTGGTCTTCAAAAAAAAAAATAAAATGTGAGTCTGCCAGGCATGGTGGCGCACATCTTTAATCCTAGCACTTGGGAGGCAGAGGCAGGCGGATCTCTGTGAGTTTAAGGCCAGCCTGGTCTACACAGCAAGCTCCAGGCCAGCTAGGACTAAACGGAGACCCTATCTCAAAAAGACCAAAAAAAAAAAAATGTGGGTCCTTGAGGATTGAACTCAGGTCCTCACACTTGCATGGGAAACACTTTACTGACTGAGCCATCTCTCCAGCCCAGAATCCATAGTTTTATAAGTTTGCCAGGTGATTTGGAGTCTACATTGAAAGCACTGGTCTAAGGGAAGAGCACAAAGCACCGAAGTTTGACCCAGGACAGACACAGGGGAAATATTCAGATGAGAGTTGGCTGGAATTTAAGCTGCATGACAGTGGTCAGAACTTGGTGGGCTCCACCTGCATCCCTAGACTGGAATAGTGCCCTGGGCAAGGAAGATAATTTGTTGAATAAACATTGGCTAAATGAATGAATGAACAAACTACTGATAGGTAAGGAACAGGCAACTTCACCATCCGGATCCAGCCTTTCAATTGTTTTATAAATAAAGCTTTATCAGCACACTGATCAATGCTGACAGCTTTGAAGGGCATACAGTCAGCCCTGCTATACTCTGTTTCTGTCTGCTTGTTCATGACTGTCTATGGCAGTTTTCAGGCAGAGGAAACAGGGACCGTATGGCCTTTGGAGCTGAATAGGGCAAGTGTAGCAGGGAAGATCATTGCAGTGTGGCCATTAAGAATGGGGGTTTTGGAATAAAGGTTAAGAGTAGAATGGGGGTATGCTGGAGAGATGGCTCAGTTGTTAAAAGTGTTAGCTGCACTTCCAGAAGACCAGAGTTCAGTTCCTAACATCTACATTGGGGGCTCGCAAACCACCTATAACTCTAGTTCCATGGGATCTGATGCTCTCTTCTGGACTCCACAGGCACCTGCACCCATGAGCACATGTCCACACACAGACACACCCATATACACATAATTAATAATAAAACCTGGAATAGAACAAAGGCTGGGGGGAATGGTTCAGTCAGTTAAGTGTTTGCCTCGGAAGCATAAAAACCTGATTTTGATCCTCCCTGAATCCATATATTTTTTTTCCATATATATTTTTTAAAAGCCTAATATGTTAATATGCACTTGTAAGCCCAGTTCTGGAGACATGGAGACAGGTGGATCCCTGGGTATCAATGGGCAGCAGCCTAGCCTGATCCATGAGTTCCAGGCCAGTGAGAAACCCTGTGAAAACAAAGATGGACATTGCTAGAGGAATGATACTCAAGATTGTCCTCTGGCCTCCACATATACCTCTGTGCATACACACACACACACACACACACACACACACACACACACACACAAACAAGAGTTCCAGAATTAGTAAAGCCTTGGTAAAATTGTAAAATTCCTGGCTCTACCACTTCCATAATATACCTAGCAAATTATCTTGCCTCTTTAATTCTTAGTTAACCATCTGAGAAACAGGTGTTATAATAAAACAATACATCTCTCAAGGGTTAATGAGGATGCCAGCTCAAGAGTAAAGAATCTCTGGGGCTGGAGAGATGGCCTAGCGGTTAAGAGCACCGACTGCTCTTGCAGAGGACCCGGGTTCGATCCCCAGCACCCACATGGTGGCTGAGAACCATCTGTAACTCCAATTTCAGGAGAACTCTAGTTCCAGAGGAATCCGACGCCCTCTTCTGACCTCCGCAGCATTGCACGACACGGGTGCACAGACCTACATGCAGACAGTACATTCATACACATACAAAAATAAATAAAATTTAAAAAAAAGATTAATAGATAGACTGGAGAGATGGCCTAGCGGTTAAGAGCACCGACTGCTCTTGCAGAGGACCCGGGTTCGATCCCCAGCACCCACATGGTGGCTGAGAACCATCTGTAACTTCAATTCCAGGAGAACTCCAGTTCCAGGGGAATCCGACACCCTCTTCTGACCTCTGAGGCATTGCATGACACAGGTGCACAAACCTACATGCAGACAGTACATTCATACACATAAATAAATAAAATAAAATAAAATAAAATAAAAAGAATCTCAATACATTGTCACTACATAGAACAAAGGAGGCAGCAGGGAAGAGCTGGCAGTAATCTGTCTGGTGAGGCTCAGGGTATGTTTCTGAGGGATGTGAGTCCTTAAAAAATAGCAAATGGAGATCAGGCCCAGACTGTGTGAATGAGGGAGGTGCGGCTTTATGGCCAATGGCCATGTCCACCATCAAGTCTTATCACTCCTTGAGGGTTAATGTAGCTTTATAGCTCCAAAGGTAGCCAGGGTTATTTCCCACTTTCTTTCCCTTGTTATGAGTTCTGTTGGCCTGGAAGATCCTTCCTCGGTTCTGTCTTCTTGATCTACTCATCCATGAAGGCTGCTTAAACATCCCATGGACTCCCAAAAATCCCTTCACAAGGCTTCTTATGGTACACAGCTCTGTCATGACATTTACCACATTGCACTACAGTCAACAAAGGCCCAAGTTACCTTCAGGCCCTCTGTACATTTGGTGCCCCTATAAACCACACTGTATTGCAGAATCCACACCTCTTAGCTTAGTAGTGTTCACTGTATGTAGTCATGTCCACATTGACCGTTGGACAATGAATGAGACTTGTACTGATGGGAAAGGCAGAACCAATCACCACCGCCAACCACATGGGTGAGACCTACCTAGCACATGGATAATTTGGATGCTCTGGGCTCAATCCATCCACCTTTCAGTGGTCCCTTCCATCTGGAGTGTTTCTTTAAGTGAGTGTAGCCAGGAACAGAGAAAGATGAGAGAGATTTAGCACCAGTTCTTGAACTTCTTTTTTTTTTATTTTTATTTATTCTTGTATGTGTATGAATGTACTGTCTGCATGTAGGTTTGTGCACCTGTGTCGTGCAATGCCTCGGAGGTCAGAAGAGGGTGTTGGATTCCCCTGGAACTGGAGTTAAAGATGGTTCTCAGCCTCCATGTGGGTGCTGGGTATCGAACCTGGGTCCTCTGCAAGAGCAGTCGGCGCTCTTAACCACTAGGCCATCTCTCCAGCCCAAACTTCTTCTCACTAGACATGAGAAGTGGAATTCCCCAGCTTCTCTGGGCTTTTCATGTCTATGTGGCTAGGTCTGTTCAGCTTTCATTGGCTTTCATCAGTGCGACAACAGAGGGAAGTGTCACATGTATTAGCGAAGAACAGAGTTGCTCCCTAGCTTTTCCAATTTAGAATGGGGTGTAGTGCTTTGTAGATTTTAGTAGCAGATTCATTGTGGTAGCAGGTATAGACCATGCATGATAATGGTTACATTACCTTTCTAATTACTATGGGAGAAGTATGGAAACCTCTTCAGCTTGAATAAAAGTTTTTCCTTTGATCATCCCCAAAGGGACCATTAGGGGCTACCTTTTCAAAGGACGGCAGAGAATGCAATGGCGTTTTCATATAAGCTGCCGCAATACAATGGTAGTATTCGAGTCATTTTGAAAACTCTATGGGACTGGAGAGATGGCTTGCTGCTCAAGAGTGAGACCTGAGTTCAATTCCTAGCACTCAAATAAGAAGGTAGGCAGTGTGCACGCCAGTAAGCCTAGCACTGGGGCATAAAGACAGATCGCTGGAGATGGCCAGTGAGTCCAGCTAGAGTAGTGAGTTCCAGATTCAGTGAGAGACCTTGCCTCAAAAAATAAAGTGGACCAAGGTAAGGTGACACACACCTTTAATCCAGTACTTAGGAGGCAGAGGCAGGTGAACTCTATGAGATAGAGGCCAACCTGGTCTACATAGTGAGTTCCAGGGCAGCTGGGGCTACAAGGAAACCTTGTCTCAAAACAAAACAGAACAATGCAGAGAATGACAGAAGATGAAGGCCAATAAATTAACCGCTGGCCTCAACATTTGCAGGCATGGGCAAGTACACCCATCCACACACACGCACACATATGCATGCATCCCACACATGTGCACATATAGGCACACACAAATAGCGATAACTCTTACCTGGTCTTGTCAGGGGGTCCAGCTTTCGCCCCATGAGAGCTGGAAATGCCAGCATCCCTTTCTCATACTATTGTGGGTATAACTGGTGGGAAATTGCATGTTAAAACTTTGGCACAGAGCCTGTGAAACTCTGCAGGTAATGACTGTCAGGGACTTGTTTGGGAGGAGTCCATTATTCTCTCCATCCCTGTTGGTTGTTATGGTACACTCTGAAAAATCACATCCCCCCATTCTGAGTGCTTTTTCGTTGATTAGTTTGATTTCTCTATTGCTATGAGCAACGTGGGTAGGAAAGGGTTTATTTGGCTTACACTTCCCTGTCATGGTTCCTCCTTGAGGGATATAGGGTAGGAACTGGGAGGCAGAATTTGAAGCACAGATCATGGAGGAACACTGCTTACTGGCTTGCTCCTCTGGCTGGGTTCTGCCTGCTTTCTTATACAACCCAGGACCAGATGCTCAGGGGTGGCACCACCCACAGTGGGCTGGGCCCTCCACATCCCTCAGCAACCAAGAAAATGCCTTACAAACATGTACATAGGCCAGTCCAATAGAGGAAATTCCTTAATTCAGGTTTCCTCTTCCCAGGTGGGTCAGGTAGACAATTGAAGCCATCAACTCCTTAGGTGACACCCAGCTGACGAGCCTCAGAGAGACTAGTATCATAAATAGGCTTGGTGAGCTAACACTCGTGACTTTTAGTGCCCAGTTCACCCTTTGCCTCTCAGCCCATGCTCACCTGAGGTGAGTGAGTCTCTCTAGTGGGAGGATGAACAGATGGCTGCATCGCCATCCCAGGATAGGGGCCATCCCGGGATAGGGGCCATCCCGGGATAGGGGCCATCCCAGGATAGGGGCCATCCCGGGATAGGGTCGGCTCCTTTGGAAACCACTCTCTGCCTTACCAGGGCTTTTGCAAGACAATAGGGTACCCTTGGGCTGCCCTGGGGCCCACTGGAAGCTGCCTTCCTGGCTGTGTAAATTTCCACGTCACACCTGCATGAGTCTCTCTGCCAGACCTGACTCCTTCTTTGGCCCTTTCTTGCTCCTTTGTTCCGAGTAGCGAGGCTGCTGGTCTGGCACAGCGCGTGGAGCATTCCAGCTCTAGGGTTATGTACACCCAGCCTGGACGCCAAAGTAAAGCTTGCTTGTGCGAAGCATGCTTGATATGTCAAACTCAGGGAACCAGACTCAGCATTCACACTCTTGGACTACATTCCCAGAGCATAATGAGATCTTCTTGCCCTCCACTGAGATGCTACAGCCCTCAACATCATGTCCCCTTGACCAGGTCAGTTGGAAGATCTGTTAAAACTTCTCCAGCCAGAAATAGTTTTGAAGTTAGTTTGAAACGACTTCAGTTTCTGTGGACTTTGGCAGTAGAGGAACCAGTCATTTTATCTCCCTGTTATTATTATTGTTTTTGAGACATATATCTCAGGCTGGCCTCAAGCTTGCTATGTAGCCAAGGATGACCTTGAACTCTTGATCCTCCTTTCTCCCCAGTGCTGGCTGACTTGTGTGCACTAGCATGCAGTGCTGGGGATTGAACCCAGGGCTTCCTATGGGCCAGACAAGCACTCTACCAACTGAGCTGCCTCCTCAGCCCTCCTAACTATCGTTTTCTAAAACCATACTGGTTTCTTCCTTTTAAAATAATATTTTATTTATTATTTTTATTTTATATGTATGAATGAATGTATTACCTGCATGTATATAAGCACACCTGTGTCACACAATACCCAAGGGGGTCAGAAGAGGGCATCAGATCCCCTGGAACTCAAGTTACCAACCGTTGTTAGCCACCATGTGGATTCTGGGATTCAAACTCAGGTCCTCCTCAAGAGCAGTCAATGCTCTTAACCTCTGAGTCATCTGTCCATCCCCCCTCATAACTATCCTTTCTCAATCTGTACCATATGTTTATCAACTTGTCCCCGCTGTGAACAGAGATAGAATTGGAATCCGTTCTAACATTCTAAGAGGCACAGTTAATACTTCTCCATCACCACTGCCCTGGGCAGAGATAAAGATTCCCCAGTGGCACCAGGGGCTGGCAGAGCTGACGAGACTTCCCCACTATGAGAAGCAGTGTAAGGCTGGTTTTCAGAGCACATGCCTGGCTTAGTTGCTCACTGGACTCTGATGAGTTATGTGGCCAAGCACAAGTTATCTTGTCTTTGTATCTTTGTCTCCCTGTCTATCAAGTGAGTCCCTATGAAAATAAAGCTAATGCATCTTTGTGCTTTAAAAAAACAATAAAAGAGGGCTGGAGAGATGGCCTAGCGGTTAAGAGCACCGACCGCTTTTACAGAGGACCTGGGTTCGATCCCCAGCACCCACATGGCGGCGAGAACCGTCTGAAACTCCAATTCCAGGAGAACTCCAGTTCCAGGGGAGTCCGACACCCTCTTCTGACCTCCGCGGCATTGCACGACACAGGTGCACAAACTTGCATGCAGACAGTACATTCATACACATACAGAAATAAATAAAATTAAAAAGAAAAACAAAACAAAATAAAACAAAAACAATAAAAGAGGGGCTGGAGAGATGGCTCAGCAGTTAGGACCCGGGTTTGATTCCCAGCACACGCATGGAAGCTAAGAGCCGTCTTTAACTCCAGTTCCAGGGGAATCTGACACCCTCTTCTGACCTTCGTGGCATTGCACGACACGGGTGCACCAGCCTGCATGGAGACAGTACACTCATACACATAAAAATAAAAAAAATAAATAAAAGAAAAACCGTGCCTGGTATGTGGTAGGGACTAGGAAGAGTTGGCACTGGTGCTGATGTTGGTAATGGTGAAGACGTTGCTAATGAAGGCAAAGATGATGACACTCAGTCTCTTTAGCTCTGTCTCACCCACCACTGTTGCTTGGCACAGAGCTTAGCAATCACTTATTAAATAAAGTACCTCATTGATTTTTGCCAATCATCTACTGCCTACTTGGTGTGTACAACTCTCTACCAAAGAAAGAAATAGATTTAAAAATTAAAATTGTTATATTTGTGGGCTAGGGAGATGGCCAGGTGGGTAAAGCATTTGCTGCATGAGCACAAGGCCCCAAGTTCAGACCCTCAGCCTCCACATGACAGTCAGGTATGATAGCACACACCTGTAGCCTGAGCACTGGGTGGGGGACAGAAACAGGAGGATCCCAAAGGCTTGCCGTCTAGCCAGATCCTGTCCAAACAAGAGAGCTCCTGGCTCAGGGAGAGACTTTGTCACAAAAAATAAGGTGGAGCACGGTAGAGGAAGACCCCTGACACTGAACTCTGACCTCTACTTGAATATGCAGAGGTCAACATGCAAGCACATACATGTGCACAGACATGATACACACATAAATAAAAATTTATGTTAACTTAGTAACATGACGTTTAAATGAATTTTTTGAGAATTTCATATAATATATTTTGATTTAATTTAGATTACCCTCCCCGGGGCTGAAGAGATAGCCTAGCAGTTAAGAGCACTGACTGCTCCTGCAGAGGACCCGAGTTCGATCCCCAGCACCCACATTGTGGCTAAGAACTGTCTGTAATTCCAATTCCAGGAGAACTCCAGTTCCAGGGGAATCCGACACCCTATTCTGACATCCGTGGCATTGCACAACACGGGTGCACAAACCTACATGCAGACAGTACATTCATATACATACAAAAATAAATAAAATTAAAAAAAATTTAGATTACCCTCCCCCTTTTGCACCCGTGGCTGCTCACTCAATTTAATATACTCATATATATCATATAGTATATTATACTTAGTATATTATCTATAGGATATAACGTATTATCTATATGATACAATATCATATATATATATATATATATATATATATATATTAATCTCTATGGAATATAATTTATATCTATATATGTTCTTGTGTGTGAGTCATCCACTGAAGCTGGTTAACCTACTGAGTCACATCCTCGAAAGAAACTGAGTTCAGAGTGAGTTCCAGGACAGCCAGAGCTACAGGGAGACCCTGTCTCAAAAAGACAAAAAAAAAAAAAAAAAAAAAGAAAACAAAGTGATTCCCCCTGCCTCAAGCAACCATTGGTTGCCAATAGGCCAATAGTTCTTCAGGTAGCGTTGGGGTTTCTCACCTATTTCCTCATGTCTATGCTGGGATGTTGTCTGGCTTGAGCTTAGGTGGGACTTTCTAGGCCATCACCGTCACCATTGCTGTGAATTCATATTCATTCACTTTTTATTGAGATTTGGTGTAATTCAGAAAATACAGTTTATAAATACATGGTCCAGGGCTGGAGAGATGGCCTAGCGGTTGAGAGCACCGACCACTCTTACAGAGGGCCGGGTACCCACATGGCGGCCGAGAACCATCTGAAACTTCAATTCCAGGAGAACTCCAGTTCCAGGGGAATCCGACACCCTCTTCTGACCTCCGCAGCATTGCACGACACGGGTGCACAAACTTGCATGCAGACAGTACATTCATACACATACAGAAATAAATAAAATTAAATAAAAAATAAGTATATGGTCCACTGGATTTTCAGAAATTGAGCAAGCCCATGTAGCCACTGCTCAGATCAAAATGTTCCAGGCTCTTCTTCCTAAGCAACTTGCAGTGCCCTGCTTCTGATATTGCTTCTTCCTGAATATAGTGTTGTCTGGCCTTGAACTTTATAGAAATGGGACTCATTTCTCTGGCTTCTACCTGCGGCAATGTTACACAGGACATATATTCACATTGTTGTAAAATAGTTCAATATGAGTGTAGAAATCCCTTTGCTTTTCTATTCTTCTGTTCTTTGACACTTGAGTGGCTTCCAAGTTTGCTGCTGCTGTGACTAGCCTTGCTGAGTGGGTCTGCCTGTGAGCATACACATGCAGTTCTGTCAGTGTTGCTAGGAGTGGACTTGCTGGGTCATTAGGACCATGCGCTCTCAGATTTAGGAGATAATGGAAAACAGCTTTATGAGGGGACTTATGGACTTGTACCATGTTTTCCATTTCCTTTTTAAAGATTTTGTGTGTGTGTGTGTGTGTGTGTGTGTGTGTGTGTGTGTGTACATGTACCATGGTGTATGTTTGGAGGTCAAAGAATAACTTTCAGGAATTGGTTCTCTCCCTACATTGTGGGTTTGAGAAGATCCAATTCAGGCTGTGAGCTCTTGTGTGTAAAGCGCTTTGTCCTGATGAACCATCTTGCCGGCCCCTTGAGTGACTTTTCCTAGATCATATGGGAAGAGATTAGTCAGAGCCCAGATGGGAACTTGGGGTGCCTGAGTGGAAAACTCGTCACTTTGGGTTCCCTAGTGACTGCTTCTGACTTCAGAGTTTCTCGGGCAGCATCTCCTTCGGATATGTGCAGCCTGTGAGGGGAGAAGCTCTGCAAAGAGAAGCAGGGAGCAGGCAACTGAGTGGCCTTGGGAAGCCACGTTGCTTCCTGCTCAGGGGCTGCTGGAGAAGTCATGACTTCCCTGGAAGGCAGGGGCGACCATGTAATTTATTGTCTAAACCAAGACTCTCTCAAGAGCAAAAGGGGTGTTGGCTGTATGGTACAGTGAGGAAAGGTGGACAAGTTGTGGCTGTTCTGGGTACACTGGGATGTATGCTCAGGGCCTGGAAATCTGGCGGGCATCCATATGTAGCCAAAGATGACCTTGAACTGCTGATCCTCCTACCTGTACCTCCCAAGTTCTGGGATTACAGGTGTGCACCACCATGTCCAGCCTAGTCAGTGCTGGGGATGGACTCCCAGGCTCCCAGCATACTCAACAAACACTACCAGTTCTCTCTGAAGGGATATGTTCCTCATCACCTCTATTGGTGCTAAGAAAGGTCCAGCTCTCTTCATCTGCCACTGGGGCTTCTAGAAGGCTGGGACCTTTTCCTCAGCTACTGTGGTTGTTGATAGCCTTGGGGAATATTTGCTGACTGCATGTACCTTTGTCAATGTATGCTTCTTCCCTCACTCACTCACTGATTCATTCATGTGCAGAGGGTAAGAGTTTCATTTGGATTCTTCCTCTTTTTCTGAGCTGACTAGTATTCCACTGGTCTAGAAAGATAAATTACTTGTGTGCAAGTCCGTGTACATTTGTGAGCACACGCAAAAAGGACAAAGGGTATATCTTGGTACTCAGAAGAAGGAGTTAAGGGTGTGATACTGCCTTCCATTATTGAGCTGCACCACCTAAAAGCCACTGAGCATTTCTTACTTTCAGTTTTAGTCACAGGCAAAATGGAAATGACATCACTCTTGGGGGACAGGACTTAGGGGAACCTGAAGTGTAGATGACCAGCACTCAGTACATGGTGAAGCTTGGGTAATTCCTAGATGTTGAGGATTAGGTGAGAAGGTGCTGGGTGTCAGGCACCTTGGGAAAGCGCTGGGTGTCAGGCACTGTGTGCTGAGTCAGCTCCTCCTGGAACAATTGCACTCTGCCTCTGATCAGTGATCTCTTGAAGCAAAGGGACAGTGTCTATGGGGCAAGCCTGCGGGACCAGAACTGTTCTTCATAAGGAGGGGGTCAGCAAATTCCTCAAGGCCTTAGGGATTTGGTGTGAGTGTCAAAGATAAGGATGAAAGGGTAACTTCTTATTAGGTCCACAGCTGCATTCCACTAGATTCTAGAACAGCAGCAAAGAGGCTTCTGGGAGGGTTGGGCTGTGTCCAGCGGGAGCATCGGTACAGCAGAGTGGCTTCTAGTGAAGATTCTATGGGTCTCCGGAACGGGATTCAAATCTGCTGCTACTAGCAGGGTAGCCTTGGAACCAGATCCTCAGCTTCCTCATCTATAAAATGGTAATAGTAATAGTAATGGTAATAGTAATAATAATAGTAATAGTAATAGTAATGGGGGCCAGCGAGATGGCTCAGCAGGAAAAGCACTTGCCGTGCAAGCCTATCTAAGTTCAATCCCCAGGAACCCACATAAAGGTGGAAGGGAGAGAACTGACTCCACAAAGTTGTTCTCTGACCTCTACATTCATTCAACACACATATCATACATGTACAATAACCAGGATTCACTTACAAAGGAAGATTAAAATTAATGAGTACTAAGTGCTCAGAACCAGTTGGGGAGATGGTTCAATGAGTAGAGTGCTTGTTATGAAAGTGTGGGGACCTCAGTTTGGATCTCTAGAACCCACAAGAAGCCAGATGTGGTATCATATCTGTAATCCCAATATTCCTACAGAGAGAGAGAAGCAAAACAGAGACAGGTTAGCTAGTATACCAGGGTAGCTGGTACACACAGATGTCTCAAAGTGGAAGATGAGGACAGAAACAGAGGTTGTCCTCTGACCTCCATATGTGTGCAGTGGCACATTCAGGCACCCTCTCACCACCCCCATACACAAGAAAAGTTTTTAACAGTATGCAAGGAGGCTGGAGAGATGGCTTAGAGTTTAAGAGTGGAGGGCCCTAGTTGAGTTCCAAGCATCCACATGGGGCAGCTTGCAACTGCCTGTAACTCCAGCTCCAGGGAATCAGATACCTCTGGCCTCCACAGGTACTCGCACCCTGTGCACATACACACCTACACACACAATAAGCATTAAGTCATTTTCTTTTTTGGTCTTTTGGAGACAGGGTCTCCCTGTAGCCCCAGCTGTCCTGGAATTTGCTCTGTAGACCAGGTTGGCCTTGAACTCACAAAGATCTGCCTGCCTCTGCTTCCCAAGTGCTAGGATTAAAGGCATGCGCCACCGCACCCAGATGCATTGTCATTTTTAAAAGTACTCAGAAGTGGGGGCTGGAGAGATAGCCTAGCGGTTAAGAGCACCGACTGCTCTTGCAGAGGACCTGGGTTCGATCCCCAGCACCCACATGGTGGCTAAGAACCGTCTGTAACTCCAATTCCAGGAGAACTCCAGTTCCAGGGGAATCTGAGACCCTCTTCTGACCTCTGTGGCATTGCACGACACAGGTGCACAAACCTACATGCAGACAGTACATTCATACACATAGAAAAATAAATAAAATTAAAAAAAAAGTACTCAGAAGCATTCTGGGTGTGCAGTAGGCACTCTTCATCTTACTTATGCTTGTCGTTATCTTTTACCAGCTACTCTCCTTTTTCTAGGATTCTAGGTTCTATCTATAGCTATGCACTGAGAAGCAGAGAACATTTTGATATGGAAGAGTCAGACAGACTTCATGAAAGAGAGGCATTCTGAAATATGCCCGGCTTTAGTTTTATTTTACGTGCATGAGTGTTTTGGTGTATGTGTGCAAGTTCACCTATGTCAGGCAATGCCCAGAGAAGCCAGAAGAGGGTGTCAGATCCCCTGGAACTGGAGTTATAGATGGTTGTTAGCCACAATGTGGGTGTTGGGAACCAAGCCCAGGTTCTCTGTAAGAACATCCAGTGCTCTTAAACACTGAGCCATCTCTGCAGCCTCTGGAGTAGTTTTGAAGAAATGAGGCCATTACAAAGATATGCTACTGAGTTATAATCAATGCAAATATTTGCAGTATTCATTGCATAAAGCAGCTGCAGAAGCCTGCCATTGGAATTCCATTTAACATCATGCAAAATAAGACTCTTGCTTTCAAATATTTACATGGGTAATTAAAATATAAAAAGCATGTTTCAGCCAGATGTGGTGGTGCACACCTCTAATCCCAGCCCTCGAGAGGTGGAGGCAAGTGGATCTCCATGAGTTCAAGGCCAGTCTGGCCTACATAGTGAGTTCCAGGCCATCTAGGGCTACAGGGAGACCCTGTCTCAAAACGACAAAAAAAAAATCATGTTTCAAAAGCCAGGCATGGTGGCCCATGCCTTTAGTACCAGCACTCAGGAGACAGAGACAGGTTGATTTCTGTGAGATGGAGGCTAGCCTCGCTATCATAGTGAGATCCAGGCCAGCGGAGGCTACAGAGACCTGTGTCGAAGAACAACAACAAAGGATGTTTCAGAATGTATTAGCTACTTTTATGTTGCTGAGACAAAATGCATGACAGAAATATCTTAAGGGGGCTGGAGAGATGGCCTAGCGGTTAAGAGCGACAACCGCTCTTGCAGAGGACCCGGGTTCGATCCCCAGCACCCACATGGCGGCTGAGAACCGTCTGTAACTCCAATTCCATGAGAACTCCAGTTCCAGGGGAATCTGAGACCCTCTTCTGACCTCTGCAGCATTGCACGACACGGGTGCACAAACCTACATGCAGACAGTACATTCATACACATACAAAATAAATAAATAAAATAAAATAAAAATTTTAAAGAAATATCTTAAGGCAGGAGAGGGAGGTTAATTTTGGATTCTGGTTTCTCAAAACATGTTGTATCCTGATGGGGAATTCATGGCACTTGGGGCGGCAGACAAGGAAGTAGAAAGTTAGGGCTGACATCATAAGTGGCTATGGCCTTCCAGTTCCCTCCCGCCACAGTGACCCTCTTCTCCTATCTAAACCACATGCCCCTCAAATTCCACAACACCCAAAGTAGGGTCACTAACTGAGGGCCAGGAGTTAAAACACGTGAGCCTGTGGGAGCATTTCACGTTCAAACCAAAACAGTGACCACAAAATTCAGAGAGGTGGCAGGTGGCCCCTTGTCAGGAAGAAGATAAGAAAGAGCAGAGACAGGTATGTACACCTGTGATGTTTTCTTTCTTATGCTAAATGGTAGATCACTAATGTTTATTTTTACCATCAATATTAGTCATCCAAAATCTAAAATGTTTTCAGATTAAAAAAAAGTTAAGTTTTACAAATGACTACATACTTCTAATCCATTTCCTCGGTCTTTTGGCAAACAGATATATGACAGTGTGGACATGAAGCTGTAGACATATGACAGTGTGGGCATGAAGCTGTAGACATATGACAGTGTGGGCATGAAGCTGTAGACATATGACAGTGTGGGCATGAAGCTGTAGACATATGACAGTGTGGACGTGAAGCTGTAGACATATGACAGTGTGGGCGTGAAGCTGTAGACATATGACAGTGTGGGCATGAAGCTGTAGACATATGACAGTGTGGGCATGAAGCTGTAGACATATGACAGTGTGGACATGAAGCTGTAGACATATGACAGTGTGGGCGTGAAGCTGTAGACATATGACAGTGTGGACGTGAAGCTGTAGACATATGACAGTGTGGGCGTGAAGCTGTAGACATATGACAGTGTGGGCGTGAAGCTGTAGACATATGACAGTGGGGCGTGAGACATATGACAGTGAAGCTGTAGACATATGACAGTGTGGGCGTGAAGCTGTAGACATATGACAGTGTGGGCGTGAAGCTGTAGACATATGACAGTGTGGGCATGAAGCTGTAGACATATGGCAGTGTGGACATGAAGCTGTAGACATATGACAGTGTGGGCATGAAGCTGTAGACATATGACAGTGTGGACATGAAGTTGTAGACATATGACAGTGTGGACATGAAGCTGTAGACATATGACAGTGTGGGCATGAAGCTGTTGGGTCTACATGGGAACCCTTAGGTAGATGTGGCAACCTGGGACATCTGCAAAGAGGCTGTACTCCCAAATCTGCGTGGGATGCCATGTGTATGTGGTAGCTGATGTTTATGAATTAAAAATCTTGGCTGATTGTGTGTGTGTGTGTGTGTGTGTGTGTGTGTGAGAGAGAGAGAGAGAGAGAGAGAGAGAGAGAGAGAGAGAGAGAGAGAGAGATACAGAGACAGAGAGAAGCAACAGAGGATTTGTGAGTACCATACTCTTTTTTTTTTTTGAGACAGGGTCTCCCTGTAGCTCTGGCTGTCCTGGAACTCACTTTGTAGACCAGGCTAGCCTCAAACTCACAGAGATCTGCGTGCCTCTGCTTCCCAAGTGCTACGATTAAAGGCATGCGCCACCACACCCAGCATTTATTTCTGTATGTGTATCAATGTACTGTCTGCATGCACGTTTGTGCACCCGTGTCGTGCAATGCCGTGGAGGTCAGAAGAGGGTGTCGGATTCCCCTGGAACTGGAGTTCTCCTGGAATTGGAGTTTCAGATGGTTCTCCGCTGCCATGTGGGTGCTGGGGATTGAACCAGGGTCCTCTGCAAGAGCGGTCAGCGCTCCTAACCGCTAGGTCATCTCTCCATCCCCCTACTATACTCTTTTTGAGACAGGGTCTCCCTAAAGTACCAGTTGCCCTGGAATTCCCTGTGTAGACCAGGCTGGCCTCCATCTCACAGAGATCTGTGGGCCTCTGCCTTCCTAGTACTGGGACTAAAGGTATGCACCTCCATGCCCAGTCTTTTGTTGGTACCATATTTTAATATGTTACTGGAGAGACCAAACAGGGTCACAGTTATAGAAAGCAAACCATACCTCTCCTGTATAACGAATGGATGGCTGGATCAGTTTTTCTCTCCTATCCCCTCCTTGGGAATTACTGGGATTTCTTAGAAACATTAGAAAGTAACCACAGCTCTTATTAGCATCCAAGTGTGTGTGTGTGTGTATGTGTGTGTGTGTGCACGCACGCGCGAGTGTTTATATGGGTGGTGTATGTGCATGTGAAAACCAAAGGCCAACATCAGGTACCTTCTTTGATTACTTTCACTGAGCCCAGAGCTCATGGATTTGGCTAGGCCATCTGGCTGATAACCTATAGAGATCCTCCTATCTCTGCTCACCCCTGCTCCAGCTCTGGGGTTACAACTGTACCCTTCTTCTATGTGGGTACTGGAGGTTCCAACTTTGGTCTTAATGCTTACTCGGCAGACAGTTTATGGAATGAGCCATAGCTCTGGCCCCTGGAGTCCATTGATAAAGACCAGCCCGTGAACAAAGAGCTCCAAATTACTTCTGGCTTCCACAGGACTCAGAAATCTCTCCCCCTCCTCCCCCTGCTGCCTAGGAAGTTCTCCTTCTGCCTTGGGTCTTTGCCTTTGTACAGAGCCAAGGCTCTGTCCGTTTTGCAGACATCCTGTTCTGAAGTGGCAAAGTGCCCGCCCCTGGGAAGTGCCTTGTTCTCTTTTTCGTGACCATGGATCCATGCTGGCTTCTCCTGCAGAAACACAGAGGTTCAACTCATTTATGTGCTGTACTCTTTCTGACTGCTGTTCTCCCCCAGGGTCTGGACGGAACCCAATCTAAGTAACACTCACTGTGTTGGCCTGGAGCATCCAGGCCTCTACTGTGCAGCCTCTGCCCTTGACCTGCCCGTGATCCTCAGCTCTCAACTCTTTAGTAGTGAGTCCCAGCCAGTGGGATGGTCCCTGCCTGGGGACTGGGAGATGTGGGTGGCTTTCCTGTCTGCATCCTGCTTATTTCTACAACATATAATTCACCTTAATTAAAAAAGACAAAAACACGTGAAATTGGGACTTGTTTGAACAGATCTTGGAAGTAAGGTTGTTCTAAGAATGGATGTTGTTTCTGAGACTCTAAAAATGTGTGCTGTAATCAGGTTCCAGGCATAACACAATGGATGGTCCCTGAAAGCGATGGGGTGGAGAGGGGTGCTGAGGTAAGGAGGTGGGGGTGTGTGGAGAAACACAGGAAGCGGGTACTGTTCCGATGCCTGAAGGGTGAGGGGGGGAAGGAAGTACTTTCAGAAGCCTCTGTCAGTTGTGACAAAGGCTTTTTGGTGCCTTTGAGGACTAGAGGGACACGGCCATTATCAAACCCAATGGTTGATGAGAACAGGAATAGGAAATAACTTCACATGGTCTATCTCCTCCACCCCCCACTGCAGTCACTTTTCAAGCATCCCAAAGGCCAGCCACCTGGGAGGCACAGCCACTTAGGAGGCACAGCCACCTGGGAGGTGCATTCTCCAGACAGAGTTTGGCCAGGAGGACCAGTAGAGAAGGGCAGGGTTTGGATGAAGAGGCCCAAGCAGGTGTCTATTCCTAAATGCATTGCAACTCAAAAGACCAGGCATAATGTGAGGGTCCTCCTTTATGCATGTGTGTGTGTGTGTGTGTGTGTTCATGTATGAGTTTGTATGTTTGCACAAGCATTCATGGAGACCAAAGAACAACTTGGATGTCATTCCTTAGGCATAATGTATCTTGGGGTTTTTGTTGTTGCTTTTGGTTGTTTTTGTTGTTGTTTACTTCTTTGGTTTGTTTTGAGACAGGGTCCCACTGTGTAGTTCCCACTGACTTGGAACTTCCTATGTAGACCAGGCTGGCCTTGAACTCACAATCTGCTTGCTTTTCTCTTCCCAAGGGCTAGGATCAAAGACATGCACCATCACATCTTAAACACATTGTTGTTGTTGTTGTTGTTGTTTTTCTGGAGGGTTTCTCACTAGCTGGCCAGGGAGCCTCTGGGATCTTTCCTTCAGGGAGCCTGTCTTTCCTTCCCCAGTGCTGGGATTACGAACATGTACCTCTGAGCTCAGCTTCTTTATGTGAATTCTAGGGATAGAACTCATGTCCTGCAAGGCAAGCACTTGATTGACTGAGCCATCCTCCCAGTCTTGAGTTATCTCTTGATTCACTTTGATAGTGCTATGGCTTTGGCTGGATTATTTCAGGAGCCTTCAGGGAGTGACTCAGGCAGGGGCATGAGGGATAAAGAGCCTGACATTGCAGTCCCGTTCTGTGTTCAAAAGGAAGGTGTTTTGAATCAGACCCAGGGAGCAATTAATTTATCATACTCTCAATACTGTACAATCCAGGGTAGGGGATGGGTATGTATTATTTCTAAAGTGACTGAGCCTGGTGACACCAGGGGCCATGTGAGCTTGAGACCTGGTCTGAGCCTGCTCTGAAGGACAGTCATTATGTTAATATTAATTGCTCAGAAGGACAAGTATGGGACTCAGATTAATGGAGTGATTAGAGCTCCACTTGCTAGAGTTTCCTCCTCAGTCTTCACCCTTCATTCCCTGACTCCTCATCTCCCATCCCCATCACTCCAAGTCTGCTTGCTTCCCAGACTGTGATAAACTAGGCATGGTGGTACATGCTATAATCTCAGCACTTTTGGGGTGGTAGAATCAGAAATATCAGGGGTTCAAGGGCAGCTTTGGCTATACCTACCAGTAGGAAGCTAGCCTGGGGCTACTTGAGATCCTGTCTCAAGCAAACAATAACAACAAATGTGATAAATTTCAGAGAGGTAGCCTGGACTGAGTGTTCTGCTGAGTATAGGCAAGCTCTCTAAGCACCATAGCAAGGTACAGGGAAAACAGGCAATAGTTCTGGTTTTTTGTTTGCTTGCATGTTTCCTGAGGTAGGGTCTCCCAGTACCCCCGGTTAGCCTGGAACTTATTATGTAGACTATACAGGCATTCATCCCTCCAGTCTTCTTTAGAATGGCTCTTGTCTCTGTGCTCATTCATTGGTTCATGGTTCCAAAATAGTGGCATCACCTCTGTGTTCACAACTGCATTCCAGAAAGGAAGAACAAATACTCCAAACAGGAAAGGCTCACGGTAGCCTCCTCTGCACACTCTAGCAGTGTGCTAATATGAAATGGGCCCAAACTGGGTTCAGATAGATGTCCCAAATGGTAGTGGAGTCTCAGGGGTTGGGAGGCTGAGGATTTTCAGACTGGCATGCTGCGACCTCCCACCTGGAAGAAGAGAAGACACCACAAAGGTGTCAGTTAGCACTGGTACGGTGTTCCACCCTGACCAGAACTTTGCTTCTCTCTTCTGCAGACAGACTCTAAAAGCATTCCAGGCAAAACAAAATCAAAACAAACACAGTGAAACTTAAAGTTTTGCCACCTGTAGGAAATAAAAATTCTAACCTATAAGCCACCTGGGCTCCTGGACCCCTGTATTGAAGATCCTGTAGGTGCCAGGCCCAGGTCCCCAGGGTTGATGGGGGGATGTCATGGCTGATGGCACCCACCTGTGTGCTTGCTCTTGGGTGACAGAGCCCTCCTCATTTCAAAGGGCCTGGGGATGACCATCACTCTGTCTGTCCTGCCCCTGGTCCGTGTCCTCAGGCCATTTACCACCTGTGAAAGGAGGGGAACTAGAGCCCCCCCCAGGTTGCCTCTGGAGACTAGCATTTTATCCTTCTTAGCTACCCAAGAACCTGGCTGAAGTCAGTCATTACCTGAAGGTTCTTTCTTTGACTTTAATTTTAATTAGTTAATTAAATTTTATTTTATGTGTATGAGTATTTTGCCTATATGTATGAAAATATTTCAAATATGTGTGCAATGCCCAAAGAGGCCAGAAGAGGGCATTGGATCCCATGGAACTGGAGTTAAGGACCATTGTTTGCCACCATGTGAGTGCTGGGAACTGAACCTGGGTCTTCTGCAAGAGCAGCCAGTGCTCTTTACTGCTGAGCCATCTCTCCAGCACTGACTATTCCTTCTTCCTGACCAGCTCCCCAGACTTCCTATTCCTCTCTTGCGTTCTTTCTAGAGTCTTCTAAGGGCACCCCCTCCATAAATCACATATGCACAAATCATTTTCTTGTTCTCTGCCTCTCTAGAGGCTTAATCAAAGATGCCTCTGGGCTGCTTAGATGCACTACTCTTCCTCTCCCTCTCTGGGGACGTGCAGCCCACCTGGCTTCTCTGGGCCACATTGTCACCTACAAAGTTCATGCCAAACAACCTCATAACTGAGTTAGAAAATTGCAATAGTACCTCATAATGTTTTCCGTAAGCTTATGATTTTGTATTGGACCACGTGCAGCCCACAGCCCATGGGATGGACAGCCCTCAGGTCTTGTCCTCAGTCCTGCTTGGGGCCACTGCTGGGCCTCTGGGATGTGGGGCAGGGCCACCATCTCCCCTAGTGATCACAGCAGTAGTTTCTTTTTTATCTTTGTGTGTGTGATCTTTGTGTGTGCTTGTTCATGTATGTGAGTGCCACAGTCTGCATATGGAGGTCAGAGGATAACCCTGGGTATTGGTCCTTACCTTCCACCTTATTTGAGACAGAGTCTCTTGTTCACTCATGCGTACTCCAGGCCAGCTGGCTGGCAAGCTTCTGGGATGGGAGTCTCCTTTCTGGTCTCCTAGGTCTTCAGAGAAGTATTGGGATGGCTTCTTGGGGATCTGAACTCAGGTCCTAATTCTCATGCAGCAAGTGCTTTACCCACTCAGCAATCTGTCCAGCTGGTGGGAGTTTCATGCCAAGCTTCAGGCTGAGTTCCTCAGCATAGGGAATCCAGCCCAGACCCCTATCAGGGGCAAGATTATTAGAAAGGTTGACCTGCAGGTTTAGTCCAGGAACTCTGAGATAGGATTTGTGTGTGTGTGTGTGTGTGTGTGTGTCTGTCTGTCTGTCTGTCTGTGTCTCTATGTGTGTGTATCTGTGTGTATGTGTGTGATTTTCCATTCTGTGGCAATGGCAGCTGAGGGTATTTATAGCTAGATCCATGGGGCCATTCTCACGTGGCTACAGGAAATGAGAACCTCATGTGGAGTTTGTTTTGTTTTCTTCTCTGCCTGTGCCATCCAGCCAGCCATCCATCCAGAACCTCCAGCGCTTAAACCCTGTGCTGTAACCAGAGCCCCCAGCATGGCTGCCATGGGGAGGTTATGTAAATTCTCCTTTGCATGGAAAAGCGCCTGTTCTCTTCAGTCAGGCCACAGAAGAGGCAGTGGGGACTGCTGGGGAGAGCTTGTGGGTGACACTGAAGGCCAGCTCCACCCAGCACCGTCCTCGCTGGAGAGTCTCCCTAGATGAACTCCATGGAATGTGGGGCCTTGGATCACCTCCTGTCCCTCAGCATTCGTGAGAGCCTCAGAAAGGAAGTGATTTGCTTCGCCTTCAAACTAACTCCCTAGGACGTAACCTAGAATGGCCCTGAACTTAATAGTTCCCCTTTCCTGCACCTCCTGAATGGTGGGAATACAAGCATGTGCCACCATGGCCAGTTTGTGAGGTGCTGGGGATAGAACCCAGGGCTTTGTGCATGCTGGGGAGCAGTCTACCCGCTCAGTTACATCCCCATTCTCTGTCTTTGCTGTACAATTAGTTGTATTCTATTGGGTTGAGAACCCTCTATCGTCTGTTTGCCCTGGGTCACACAGGCTTCTGAGTTGGGGGTGGGAATCTCTGAGGCTTCACTTTTCCCAAAGTGGCTTCAGAGCTGTCAGGGCTCTCCAGACAGCAGTGGCAGGCTTGGTGACGTTTCCTTAGAGGAGTGATGCTTCCCAGAAGGCCTCGGGGCCCCTGTGGCCTTTTTATGATTTAACTTTGAGCACTTCAGCCTGCGTATTTGGCTTTGAACTTAAGCACTTGAGGTGGAGGAGGTTGAGGCACGGGTTAGAGCAGCTGAGCACAAAGGCTGTAGACAGCATGGAGAGACAGCACGCCAACTTGGCTGTCCTGCCCAGAGGACAGTGCTCCTCACTCCCTGGCCAAGCCCGCGGCCTGCATTCAAACCTTCTACATGGGAGGGCTCGGCAACAGTGCTCACCAGTCTTCGGGACCCACTCTTTGTTGACCCTGAGTTAAGTGTTTATTCCTTTTAGTGCCTCTTCTATGCAAAGTGGTTGTGAACCCATTTTTTTTTTTTTTTTTTTTTGGTCTTTTTGAGACAGGGTCTCCCTGTAGCCCCAGCTGTCCTGGAACTCACTCTGTAGACCAGGCTGGCCTTGAATTCACAAAGATCCGCCTGCCTCTGCCTCCCAAGTGCTAGGATTAAAGGTGTGTGCCACCACACCCGGCCGTGAACCCATTTTTATAGAAGAGAAAACTGAGGTTCTGAGAGTTTAAGTGATTTGGAGTCACATAACTAAAGACTAGCCCAGAGCAGTTGCTAAGCAGAATGAGCCTGACCCCTAGAGGCTCCCAACCATCTCCCTTGGTGACAAACTTGACCCCCAACTGCCTGGGTTCCACAGTGATTTAGAACTTGACCGCTCTGGCTTCCATATGCATCCATTCTGGTACTCTCTGAATGTGGCGTCAGGATCCGACCAGCTGGTAACTCCAGCTGTTGAATTTAAAATATTTTCTTTATTCTACTTTATGTATATGAGTGTACTGCCTGCACTTGTAAGTGCACTTGGGTCAGAGGTCAGAAGAAGGTGTTGGATCCGCTGGAACTGCAGTTACGAATGGCTGTTAGCTAACATGTGGGTGCTGGGATTCAAACCCAGATCCTCTTCAAGAGCAGCCAGTGTTCTTAACCACTGAGCCATCTCTCCAGTTCTCCGGCTCTCTTGAGCTGTCAGATTTGCCTCTCGCTCGGCCACCCTGAGTGCTGCACCCAACCCTCCTGCCCCTCCCCCAACTGCTGTGAGCCCAGAAGTTTTCCAAAACTAGAGCAGAGACAGCCATTCATTAATCTTTGTCCTGCTTCCAAGAATCCCAACTATACAAGGATTCCTCACTGAACAGCCAGGCATTCTTGGGGAGCGTGTGTGTCACCAAGACAGCGAGAGGCTTGCACACTGGGAAGCAGTTGTAGTCCAGGCCAGGAAAATAAAATAAGTGTGGACTTCAGAGCCAGAAGGAAGTGGATTGGCTCTCCCTGAAGCCCCCTCTCCATCCCCACCCCCTTCTATAACCACAGCTGGGAACTTGGCTTCCCAGGTCATCTGAGGGCATCTACCAACTCCATGGCATTTTCTTCTGGAATAGAGAAGAAGCTCAGAGGCTAATGTGTGTGTGTGTGTGTGTGTGTGTGTGTGTGTGTGTGTGTGTGTGTGTGTGTGTGTGTGTGTGTGTGTGTGTGTGTGTGTGTGTGTGTGTGTGTCTGTGTGTGTGTGTCTGTGTGTGTGTGTGTGTGTGTGTGTGTGTGTGTGTGTGTGTGTCTGTGTGTGTGTGTGTGTGTCTGTGTGTCTGTGTGTCTGTGTGTGTGTGTTTGTGTATACAACATTCTGTTCACCTCCAGGCCATTTGCCCATTTTCTGTCTATGCAGTTGCTTTTGGTATGAACTGCTCACTACGTGCAAAGTCTCTATTGAGGGAATTGGGGTAGGCGTGTATCCCCCAAGAGTGAAGGTAGGCAGTGAACTCCAGGCTGCCCTTCCGTGGGGAGGAAGAGCCTCCTCCCACATCTGGGAAGCTCAGTTTACTGGAGACTATAAGCTAACAGAGCAGGAAAACCACTCAGGAACATGTGGAACACAGCCTGCACTGCGTGTGTGCATAAATGCAGGTCAGAAACAGGATTGGAACCAAGAGGAAGCGGGGGAGTGGCCCAAACAGGCTGGACCTGGAATAAATTGCATTGAAGAAACCTTAGGCTGAGTTTGAAGATTTCTTTTAAGGCAATATTCCCTCTAGATTATGAAAACCCAAATTCAAGTTTGGTATAGCAAATACCTAGAAGCAGCCGAAACAAAATAGTTTAGAAACCTATTTATTATCCCCAGGACTGAAAGGAGTATAGATCTTCTTGTTCTTCCACATTTATGTCCCCGGTTCCACATTTGACCTCTGTGTTCCCAGTTCAGTTACCATGTGGCAAGTTATGCCTGCAGTCTTTGTTCTCTGTACACACTTTGTTTTGGTTTGTTTTGGGTTTTTTTTTTGTTTGTTTTGTTTTGTTTTTTTCCTTTTTGAGATGGTCTCCCTGTAGCCCTAGCTGGCCTGGAACTCACTCTGTAGACCAGGCTGGCCTTGAACTCACAAAGATCCACCTGCCTCTGCCTTCTGAGTGCTGGGATTAAAGGCGTCACCACCACGCCCGGCTGTGTTTTGTTTCTTTGAGTCAGGGTCTCCCTGTAGACACAGCTAGCCTAGAACTTGCTGCGTAACCAGGCTTCCCAAGTGTGGAACTAAAGGCCACCACGTATGGCTTCTACATGCTTTATTTGTCTTTCTTTGACTTTTTTTTTGAGACAGGGTCTCCCTATAGCCCCATCTGGCCTGGAACTCACTCTGTAGACCAGGCTGAACTCACTCTGTAGACCAGGCTGGTCTTGAACTCACAGAGATCTGCCTGCCTCTGCCTCTGCCTCCCAGGTGCTAGGATTAAAGGCGTGTGCCACCACACTGGGCTTAAAGACGGTTCTTAGCTGCCATATGGGCACTGGGAATTGAACCCGGATCCTCTGCAAGAGCAGTCGGTCCTCTTAACTGCTGAGCCATCTCTCCAGCCCCCTCTGTATGCATTTTGATGTTGAGACAGTTTTTGGTTTGATCTCTGCATTAGTCTAAACAACGTTGTGAGGACAGAAGTTTTAAGCTGGGTATAGGAAAGAGCCTTGGGTATGGTAGAGAAGAAGCTCTGAACTATGGGGTTGAGTCCTGAGATACAGGGTGGTTATGGGGCCCAGGAGAGCAATGGGATCGACCCTTCATGGCTAACAGAGCTGAGATGAAGACGACCTGAAGGTCAACCTCAGCTAGACTGGGCAGCTCAGGCCTAGAGTCATAGCTACTCAGAAAGCTGAAGGAGAAGGATAGAAAGTTCAAGGCCAACCTTGGCAACTTAGTGAGATCCTGCCTCAAAGTAAAAGGTGAAAATAATTGTGTTTATGTTTGGCTGTTAATCAAAAGATTGGTGGTTGGAGCCTAGAGGTGCCTGCCCTTGACTGCGGCTGGAGAGATGGCTCAGCAGTTAAGAATACTTTTGCCGGGCGTGGTGGCGCACGCCTTTAATCCTAGCACTTGGGAGGCAGAGACAGGCGGATCTTTGTGAGTTCAAGGCCAGCCCGGTCTACAAGGCGAGTTCCGGGACAGCTGGGGCTACAGGGAGACCCTGTCTCGAAAGACCAAAAAAAAAAAAAAAAAGAATACTTTCTACTTTTCCAGAGAACCTGAATTTGACTCCTAACAGCCACACTGGGTGGCTCACAACCATCTGTAACTCTAGCTCCAGGGATCTGACACCTTCTTCTAGCCTCTGTGAACATCTGCATACACATGGCGTCTCACACACATACACGCATACACACACACACCGCACACATACACCATACAGCACACACATACACACATACACCACACACACACACACCACACATACCACACACACATACACACCACACACACACCACACACATCTGCATACACATGGCGTCTCACACACATACACGCATACACACACACACCGCACACATACACCATACAGCACACACATACACACATACACCACACACACACACACCACACATACCACACACACACGCACACATACACACATACACACACCACACACACACACACACACACACACACACACACACGCGCGCACACACCACACACGCCACACACACACACACAGAAAAATGAAAATAGGGCTGGGTCCGTGTCTAGTGGTAGAGCACTTGCCTAGCATATGCAAGGCCCTGGGTTTAATCTCCAGTACTGCAAAAATAATGAATAAATTAATAAGAAAATATAAATAACTAAAATCCAACCTTGCCAGCTGTGGTGACACACGCCTTTCATCCCAGCACTTGGGAGGAAGAGGCAGGTGGATCTCTGTGAATTCAAGACCAGCCTGATCTACATAATGAGTTCCAGGTCAGCTGGGGCCACAGGGAGATCCTGTCTCAAAAAAAGACCAAAAAAGAAAAAAAAAAAACTTGGCTGAGGGCTGAGGAAATATTGGCAGCAGCAAATCGTGGTCAGGTGAGGAAGAATTGGCCTTCCAAATATGATAACTAGAGCTCAGGGGAGGAGCTGGCACTGAGGAGTGTGTGTGGGGGGGTGATTGTTAAATTTGGTACAATAGACTCTAGAAAGTGTGAACTCTGGTGGGGGGTGTGCAGCACTGCAGGAGGGGGACAAGGGAGAAGCAGGTATAAGGGCAATTAAGACTGACTGAAAAATTATGTATAAAACACATAAAAATTATATATATATATCTACTTATATTCTAAATGAAAAAATCCAACCTCATGGCTCCTGCCTGCCTGAGTGTTGGGTAGTACAAAACAAGCCGCTGGCCTTGGCTTGACTTGTTCTGCCTGGCTAACACCAGGCAGAGCTGTTAGATGGTGTTGTTTCAGAACTACCATGAGCATTTCACATAAACTGATTTTTCCAGTTCTAAGGCTTAGGTAGATAGATCCCCATTTTGTAGATTTGGAAATGATGGTTTAGAACAACCAGGACCCATGAACAAAGCTCAGTAGAGCAGAGCTGTGACTTGCGCTCCTGGTCTTTCTAAGCCCTGTCCAGCATAGCTTCCCATTCCACGTAGGTTTGTGGTTCCGGAGGGCACTTCTCCCTCCGGGTGTCCTGAGTGGACCCATGGGAGCCCAGGCTCTCAAGCTTTGATTCACATCCTCATATGAGCTCACGTAGCTGAATGTGGGAGCACGAGAAATTGACAATAGGAAAAGATTCCGGAATGTGTAATGACTAAAATTTAATTTAAAGTCAAACATGTAATGAATCTGTGATGTTTCTAATACTGATTGCCTGTGTTGCATCACGTGACTTCATAGTCGCCAGAACATACAACTAGCACAGTTTGCACTGTGCGTGATGTCCTGCTGTGTAACAATTGTGAGGGTTGTCTGAGACACGTCAGCTCAGATTAGAGACTGTTAGTGTATGCCTTGATCAGCAATGTTTTTTCAACCGTTCATAAAGAGTTTTCTGCCCTTACAGAAACATAATGGTTTAATTATGGAACACAAAGACTTTAAATGTTTCCTACCATTATTCTTCTGTGTATAAGCATCAAATCAACATATCTTTGTGTTGTATTCTGTTAGAATGTTTGATTTTCAGAATTGCCTTTTGATTTTACTGACTCGAGTTGAATCAAAAATGATTAAATGAATTTCGGCTTGGGATTAGGACAGACAAATTTCTATCAGCTTTTAAAATGGCTTTAAATATCTTCCTGCTATTTCCCGCTGTGTATTCATATGAAGTGACACTCTCGGTATTGAAGATGATAAAAATCAAAATATCGTCAACTCTGAAAACTGTCGATGATATTCTATCCCTCAGCATCAGATATTCAGCCAAGATTTAAATCTTTATGTAAAAACAAACACAAGCCTCCCATTAATGTGCACAGTTGCTTTTGTCTTTAATAAATGGTAAAATTATATGGGAACCAAAGAGCTGTTTTTAAATTTTTATTACTATTATTATTATTTGTGTGTGCATGTGTGGGGGAGAGAGAGAGACAGAGACAGAGACAGAGAGAGACAGAGAGATACAGAGAGACAGAGAGAGATATGTCCATACCTGCCATAGCACACATTTGGAGGTCAGAGGACAGCTTTGTAGAATCGTTCTTTCTTTCTAACTTTTCATGATTTGGGGGATCCAATCAAGTTGACATCATCAGGAAAGCACCTCTGACCCATTTCACTGGTTTCCTCCAAAGAACTGTTTTACAAAATAAAATTTCATTTTCATTTCTTATAAATAAATGTTTGATTTGTATTCCTGCTTTATATACCAATATACTTGGAATCATATACAAATTGCAGACAAAAGGGGTCAGCTTGTAGAAAAAGTTTAAGCACCCATGCATGGGAAAATGCGGGCACCTGTTTAACAGGTCCAAGCAGAGCAGGTCATCCCGGTGTCTTGTGGTTCCCAAGCCAAGGAGTTTCAAGCTGACCTTTGCTACCTGGACTGTGTATGGGCCAGATTGCAGGAGTGGTCACAGCACTGGCACACTGTTCTCCTTGGCTCTTCTTCCAGGACAACTTCCAGGCTGGATCCTGCATGATAATCCTCTCTCTTCTTCATCCTTGCCAGTATTAGCTTGCTCCAATCTGAAGCCTTCGATTAGTTGACACTGTGACCATATGTTCCTGGAGCAACATGACCCTGGAGCCAGACCTCTTAGATTTCAATTCTATATCTATGTGTCACTCATTCTGGGTGTGCCCTTCCCCCAGACCTCCTAATATGGGATGACAAGGACGTGCCTCATATGACTGTTGTGAGTGTTCAGTGTAACTGTGCATGCTAATTACTTCCACAGTACCTGACACAGAGTAGCCCCACAGAACATGTCATATATTAGTACTGATTTATTTATTTATTTATTTAGTATGTATAAGTATTTTATCTGTGTGTATGGGGACTGAACTAGGGTCTGTTTCAAGAGCAGCCAGTGCTCTTAACCCCTGAGCCATCTCTCTAGCCCCTGAACTTTCTTATTCTAAAGTAGGACTTGGCCCAAAATCATGTCATTCATCCATCTTTCCCTCTCTTTTGGTGCAGGCCAGTAACTGAGACAAGTTTATCATGTGAGGAGGTGAGGTTCTCTCTGTTCCCAGCCCAGCTCCTCATATGGGCTTCTCTTTGCTTTGTTAATCTAATGACATCATCAAAGTAGTGGACCCTCCACGCCAGTTCTCCCTAGAGAATAAAAGACAGTAACAGAGAACTACAGCTCCTTACTGTGTAAACTTCATGGCTTGTAAAATGGTCAGTTTGGGTTTATCTGTGACTTTATGTGTATATATATTTTTCCATGGAAAAGTACGTCACTGTCTAAATGTTCTTTTAACATTTAGACCCTTATAATCAAGGATCTAGGATTAGGGGAGATAGCTCAGATGGTAAAGTGCTTGCCATGCAAGCACGAGGGCCTGACTTTAAACCCAGACGTGCCAGCCCATGCTTGCAATCCAAGCTCTGGGAAGATGAAGACAGTGACTCACTAGAGCTCACTGGCCTGCCAGTCTACCCTAATCAGACAGCCCCAGGCCCCAGGGAGATACCCTGTTCCCTACACTAGGTGGATGGCTATTGAGCTGTGACAACACTGGAAGGTTGATCTTGGGCCTCTACATGTATGTACACACACACATACCTATGTACGTATGTACACACACATACAATACACAAATATAATAGGGATTTACTTTTAATCAGAGTTTGTCTTGGCCCAGATAACCAGTGCTGTCCTGTGCATCATAGAATAATCAGTAACATTCCTATCTTGTACCTAGGAGATGCTAGAACATTCCCTCATTGTGATAACTTAAAACATCTCCAGATATGGTCCTCTGGGAGTGTGTGCATTGGTAGGGGAGGAGTGAGATAGGGAAACAGTCCCAGCTGGGAGCTGTGGCAAGCTACATTCTTCCTGAAATTGAGGAGGTCCCCTGTATCTTATTTTGCTCTAGTTATCTCAGCAGCAGATTAGGGAACAGGATGTATTCCTTGATAAGAAAGATACAGGGTGCCTCTTGCTTCTGGATCACCCTTGACTTCCAAGAAGAAGCTGTTGTGCTGGGTGGGTGCGTTCCCTCCAAGGCTCCACACTTAAGCCTTCTGCTCTGTGTCCAGGCCTCTCTCTGGTCTTCGTGATCCTCTTCATGCAAGAAACTTCGCAGGGAACAGCCTTTGCTTTGGAGTTATAAATATTCATTATCTCATTTCCAGGACCAAGTATGTTTTAAAATCATGTTTAACATTCTTGTAGCCCTAGTGGAAAGTTTTGTTCTTCAGAGAGCATCCTGTTCCAGGGCTATGTCAGATTCCCCAACAAAACTCAGAGAGTTCACTAAGTTTCATCGGTGAGATGGGACCTTGGTGGCCTTCACACAACTGTGGTTAGAGTCCAGGCCAAGACTCCCAGGATGCCAAGACACACCTGGCGGTCTGTGCAGTGCAGCTGGAGGAAGGACTGTGTGTCTGGGACTCTCAGTGGGATTCCAAGGTCAGAACCCTTTTAGGGGGTGCTGGAGAGATGGGTCAGCAGTTAAGAGTGCTTGCACAAAAAAAAAAAAAAAAAAAAGTAGCTGGGCGTGGTGGAGCACACCTTTAATCCTAGCACTTGGGAGGCAGAGGCAGGCGGATCTTTGTGAGTTCAAGGCCAGCCTGGTCTACAGAACGAGTTCCAGGACAGCTGGGGCTACAGGGAGACCCTGTCTCGAAAAGACAAAAAAAAAAAAAAAAAGTCAGCTTGCACTATGGTAGCATGCTGGAGACTCATAGGAGTCTCCAGTCGAAACTCATATCTGAAGCCCAGCGTGGGAACAGAGCTCCCTGATCTTGGAGTAGCTTTCATTTTTTTTTCCTTTAAGTTTTTAAAAAGATTTATTTTATTCTTTTTTTTTAATTTTTATTTATTTCTGTATATGTGTGAATGTACTGTCTGCATGCAAGTTTGTGCACCCATGTCGTGCAATGCAGCGGAGGTCAGAAGAGGGTGTTGGATTCCCCTGGAACTGGAGTTAAAGACGGTTCTCAGCCGCCATGTGGGTGCTGGGGATCGAACCCAGGTCCTCGGCAAGAGCAGTCAGTGCTCTTAACCACTAGGCCATCTCTCCAGCCCCTTATTTTATTCTTTAAGTGTGTGTGTGTGTGTGTGTGTGTGTGTGTGTGTGTCTGTGCAGGTGCCTGAGGAGGAGAGTGTCAGATGCCCTGGAGCTGCAGTTATAGGCAGTTGTGAGCTGCCCAGTGTGAATGCTGGGAATTGAACTTAGGATCTCTACAAGAGCAATATGCTTTCTTTTCTTTTCTTTCTTTCTTTCTTTCTTTCTTTCTTTCTTTCTTTCTTTCTTTCTTTCTTTCTTTCTTTCTTTCTTTCTTTCTTTCTTTCCTTTCTTTCTCTCTCTCTCTCTCTCTCTCTCTCTCTCTCTCTCTCTCTTTCTTTCTTGGTATTTTTGAGACAGGGTCTCCCTTTAGTCCCAGCTGGCCTGGAGCTCACTCTGTAGACCAGGCTGGCCTTGAACTCACAGGAATCCACCTGCCTCTGCCTCCCGAGTGCTGGGATTAAAGGTGTGTGCCACCACACCTGGCACGAAATATGTATTCTTAACCCCTGAACCATCTCTCTAGGCCCTTCTTTAAGTCTTTCAGACTGGTAAAGTCCTGCATGCAGCATGGTGGGTAACCTGCTGTATTTAAAGTCTGATTAAGGAAATGGAGAGATGGCCTAGTAGTTAAGAGCACCAACTGCTCTTGCAGAGGACCTGGGTTTGATCCCCAGCACTCACATGGCGGCTGAGAACTGTCTTTAACTCCAGTTCCAGGGGAATCTGACACCCTCTTCTGACCTCCTCAGGTGCACAAACCTACATGTAGTCAATACATTCATACACATACAAAATAAATAAAATTAAAAAACAACAATAAAATCTGATTAAAATATACCTTCAGACTGGCATTTAATCAAATATACCAAAAATCTGGCCCCATGTACAACCAAGTTGGCACACAAATTAACCGTCACAATTTCCAATTTCTACTCTTAAGTCTAGGGGCCCAGAATTTGTCACTTGGCAGGACTCTGATACAAATAGTCAAGAAGTACCAGGGGTTGCATGCTTGGGCCCATGCCATCTGACTAAGCACCAATAACTAGCACAACTGCAAATAATTTTATCTCAAGTTGAAAGTAAGTATCTATCTGTGGTATTTGGTGTTCCCATTTCAGTACTTTTTGATGTGTCCACGTGGAAATGGCCACAGACTTGGACCCACATGCCCAAATCTTTATAAGAATAGTCTTGTAAAGGAATGTGTCAATATATGGCCTGGCACACTGAGGGACTAAACGTGAATACTGTTACTGAAGCCTTTCTTCTGTTTTTTTCTTTGTTGTTTTCTATGTGTATGTGTTCACATGTGTGCACATATATGTGTCCAGGTAACACATAAACATCTGCCCATGCATTGTGGAGGGCAGAGGCCAACCATCCAAGTCTTCCTCAATTACTCTCTGCCTTATTTTTTGAGGCAGAGTCTCTCAGTGAACCTGGAGCTCGCCTATTCAGCTAGAGTGTCTGACCAGTGAGCTCCAGGGACCCTCCCACCTCCACCTCCTTCACACTAGGATTACGGTCACATGCTGGTGCATGCAGCTTTTATATGGGTGCTGGGGATTTGAACTTGGGTCCAGATGCTTGCGTGGCAAGCACTTTACAGCTGAGCCATATCCCTAGCCCCATCTCTGTTGCTTGCTTTATTCCATGTTTTCTCCATGTGGTGCTACGTCCGAGAATCATTTGTACCATTTCTGTCACCAAAGAATGCTTTGCAAGCTCATGTAGTACTGTGACCACCCCCCCCCCCTTTGTATCACTCCATTCAGTTGCATTTTTCTTTTTTGGATCCAAGTTACCCGAAAGAGTTCCGGGGCCAGCTGTCATCTTGCCATCACCTCAGTCTGAGTTTCTGACAAGTCCTTTCCCGGTCTGGGCTTTAATTTTCCTGGCTCTCTAGGGGTGGGGGAAGCTGGAGCATTGGCAGCTTGGAGGTTCCCTCTAGCCTTTTGTGGGCCTTTGGTCCATGCCGTTTCCCAGTGGCCCCCAATGCTGGTGGAGGGGTGTGGCTGCCTGGTTGGATCCAGCTGGAGCTGAATCATGGAGTTTTCCTCTAGGAAGCTTGAAGAATCATTCTGGACTGTGCACTAGGCACTAGCAAAGAGACTCTGTGCTACATGGAAAGTAGGAAACATCACCACAGCCCGCTGTACTTTTGCCTGGCTGGAAGGAGACTTGAGGGATGGGCTGTGGGGTCTGGGAAGCAAATGGAGGGAGGGCTCAGAACAGCTTGGTATGGCTGAAAAGGGGAGCAATGCACCTACCCAGCCTTTTGAAGCTGTCTTGGCAAACCAAAGGACAGAGTTGCAAGGACCTCAAACACCATGTCACCTCTCACAACACTCACATCTGATATTTCTTATACCTACCTAGGCTACATGTTACGAAGTTCAAATGAAACACACATTACATGCTCAGGGGATGGAGAGATGGCTCAGCCATTTAGAGTGCTTGCTGTTCTTGCAGAGGACCTGAGTTCAGTTCCTAGACCCACATAGTGGGTCACAACCATAAGTCATTCCAGTTCCAGGAGATCTGATATCTTCTAACCTCTTCAGGCAAATGGGCATGCTCACATACACATATACATGCAAATAGTACAATAAGAAGAAAGGAAACACTAGTGTTCTTAACCAACAGCAACAACCTTAATAATAATTATATTTACTATATACATTATTATTTTTGTATTCCCCTACTCCACAAATATGCATGGTGCTAGACGCCTGAAGTAGAAAAGTAGACAGACTTGAAATTAATTTGAATACAGAGTGATGTCAGTGCCAACAGTATGTTCTGGATGATGTCTTCATCCATTCAAGTTTGTATAATCAATTGCTGATGATCTTAATAGAATATACTTCTCACAGTTCTGGAGATGGGAAGTCCAAGATGAAGAGGGCTTCAGTTCATTCTAGTTCATGGCAGCTGTCTGCATACTGTGTCCTTATGGAGCATGGTGGCTTTTGGGAGGCTGTTCTACCCTCATGACCTCACCATCCCTCAAAGGCCTGGTCTCTGAATGGTCACACTGTGGGGCTGAACTGAATTCCAAGGAGACAGACATTCAGACTATGACACAGGGTAAAGCCTCTGGGGGACCAGAGAATAGAGCAGTTTGTTCTTCAAGGCACATGGAAGGCCTCATCTAAGTAGTGATGTCCCAGCTTGGTGTTTTGGTCGCTCAGTTCCTTAGTGGAGGATCAAAGAGCAGTTCTGGTAGCAATAGTGTCCTGAGCAAACCGCAGCTTGCTGGATGGGCTTACAGAAACTTCTGCTACTCTGACCTGGCTGGGTGGGGTAGATGGGACAGGAGAAGCTGCAGATGAGATGCTGATCAAAGTATGAAGAGTCTCAAGTGACATATACGGAATTTAGTCTGGACTGAATTTTTTAATAACTAAGTTTAATAAGAAAGCTTTTTATTTCCATTTGCCTGAAAGAATGTGCAATTGTCGTAATTTTATTTAAAATCCACCACTTGGGACTTAAGATGTGACTCAGTGGTTAAGAGCACACACTGCTCTTGCAGAGGACCTGACTGAGTTTAGTCCCCAGAGCCCATACCAGGTGGCTCACAGCCACCTACTCTAACTCCAACTACAGAGGACCTGGCGCCTTTTCCTCACCTCTCTGTGCATCTGCAGTCATGGGCACGTACACCCCATACACATAATAAGAAAGCAGTGAAGAAATACAAATATACCTATATCAGGTCTAGACAGAGTGACAGAGAGCCCAGAGCCTGCCCTGTTGATTTGGGTACTCTCCTTTCTCTTGGGATTTTCAGGAAGATGGCGATCAACTTCTCAATCTAGTCCCTGGTTTGTTTGAGATCTTTGGATGGGGATATAGAAGGAGGAACCTTTTTAAATTCTCTATTTAACTGCTTGTTTTGAATGTATATAATACAGGAAAATGCAAAGATGAGAAAAAAAACCCAAAATGAGTTCTACCCTCCAGACAATGTGGATGTGCGTATCGGGGGCAGGGTGTTGCCTTCCTGTGAGCATGGAAGGGCGGATTCCTTGTGTTGAAGGTCACCTGCTCTGAGGTTGAACCGAGCCTGTCTGCAGATGGACATAGGGAGGCTGCGTTCTTCTAAGAAGCTAAGTGGCTGAGGTCTCCTACGATAAAGTCTGAACTTTGCCACTCATTGTCATTGAGACTGACAGTTTGCCTTCACCAGGCCGGAGATTCCTCACCTACCTGGAAGGAACTGCAGCAACAGGGCCCACCTCCACAGGGCCCACCTCCTGCAGCCCTTGGAGACACAGAATCAGGCCCTTCTTGCACTTCTTTAGGAAGCTGCCAGGCACACAGTGAGAGGTTGCTCACTCCTGTGCTGGCGTAGCTCTCTGGATGTGTCCAGTCCTGTACTAAAGCTATTCCCGAAGAAGAGACGTTCTCCTCCTGCATCCTACGTATCAAGAGAGCAGACAAGCTTGACACACTTGGGACCAGGCTCCTCCTGCCCAGCCAGGGTGCTGGTGGGACTTCAGACTTCAGAGCTTTTCCTTGAAGAATCCTCCCTTCCCTCCCTCCCTCCCGCCATCCCTCCCTCCCCTTAACTGTGGAGTCATCTCGCTCCCTTTCCCTTCCCTCTTTTCCTTTCTCTTGCCCCATCCCTCCTTTCCTGGTGTCCCCAACCCCCCTCCCAGAGTCGCTCATGCAGACTGTCTCTTTAAGAGTGACAGCTGTGGGGCTGGAGAGATGGCCTAGCGGTTAAGAGCCTCTTGCAGAGGACCCGGGTTCGATCCCCAGCACCCACATGGCGGCCAAGAGCCGTCTGAAACACCAATTCCAGGAGAACTCCAGTTCCAGGGGAATCCGACACCCTCTTCTGACCTCTGCGGCGTTGCACGTCACGGGTGCACAGACTTGCATGCAGACAATACATTCATACACATACGGAAATAAATTAAAAAAATTTTAAAAAAAGAGTGACAGCTGTATACTATGCACTCTGAGACTCTGCTGGCCGTCCTCGCTTGCCCTGCTTGTGCTGCCCTGAGACTCCTCTGAGCCCAGAGACTCTAGAAGAAGGGCTCCCTTCCAATGGCATTCACAACCCCAGGCATCTGTGTCCACAGAAGGACTTCCTACCCACAGCCCCTCACTGTGGCCCTGGGCTCTTACTGCTAAGCCCTGGCTCTGGGCCATAAGGAGCATTGTTGAGGTATGAGCTCAGGAGCTCTAAAAAGAACCTTGGAAAATAGCTAGATGGATTTGGTAAGTGAAAGAGACTTTGACCTCCTGTTGCTTGGATCACAGAGTGCAGATCCACGGTTAGGTTCTACTGATGGCTGCCAGGGGAATGGGATAGGCGGAAGTGAGGAGACAGAGATGGGGGCTGGGGTCCTCTTGCTCTCTTGCATTTGGAGATAGCCCTGGCTCCTCTGCCCAGTGGCTGTCAGCCCTGAGGCAGGAAGCTGAGGGTTGCCATCTAAACCTGGCTAGAACCTGGCTCCAGGATTGAAGATCAGGGACAGATGGAAGGCAGCCTTTGTCCTTCATTTGGGGAAAACAGTGTGGTCAGTAAGGGCCTCGGGGTGTTTGCAAAAATTCCCTAAACGAAATACCATCTGTGGCTCGTGGGCAAAGTGAGTAAAACCGTGGGTCTGTCTCGGCAGTGGATTCAGGCCAAGTCCTCTTCCTCCTAGGCAAGGGGACAGGCCAGGCTTGCTTGCCAGGCCTCACAGAGGCATGTTGTTCCCTTGGACTGGGGACAGCTGCCCAGGAGCCACAGAAGGCAGTGCCATAGTGGGAGGGGGCAGGTCTGCTAAGGGCAGGGAAGAATGGAGGGCCTGTTACTGCTGAGGCCTGGGAACGTGGCCTCAGGGGGAGGCCCACACTAAGAGAGCTGGCATGAGAAGGCATGGGTGAAAGTGATCCATGCTGGGAGTATGGGACCCAGCCAGCATTGAGACCCAGCGCAGAACAAATGGTCCCCAACCCTATCTCCTAGGGCATAGGCACAGTAACGGACTTGGCCTGGAATTCCCAGGTACACCTTGGAAGTCCGAGGCCTGGGGTCTACATCTGAGGAGCAGCTTCGGCCCTTGGGCCCTTGCACACACACAAGGCCAGTTTTTGTTCATTTGTTTGTTTGTTGTTTGTTTGTTTGTTTTTGTTTCTTCAGGGAAGCTGTGTGATGAATTCTGTGCCCCTCCTTGGGCCCTGCAGGATATGTATGTGGGATTTGGTGAAATGGCAGGTGCCAGGAAGGAATTAGGAGGGTGTGGAGGTCTGGAGAGCTGCCTTGTGTGGGAGGAATGAAGCCATCCCTGCTGAGTCAGGATGGTCCTTACCATTTCCTTCATTCTGTGCCTTGAATACACCTGTCACTGTGCAAGGGCTTACCCTCTCTTTGTATGCTTATAGGGATATAGGAATTCTTTGTGTGTGCGCATGCATGCATTTATGTTCATGTGTGTTTACATATGTGTGCATGTGTGTAGAGCCCAGAGGTCAACCTTTGGTGTCGTTTCTCAGGTGTTGTCCCCCTTGTTTTTTGAGTCTCTCTCTCTCTCTCTCTCTCTCTCTCTCTCTCTCTCTCTCTCTCTTTCTGTCCTGGGACTTGCTGGCCAGCAAGCCTGCCCTAGGGATCCTCCTTTCTGTCTCTACTTCCCCAGTACAAGAATCGCAAGTGTGTCCGGCCTTTTTACATGGGTTCTAGGGATCAAACTCAGTCTTCATCTTCATGCTTGAAAAAGTCCTTTACCAAGCAAGTTATCTCCCCAGCCTCTACAGAAATACTTTGAATCACAAGTAGTTTAAAACACCTTACAGAAACTGAAGCTCAGACAGAGGTTGAGTAGCCTTAAGACTCAAAGCTGGACACTCAGAACTGAAACTTGAATGTCTTCATGTACCCCATCCATCATTCACTTGGTTATTCAACCAAGTTGAACTGATGGCTTTCCATGTGCTAGCTATGTGGTGCTCACCAAAGGCACAGTGGGGACAGAAGCTAGCAAGAGCCCAGGGCAGCCTGGCGCTCATCCCCATCCAAAGTCCTTCATACTGGGCCCAAAGCCTTGTGGGAGTGCAAGAATATTCTTTCCAAGATCTGAGAAAACTGTTGGAGAGTGTTCTTTGCTTTGAGAAATGCTACATTGTGTTTTTATTTTAATAATAATCTATAAGCTCTGAATCAATTTGATAAGCACCTTATAGCTTATCATTGACATGTGATTTTCCTTATTTATTTATTTATTTTTTATCAAATCTAGACCTGTGCCCCCCCATTCCCCCACCCCACCAGAGCTCATGCATTCTGCCAAACATGCTTTTCATCTCTTTCTCAGTCTTTCTCAATATTCTCCATGGGGAAGTTGACTGTTTTGAGCAGAAGTTCACTGTTTCAGTCAGGTCTTCGATGCAGGCCTTTCTGTTGTTGTTGTTGTTGTTTCCAATATGCATCACTCCCAACTGCTTTGGACAAAAGCTCAAGGGGCCGTGCACAAGAAATACTTACAACTAGGTAATTGGCACTAGCATCCACAGATGAGGGATACCATTTGTTATTTGTTTTTCTGGGTCTGTGTTACTTCACTCAGCATGATGTCCTCTAGCTCCAGCCATTTTCCTGCAAAACTCATGATGTCATCTATATTTACTCCTGCATAGAACTCCATTGTGTAGATGTACCACATTTTCTCTATCCACTCATCAGTTGAGGGGCATTTGGGTTGGTTCCAGCTCCTTGGTATTGTGAAGAGAGCTGAAATAAACATGGCCGTGCATGTATCTCTGCAGTGGGGTGAGTCTTGAGGGTACATGCCTAGGAGTGGTATGGCTGGGTCGGGTGGCAAGTTCATTCCAAGTCTTCCAAGGGTTCTCCACACTGCTTTCCATAGTGGCTGTACGAGTTTACATTCCCACCAGCAGTGGATGAGTGTTCCCCTTTCCCCACAACCTCTCCAGCACTTGGTATCATTTGTTTTCTTGATCCTAGCCAGTCTTATTGGAGTAAGATGATATCTTAAAGTGGTTTTCATTTGCATTTCCTTAATGATTAGTGATGTTGAGCAGTTCTTGAGGTGTTTCTCAGACATCTCTAATTCCTCGCTTGTGAAGTCTCTGTTCAGTTCTTTGCTCCATCTATTGAGCGGGTCATTTGTTTTCTTTTTTCTTTGTTTTTTGAGTAGTTTATATATTCTGGAAATCAATGCTTTGTCAGATGTATCTGCAGTGAAGGTTTCCTCCCACTCTGTGGGATTTCTCTTCACTTCCTTGATTGTTTCTTTTGATGTACAGAAGCTTTTGAGTTTGATGAGGTCCCATTTGTCAATTGTCGACCTTAATTCTTGTGCAGCTGCTGTCTGATTTAGGAAGTCTTTTCCTACGCCTATGTCTTGTAGTCTGCTGCCAACTTTTTCTTCTATCACCTTCAGAGTTTGGGGTTTCACGTTGAGGTCTTTAATCCATCTGGAGTTGACTTTTGTACAGGGTGAGAGGTAGGGGTTTAATTTCATTCTTCTACAAGTGGTGATCCAGTTTTGCCAACACCACTTGCTGAAGATGCTGTCTTTTCTCCATTGTGGTTTCTTGGCCCCCTTGTCAAATATGAGATGGCTGAAATTGTATGTGCTCAGATTTGGATCTTCGGTTTTGTTCCATTGGTCAACAGGTCTGTTTTTGTGCCAGTACCAGGCTGTTTTTATGACTATAGCCCTGTAGTATAGTTTAAAATCTGGTATAGAGATCCCTCCTGTGTAGCTCTTTTCACTCAGGATTGATTTGGCTATTCGGGGTCTTTTGTTTCTCCAAATGAATTTAAGAACTTTTGTTTCCAAGCCTGTGAAGAAACTCTTGGGGATTTTGATTGGGATTGCATTAAATCTATACAAGAGTTTTGGTAAAATGGACATTTTTACAATGTTAATTTTCCCAATCCATGAGCATGGGAGGTTTTTCCATCTTCTGAGGTCTTCTTCAATTTCTTTCTTTAAGGGTTTAAAATTTTTGTTGTAGAGGTCTTTGGTGTCTTTGGTTAGGTTTGTTCCTAGGTATCTTATTGTTTTTGAGGCTATTGTGAGTGGGAAGGTCTCTTTGAATTCTTTCTCCAGTTGCTTGTTCTTGGTGTAAAGAAAGGCCATTGATTTTCTAAGGTTAATTTTGTATCCTGCCACTTTGCTGAAGCTGTTAATCGTTTCTAGGAGTTTTCTGGTGGAGTTTTTTGCATCTCTTAAGTAAACAATCATATCATCAGCAAATAGGGATAGTTTGACTTCCTCTTTTCCAATTAGTACTCCTTTAATATCCTTTTCTTGCCTTATTGCTCTAGCAAGTGTTTCAAGCACTATATTGAAGAGGAGTGGTGATAGGGGGCAGCCTTGCCGAGTTCCTACCTTTAAAGGGAATGTTTCCGTCATTTCCCCATTTAGGATGATATTGGCTGTGGGTTTCCTGTATATGGCTTTGATTACATTGAGGAATGATCCCTCCAATCCAATTCCTTCTAGGACTTTAAGCATGAAGGGATGCTGGATTTTGTCAAAGGCTTTTTCAGCATCAATTGAGATGATGGTGTGGTTTTTGTCTTTGATTCCGTTTATGTGTTTGATGATGTTTATTGATTTTCGTATGTTGAACCATCCCTGCATCTCTGGTATGAATCCAACTTGGTCATGATGGATGATCTTCTTGATGTGGGTCTGTATGCGATTTGCCAGTATTCTGTTTAGAATTTTGGCATCTGTGTTCATGAGGGAGATGGGTCTATAATTCTCCTTTTTAGTTGGATCTTTGCCTGGTTTTGGTAATAGAGTGATGTTGGCTTCATAGAAGGAATTTGGGAGAATTCCCTCTGATTGTATACTTCTAAACAGTTTCAGAAATAATGGTTGTAGGTCTTTTTGAAATGTTTTATAGAATTCTGCTGTGAAACCGTCTGGGCCTGGGCTTTTTTTAGTTGGGAGGCTTCTTACTACATCCTCTATTTCTTCATATGTTATGGGTCTGTTTAAGCTGCTGGTCTCCTCTTGGCCAAGCTTTGGTGATTCCCAAGATTTCAGATATTCATCCATTTCTTCTAGATTTTCAAACTTGGTAGAATATAGGTTCTTGTAATATTCCCATATAATTTTCTTGATCTTTTCCTTGTCCGTTGTGATATTTCCCTTTTCATCACAGATTGTATTGATTTGGAGTTGTTCCTTCTTTCTTTTTGTTAACTGGGCTAGAGGTCTGTCTATCTTGTTTATTCTTTCAAAGAACCAACTTTTGGCTTCATTGATTTTTTGTATTGTTTTCTTTGTTTCTATTTCATTGATTTCTGCTCTGATTTTTGTTATTTCTTCCTGTCTGTTGCGTTTAGGGTTCATCTGTTGTTGCCTCTCAAGTGCTTTTAGCTGTAGTGTTAGATCATTCACTTGTGCTCTTTCTGTTTTTCTAATGTAGGCACCCAGGGCTATAAATTTCCCTCTTAGGACTGCTTTTAAGGTATCCCATAAGTTTTGTTGTGTTGTATTGTCATTGTCATTCAGTTCCAGGAATGTTTTTATTTCTTTCTTTATCTCTTCCTTGACCCATTCATTATTCAAGAGTGTGTTGTTTAGTCTCCATGTGTTCTTGTAGGCAGGAGGGCTTGTCCTGGTGTTGATGTTGAGCTTCATTGCACTGTGGTCTGACAGGATGCATGAAATTATTTCAATCTTTTTGTATTTGTAGAGGTTTCTTCTGTGTCCCAGGATGTGGTCGATTTTGGAGAATGTTCCGTGGGGTGCTGAGTAGAAAGTGTATTCTCTGGTATTAGGATGGAATGTTCGGTAGAGGTCTATGAGGTCCATTTGGTGTATCATATCGTTCAGTTCAGATGTCTCTCTGTTTATTTTTTGTCCTGTTGACCTATCCAAAGGACTCAGTGGGGTATTGAAATCTCCCACTATGAGTGTGCTGGGGTTAGTCTGTGACTTGTGGTCCTGGAGAATTGTCTTTATAAAGTTTGGTGCACCAGAATTTGGGGCATATATATTCATAATTGTGAAATCTTCTTGGTGGATTGTTCCTTTGATGAAAATGTAATGGCCTTCTTTGTCTCTTCTGATTTCTTTTACTTTGAAGTCTATTTTATCCGATATTAAAATAGCAACACCTGCTTTCTTTTTGGTACCATTTGCTTGGAATATTTTTTTCCATCCCTTCACTTTAAGGTGGTGCCTGTCCTTGAAGGTAAGATGTGTTTCTTGCAGACAGCATATCGATGGATTCTGTTTCCTAATCCAGTCTCCCAGTCTATGTCTTTTGATTGGGGAATTTAGTCCATTAATATTTAAGGTTATGACTGATAGGTTTGTGTTGCTTCCTTTTGCCTTATTATCCATCTGCGGTTTTGATTTAGGTTTCTACTTCTGCAGTTATGCTTTTATTGATTTCTCCTTCTAGTTGCCTGGGGTTGGTTGCTCCTTTCTTCTGTTCTTTGGATTGCTTCAAGTATTCTCTGAAGGGTTGGTTTTCCGGACATGTATTCTTTCAAGTTGTTTATGTCATGGAAGATTTTCCTCTCTCCTTCCACTATGATTGACATTTTTGCTGGGTATAGTAACCTGGGCTGGCATCCATTGTCCCTCAACACTGGGAATGCTTTGCTCCAGGTTCTTCTTGCCTTCATCGTTTGCTGTGAGAAGTCCGTTGTTATTCTGATAGGTTTCCCCTTATAGGTCACTTGTTGTTTTTCTCTTGTCGCTTTAAGAATTTTCTCTTTGTTTTGGGTGTCCAGCATTTTAACTATGATGTGGCGTGGAGAATTTCTTTTCTGATCTTGTCTGTTTGGAGTTCTATGTGCTTCTTGTATTGGTATTGGTTTGTCCTTTTTTAGTTTGGGGAAGTTTTCATCTATTATTCTGTTGAAGATCTGATCAATACCTTTCTCTTGGGATTCTTCTCCTTCCTCTATTCCTATGATGCGGAGGTTTGATCTTTTCATAGTGTCCCACAGCTCCTGGTTGTTCCACTTTTGTGTATTTTTAAATTTTTCATAATCTTTCCTTGAGGTTTTTAGTTGTTGTGTGTTATCTTCCAGGTCTGATATTCTTTGTTCTGCTTCCTTCATTCTGCTTCTGAGGCTTTTTCCATTCCTTTCCTCTTGATTGGATGAGTGTTTGATTTCCTTTTTCATTTCCTCTTCTGATTTCTTTAGTATTTCTACTTTTTTTGGAGCTTCTCAATCTCTTCCTGTAGCTCTTTGCTTCGCTGGTTGGTTTCCTTATCTTTTTCAGCATGGGATCTTTTCAGTGTTTCCAGTTCCTTCTGGAGTTTGTCATTCTCTCTCTCTAGGTCCTTTTGAGTTCTTCATTTTCTTTTCTTAGTTCTTTGATTTGCTCTTTATAATCTTGTAGTTCTTTAAATATGTTCCCAATTGTGTTTCTGATATCTGTGTCCTGGGCCATCCCCAGGGAATCCCATTGTGGGAATCTTCCATAGTGTTGGTAGAGCTTGATGCGGGATTATCCTGCCCCTTTCCCATGTTGTCTCTTCTTTGTGTTCCTAGCATATGAGCTTCTCCTTGCCTGTATTCCAATGTGAGTCCTAAATGTCTCTTCACTGTGTTGAAGGCTTGCTTTGCTTGCCTCCTTCAGATGCCTGCTCTACAGAGTAAGTGGGGTGAGGGGGGGCTGTGGGTGGGCTCTTTAGCCGGCACCCTGGCACCTGCGCTTGCCTCAGCTGGTCTCAGGAGATCTCAGACATGTGATTTTCCTAAGTGTGAGTTTCCATGCACGCTTGCTCCAACTGGTTTCCTAAAATGACAGTGATTAAAGTCTATAAGTTTTGTGTCTTAAACTGAAATCTGCACAAAAAACAAAGGAAAGGACCAAAGATTATATAGAAAAGGTATATGGATTCTATTTCAGGAAGGGAGGGGTGCTTTAAGGGAAGATGGTGCAATGGCCCCCATCCTCTGGGCCGACTGGACTAGGTTGGGCAGAATAAGATTTGAATCTTGCAGCTTTTTACTGTCAGTCTCAGGATGAGCCCAGGTCAGGGTCTTAGTGAGAAATGAACCAGTTAGGAGAGAAGATAACTTTGAATTCAGTCAGGTGCCTTCTTCAGACACTGAATCTCTGACCTCCGAAAATCCTTGGAACTGCCTGGGTGGGCCTTTGCAAAAGGGATAGATACCTCGTGCTGAGCTTGGGGAGGACCCTCCTGAAACACTGTGAAATCCTCACAGAGAGCAGTGTCCTCATCAGTCACACATTGTGGGCTCTCCTGGGGCACAGCTCTTGGGTGAGATAGTCACAGGTGGTGCCAACCTTGCTGTACAGGGCTGTGGCTATGATTCAGATGCAGCCACCCAGAATGCATCCAGGAAATGCTCTGCAGGATGAGAGCCCTCACCAGCACAGCGGACAGAAAGCTCAGGGCCTGCTCTTCCTCCTCTTCCTTCTAGGCTTTCCACCCCTGCTCTGTCATTGGGTCTCAGAAGTTCATTCCAAGTTCTTGTGGGCCACTGTATCTGCTCCCTCTGGCTCCCAAGCTCAGTTCATCTGGACTTCCTTGTCCATCTTCTTCATTAAGAACTGTAAACTGGGGCTGGAGAGATGGCTCAGCGGTTCAGAGCACTGACTGCTCTTGGAGAGGACCCAAGTTCAATTCCAAGCCCCCACATGGCAGCTATCAACCATCTGTAACTCCAGTTCCAGGGGATCTGATACCTTCTTCAGACCTCTGTGGACATCGCATGACACGGGCGTGCTTACGCACATGCAGGCAATATATTCATACTCATAAAAATAATAAATAAAATATTTTTAAAAGGACCTGAAAACCTTTTCTGCAAAGATCCTGAGAATAGACAGTCTTTGGGGGCCACAAGCTCTGCTTCTCATCCTTAGCTTACCTCTTGTCCCCTACCCAAGCAGCCGAGGATAATTTATAAATGAATCTGTGCGGCTAGACACTAGGGAAATGGGAGTTGCAAATAGCAGGCAGGACCCAATTTTGCTTGTAGAGTCTAGCAGGCCTGGATGAAGTCAGCCTGAGCACAATGGACTTCATCACTTTATAGTTGCCAGAACATCTCCTGGTACTTGCATGAGCCAGGATCCCCAGCCACTGTACCCCTTGTTGGTCAGCCCTGTTTTGTCCTCTTCCCCTCTCCTGTCCTCCTCTCCCCTCCCCTCCCCTCTCCTCCTCCTTCTCTCTCTCTCTCTCTCTCTCTCTCTCTCTCTCTCTCTCTCTCTCTCTCTCTCTCTTTCTCATTTCATGTAGCCCAGGCAGGCCTCAAATTGCTATGTACCCAGGAATAACCTTGAGTTCCTGATTCCCCTACCTCCACCCCCAATAGTGGGATTATAGGCTAGTACCATTACGCTGTTTATGTTGGACTAGGGATCAAAGGCTTCTTGCATGCTAGGCAAGGACTCTGCCAACTGAGCTGCACCCAGAGCCCCACCTCCCACCAACTCATCTTTTTTTTTTTTTTTTTTTGGTCTTTTTGAGATAGGGTCTCCCTGTAGTCACAGATGGCCTGGAACTCACTATGTAGACCAGGCTTCCCTCCACCTCACAGAGATCTGCTTGCCTCTGCTTCCTGAATGCTGGGATTAAAGGTGTGTGCCGCCACATGCCAACTCCTACCTGCCCATCTTAAAGGTGCTTTCCTTCTCTTTCTTGTCTCTTAGCTTTTGCCATCTCCATCACCTGGAAGGCCCTTCCCCTTCCTCCTCCTCCTCCTCTTCCTCCTCCTCCTCCTCCTCTTCCTCTTCCTCCTCCTCCCCCTCCCCCTCCTCCTCTTCTTCCTCTTCCTCCTTTTCCTTCTCCTCTTCCTCCTCCTCCTTCTCCTCTTCCTCCTGCTCCTCCCCCTCCTCCTCTTTCTCTTCCTCCTCCTCTTCCTCCTTTTCCTCCTCCTCCTCCTCTTCCTCTTCCTCCTCTTCCTCCTCCTCCTTTTCCTCCTCTTCTTCCTTTTCCGCCTCCTCTTCCTCCTCCTATTTTTCTTCCTTCTCCCCCTCTTCCTCTTCCTCTTCCTCCTCCTCCTCCTCCTCCTCCTCCTCCTCCTCCTCCTCTCCTCTTCCTCTTTCTCCTTTATCCTACCAGCTATCTCTTGAGTTTGACTCCTTCTTAGGGTCAGATCTTCCCTCTTTGCATCCTGCTGTGGGGGGGGGGGATGAATCCTTCCCTGGCAGGTGATTCTTCTCCATTCCTGTCCCTGTGACTGTTACTTTGTCCTGCCTCACTGACAACCAGCCCTTTCTATGATTCTTCTTAGTAAATCGGTCCTAACTTTATTTCCAGGGCAGGAACCAATAGGACTTGTCCATCTTTGCCTTCTTCTCTGCCCTCCATTCTGTGCCCACCAGGACAGTGTTGGCATAAACCCCAGTGACCTCTCCCTTCTCCTCTAGAGCCCATGCTGCAGCAGAGGGCTGTGTCGGGTCCAGCTCTGCCAATTTAGGAAATCAGAATCTTATCACCTGTTAGACTCTGAAGATTCCTGTGTCTAAATTCATCCCTGGTTTTGTAACCTGAGCCGGCCCCAGCCCCTGCGCCCCAGATCAAGTGTCCTTGCTTGTTTTGACATCCCTCATGGGGGCCTGAGGGATCCAGATTTCAAAGCAACAGTTTTTTCTAGCAACTACTGGAGGCCAGGCCCCTGGCAGCTCCCAGACTCCACTGTTAGCCTTTTTAGTTAATTAAGAAAACAAATCCCAATTTCTAACTGCAATGGTGCTGCAGATGTGGACAGAGGGGATGGTGTCCATGTGCAGGTGCAAGAAAGGCTGGCCAGCACCTGGGGGAGGGCAAGCCAAAAAAGGGCCTGACAGACAGGAGCAGATCCAGCCGGTTTCTGTACTCCTTCCCTCTCCAAGACGTGTTTAGACTGGGCAATGGTGCAGAGAGACGGCCTGCTGGGGACGGGGGAGAGGAAGCACAAAAGAAGCTCCCTAAGAATTCTGATCCTCTCCAGAGCCTGATAGCCCCACAGATTGCCACTGGAGCAGTCATGAGAGGCAAGCTGGGGGTGGCTTTGGGGTCCCACTTAACTGACCTGTTTTTGTCAAGGGTGGGGGCTTCTCTCAGGGATGTGGCTCTTTCTTGGAGAGCCACAGTATGTATCTGAAGAGTTTACATTTCCGAGGGAGCAGTAGGCAATCTAACCTTACCATAGTGGAAGTAAACCACTTAGTCTTGGGGTAACCGCTGTGCCGTTACCACACGACTACCCTCTCACCTGCTCACACACTGGGAGTTGGGGGGGGCAGGGGAGATTGGAATACTCCTGGATTCAAAGAGAAAATCTGATATAAAGATAATTTGGGAATTTGTTTCTAGACTACTCTGAAACATGTTCTGAGGAGTGAGGCAGTTGAGCTTAGCCCTTAGCAGAGCTCACAATATTTACAGGAAATGTTGACTATTACATCTTGACTATAAATTGGGGAATATTTACTTACTTATTCATTTGTTTGTTTTTTTGAAACAGAGTCTCACCCTGTATCCCAGGCTGGCCTAGAACTCTCCAGATAACTGAGAATATCCCTGAGCTTCTACTTCTTCCTCCCCAGTGCAGGGATTACAGCTGTGCAGCAGCATGCCTAGTTTATGTGGTGTTGGATTAAAACCTAGAGCTTCGTGCATGTAGGCAAGCACTCTATACACTACACCGCTAGTCCATATTTTTTTTTCAGACGTCTCATTCTGTAGCTAGGCTAGCCTAAGATTTATTAGGGGGCCCAGGTTTGCTCCCAAGTGCTGGCATGACCGGTATAAGCCGCCAGACCTGGCTTTACTTTTTGTTTCAGAGTTGCATTTTTGTAGCTGTTCCCACTACATCTCCAGTAGAAGCCCAAAGAAAACCAGAACCCAAGCAGAACTTGTCCATTACAACTGTGGATCGGGAAAGAAGAGTTCTATGCTGTGAACTGGGGTGGGTTGTAGACATGGGTGTGTCCCGAGTTTTCTAGGGATCCTGGGACTATTGTCCTGCTCCCTGGGCTTTAGGTTCTCATTTGTAACATGATCTTTTTTTTTTTCCTTTTCAATATAAATTTTAATTGAATTTTCATGCATTTCACACAATATGCCTTAATCATATTTACACCCCTTTCCCTATCTGCACGACCCCCTATCACCTCCTACTGAATTGAATGCATTTTGTCATATGTGTTAAAGCCTATCAACTTTGTGTACCGAGCTGTCCCTCAGTTGAGTCCTTCTACTAGAGTGTGTTCAGCCTACCTGGCATCACTCTATCTCACACACCAGTGATTGGCTGCCACTAGTTCCTCAGCTGAGGTTGGGGTCTCCTGCCCATTCCCCTAGTCCTCTGCTGGGTTTTTGTCTGGTTGAGTTTGCATGGGTCTTGTCCATGCTGTCACCATTACTGTAAGTTCATATGAGCAAGGTCCCAGTAGCCTAGAAGATTATTTCCTGGTGGTGATGTAACACCGCTGGTCTTTCTGCTCCTTTATCCAAAATGGCCCCTCAGATCTGGGCAGTAATCAACAGCTACATAATTGGACTATAGCATGATCTTGAGGATAGTTGGCAGCTTCCTCCTCTGTACCCTTGGGTTTCCAGCAGTAAGGCCAGAGCCCCTGCAGGTCATGTTAGAGAAAGGACTTGAGTCCACAAACAGGCAGGGGAGTGGCAGCCCCAAGAGGGGAGGCGTGGCCATGGACGTCCAGGAGGAAAAGGACAGTTTTTTCCGGTGTCAGATGCTTGGGGCTGGGTTGATGGGTTGGCATTGGTAGTGCTTGAGAACGTCAGCCTGCATATCTCTGTTCAATATGTGTGGAGTCGCTGGGGTGCCCCTGGGCTGCAGAGGCAGTGGCAGGAAGCTTCTCCCCAACCTCTTTCCTTGGGTCCACATTCCTGGGCTTCCAGTGAACTCAACTTTCTCCATGTGAAGTTGAAGTGTGGCCCCCACCCTTGACCTTCTTGGCCTAAGTGTGAAGTTTCCTAGTGTGGAATTTGGGAAATCGAAGACCCAGTTTCAGACTTCAAGAAGAGAGATGCGTCATGACCAAGTCCTGGATGACTTCTCGGGCCTCTTCCTCTAGCTGCCTGAGCACGCCGTGCCCTGCGTCTCACACTTTTTATTCTTGCCCTTCCTGCAGATTCCTGCCATAATTCAAACTCAGCTCAATCACAACTTTCATAAAGTTCTCCCCCTCCCCCCTCCGAATGTCAGGTAGCGCAGTCGTCCTTCATCTCCCTCCCTTAGACATGTCAACCCCTGCTGTCACATTTAGCACAATGTTTGCAAAGCACTGCTCTGCGTGACTCTCATCAATCTATATAAACTTCTAGAATGTAAGGCTCTGATGGGTTCGGTTTTGTGATCTTCATCTGTCTTTGGCTATTGCTTCTAATTTCCTTTCTGTTGATGTGGTAAAACACTAGGACCAAAATCATGGCTTACACTTCCAGGTCACAGTACATCTTTGAAAGAAAGTCTGGGCAGGAACTCCAACAGGAACCTGAAGACAGGCCTGCTTGGTGCTATTCCATGATGCATTATCTTTAATAAGGGACACACTCACGCACTGCCAAGGAAGCAGAGCTCAGCTACCTTCCTCACACAGCCTAGGAAATGTGTTGCCCACAGCAGACTGGACGCTACTATATTAACCATCAAGACAATCCCCCAGAGACATGCCCACATGACAATTCCATGTAGGGAGAGCATCAACTGAGGCTCTCTCTCCTCGGGTGACTTCTAGGTTGTGTCAAGTTGACAGTTAAAATGAACCAATATGTTGCTTATCCCCCCTACCACAGAATATCCCAGACTGAATAATTTGTGAACAGTTGAAACGTATATCACATGCTTCTTCAGTCTGTAAATTTTAAGATCAAGGCACTAGTTAGATAATTCCTGGTGAGGGTTACTCTGCTTCCAAGGGGGCACCTTGGTGCTCTGTCCTAGATGGTGGAAGGGGCCCAGGGGTACAGAGGGTCTAAGCTGGGGGCCCTCTTGCCTTCTTTCACAAGGCACTGATTTATTTGTGAATGTGAAACTACTTCTCCAGAGGTCCCACCTCTTAAATACCACCATGTGAGATTAGCCTTCAACGTGTGTGTGTGTGTGTGTGTGTGTGTGTGTATGTGTGTGTGTGTGTGTGTGTGTGTGTGTGTGTGTGTGGTGTAGGCCTGAGGGCCTGAGGCTGGATCCCCTGGTCTCTGTCATCTGAGGCTGGGATTGCAGGGTGACACCTGCTACATGTTTACCTGGGTTCTGGGACTTCTACCCTCATACTTGGCTGGCATGTATTTTAACCACAGAGCTATCTAGTCCAATCCTTGGCTTTCTTTACGTGTATCTGGGGATCAGCTCGGGTCCTTTTGTTTGCAAGGCAGACACTTTTCTGAGTTATGGCTTGAATGGAGGAGGGGTGATAGAGACAAGCAAATGAAAGTATAGCCCTAGTGTCAGCATCTTGTATGTGGTAGACCCTCACTAATTATCAATTAGATGAATGAATATAAGAAGCACGAACATGACGGACACCATTAGGGCATATAATTTTTCAATGGGAAGGAAGTAAGAGTGACTGATGTTTAGACCATTTAGGGACCCTTAATGGGGTGATAGGTGAACATTACTCTAATCCACAGCTCCTGTTTGCATACTGTGTTCCTGCAGGAGCCTGGAGGCTGGTGGCTGGGACATCTTACATGTGCCCTAGACTTATTGTGGGTAGTGCCTACAATACCCTGTGTTTCTTTTGATACTGCATCTTGGCACCCATTCCTGGCCATTGTCTGTGGTGGTGTGTGACAACGGCTGTGCCCAGCATAGGTAGAGAGAGCATAGAAGACAGCACTTCAGAAAATGGCCAGAACCTCCATTTGTTCCATGAAGGATGCTTATGCTGGAGGCTGAGAGATACCTTATTTGGCATTCGACGGAGAGATACACAGTCTTTGAAGTTTTTCTTACTTAAAAAGGAAGAGATTAAGTGACAGGGATTTTGGAGAATGCCGGTGGGAGAAAAGAAAAGCAGGAAGTGCTCAAGGGTCAGGAGACACACATCCTCTTAGTCCTGGGTGGACTGGAGACACACTTCTGACAGCCCGCCACATGTTGGTCTATTCCATTGTAGATGCTGAATGTACAGATAGAACCATAATCCTGCCTGCAGATGTCTGTTGATAGTCCAAGTCCCTGCAGATCGAGAGGATGGCGCCCTCCCCACAGTCTTTCTGAGCCAGCCTGCTGTTGAGAAACAGGCTGCGTCATTCAGTAGCTCTTACTCTATTCTCCCCCAAGTCATGGCTTGCCAGAAGTATTGTTGGCGCGGCCCTCCCCATCTCCAATATCCTACACCCTTCCTTTGCTGGTTGAGTTCTGTACCATTCTATGTCCTTATGCGTCATATTCTCTGTGCAGGAATACAGAGATATCAATGTCTCTCGCTGTCCACTCCTCAAATGAGAGTGAGTGTGGCAGCCCTTCACTGCTGTGTCCTTATCATGCACAGCACCTGGGGATTCCTAGACGGCTGTGGAACTCAGGATGGGGGGGGTCAGTGCTAGGTTTTAGCTATCTTGTTTATATCTGTAGTGAAGCCTGTTGGGTGGGTGGGTCTTTATTTGAGGTCAGCTAAGGAGAGGGATGGACACTTAGGGAAGTTGCTGATACACTAGAGCATTGTGAGAAGCTGAGGGGCAGGGTGGAGGTTAATGACTTGGCTGGAAGAGGCTCATTTGCTCCTGGGCTTATGGCCTCCCGGGGGCCGGGGTGGGGGTGTGCGGGCAGGTAGGCATTGGGGCTAAAGGAAGCTAGATGCAGAGTCCAGACCCTCCGTGTGCTGAGCCCTTTGTCTTCCTTTTGCTGAGTGGGAAGAAAATGATGTTTCAGGGACAGACCTACCCCTGCACCCCTCTGCCTCAGGCAGCCCAGCTGAGCGCAGAAGAGAGCAGGCCGCCTGGGAATCGCCCTTGTCTAGGCCTTGGGTCCACCTCCTCTGAGGCCAGGATATGGCGTGGGACCCGGGCAGGCAGAGGTTCCCAGCCCTCAGCTCCGGAGCTCCTAAACACTCCAGTCCATCATCTCCCCGCAGGAGAGCGGGGGAGGCTCCAGTTCCCTGGGTCAAGGCCACATCAGGACCAGAGCAGCTCCGCAGGCGCACACCTCTGGCATTTGTCTTCCACCTTGACAGCTACCAGGGGCCCTTCGGTCCAGCCTTGCCTTGACAGGGAGTGGAGAAAAAGCAGGGATTAACCCTTTCAGGCCCTGCCTAAATCAAAACATTGGAATTCTCCAATTAGCCACCATCTGCTGGACCACATATGAAGGACTGGAGTGGTGACATTCACACGTGTCACATCCGTTAATCATCTCATCCATGTAAGGGTAAAGGCAGCAGAGGAGTTAACTGGGGCATCTGCAGTTACATCACTTGTCTAAGTTTAGACACTTGCTAAATTAAGGTTTATATATTCATCTGTATTACAAGGACCTATTATGTATCTGGCAATAATTCTAGTTACTGTGGATATGGCAATGAATGCTGGGAAAAATGCCCTATGGAATTTATAGTCCAGTTAGAGGGAGCTGCTAAATACCTAAAATATAGAGCCGTTTTAATGGCAATGAGTGTGTACCGAATGAAGAGGTGGGACATGGGAAATGGGGGAGGGGCAGGCAGCTCTGAGGAGCACTCGAAGAAAACCTTGTGTTAGCCACGCTGGGATGGCTAAATGTAGTTGTCAACTTGATTGTATTAAGTGCCTGAGGCAATCAAAGAGGCAAACTTCTGGGTGTGTCTGTGAGAATGTTTCTAGAGAGATTTAACCAAGAGGATTAGAATTACTCTGAAGGTAGATGGTACCATCCCATAGGTTGGGGTCCTGGATGTGGACATCCAGGATGTGGACCACATCCTGGATGTGGACCACAAAATGTGACAAAGGAGATGACGGCGAGCTCAGACATTTTCTCTGCCCCCCCCCGCCACGCTGGGAACTACTCTGTTCCTTCATGCCTTCCCCACCAGGATGAGCTGAAGTCTCTGAAACTGGGTCAAAATAAATCAGGGTTACATAGTGAGAACCAGTTCTAAAACAGAAAATGAGAGAGAGAGAGAGAGAGAGAGAGAGAGAGAGAGAGAGAGAGATTGATTACGGATGGAGTTGACATGGAGCCACAGTGGACGAAGGTCTCCATTCCAATGACCTCTGGCTTCTTAGGGAAGTTCGAGATAGCCAGGGCCAGACTTGAGGTGGCAGGGCTGGTGCTGATGTCCACGGACATACACCTGGACAATTTGCTGATGTCCACCAATGGGCCAGATCAGATCTGTTCCCCAGGCTTTTCAGGACGGACATGGTATCTGCTGCTCAAGAAATTTAGGGCTTTTCAGTTTACCCAGAACCTCAGCATGGCTCACTAGATAGCTTCTTTTTTTTAATTTTTATTTTATTTTATTTTATTTATTTATGTGTATGAATGTACTGTCTGCATGTAGGTTTGTGCATCTGTGTCGTGCAATGCTGCGGAGGTCAGAAGAGGGCGTTGGATTCCCCTGGAACTGGAGTTCTCCTGGAATTGGAGTTACAGACGGTTCTCAGCTGCCATGTGGGTGCTGGGGATCGAACCTGGGTCCTCTGCAAGAGTAGTCGGCGTTCTTAACCTCTCTCTCTCCAGCCCCTAGATAGCTTCTTTATCTGTTGGTAACTTCCTGTGGGCAGAGTGCTGTTGCTCTGGGGTAGATGTCTCCCAAGAGCATGCATGCATGTCATCTCTTCACTCAGCCCCTCACCTGGACTTTGTAAGTCATTGGGAGTGTTCCTAATGACACTATCCCCAAGAGCATCAAATCCCGGCCATTTACTGTCTTTTTCTCCTAGTACCAGAAAGAAGCTTTCTCTCCCTTCTGGTTTAGAGAAATCATTACCTCTTGCTCTAATCCCTATCCCACAAACCACTGACCTTTCTATTCCTCTCCTTCTCTTGTGATAAAACACCCTGACTAAATGCTACTTATAGAAGGAAAGAGTTTATTTGGGCTTATGGCTCCAAAGAGAGAGTCCATCAAGGTGAGAAGGTATGGTGACAGGAGCCACAAGCTCAGAGTTCATGCACATGTTCAGCTGCAAACAGGAAAAAGCAGAGAGGCAAACTGGAAGTGAGATGAGGCTACAAAGTCTCAAAGCCCACCCACAGTGACACACTTCCTCCAAAAAGGCTGAACCTCCTAAAGATTCCATGACTTCAGGCTGGAGAGATGGCTCAGTGGTTAAGAGCACTGACTGCTCTTGCAGAGGATCTGGGTTTGATTCCCAGCACCCCATGGCAGCTAAGAATCGTCCATAACTCCTGTTTCAGAGGAATTCCACACTCTCTTTGGACCTCTGAGAGCATAGCATGGCATGGGTAGACATACATACATGCAGGCAATTCACTCAAACACATAACCACTAAATAAATAAGTAAAATTAAAAAAAAAATTCGTGACCTCTCAAATGGCACCACCAACTGGGGGGCCAAGTATTCAGTTCATGTAATTGGGTTTATGGGGGATGTTTCTCCTTCAGCACCCCCCCCAATGAATTATGGGTTAGCTATTAGGAAGGGAAAGGAAGGGAAAATAAAGGGCAAGCGTAAGTTTTTCTGTTTCTCTGGGGCAAATATATTGGGAAATATTTTTCTTGTAAAACCCACTGTATCTGCCAAGTGGTCTGGCTTCTGAGTGGAAACTCAAGCATGCCTCATGATTCCATGGTCAGCCGTGTCCTGGCATACCCTTCTTCTACTAAAGAAGTCAAGTCACTCTCAAAAGGGATTACAGCTCATTTCAGGTTTCATGGCAGAGCCAAGTTAGAATCTATAAATATCTAGGTTTTCGATCCCATCCCGTTTCTGGGGTCTTTGTTGCTTCTCAGGGGGCTATAGGGTACCGACCGATTCTTTAGCTAGCTCCGTGTGAGCTGAGATATAGCTCAGAGGGAGGGCTATTGGCTTCCATTGTCCATTGGCTTGATCAGGAATAAATATAAGTATCTGCCATGTATGTTGTCATAGAAAAAAAACCCTCATTCCACATTAGCCTCCAAATTCACCTCCTTCTCAGGGGTGCAAACACTGAATCTTTCTTTGGCCCTTTAGTCAGTCAGTGGATTTCAATACCTGCTTGGTGACGACCCTGGACAAAAGTGAGACAAGAGCTGTGACAGCACCTGCTTCCCCCAGCTAAAAGGCCATTAACTGTTTGCTAAACCCGGTATAGCCCTGACAGTCCTGAGGATGGCCAATACCCTGACCCCTTCTGTCTGCAGCTGGGCCTCAGCTGCTGAGTACCTGATGGAAAGCTGAGAACTTGGATCTGGCTTTTGGCTGCCCTGGGGCTGAAAGATCAAAAGGAGTGGAGTGTCCGGACACACTTATGATGGGAAATCTACTTTAACTTTCTCCTGAAAGGCTCAGGAACCTGTTGAAGAATGGCTCAATTGAACTTCGGGCTAGAGAGATGGCTTGGTGGTTAAGAGCACTAGGTGCTCTTGCAGAGGACCTGGGTTTGATTCTCAGCACCCATATGGTAGCTAACAACCATCCACAACTCCAATTCTGGAGGAATCTAACACCTTCATCTGACCACTGTGGGCACTGCAGAACACAGGTGTACTTACACACATGCAGGCAATATACACTGATACACTAAAATATAAAAATAATAAAGTATGTTTTTTAAAAGACTGTAAGAACTGGAGGATGAGGAGGAATGTTGTCAAATGCTGTCCTCTGGCCATGACATGGCTGTTGCATACATGATCTCACAGCACCTGTGATACCTGCACAAGTCTCTACAAAATCAAGCCACATAAATATTTCAGTGTAAAGGAAGGAAGGTTCCTGAGGACCCACCCCTTTGCTGAGGAGCTACTAACAGTTGTTGGCTGCTGGGGGGACTCCCTTTTTTGTGGGTGTGTCTACTGGTGAGTTGCCCATCTAGTGGGTGACTCTAAACCCATGTGCATCCAGGCGCCACTAACTGGACTCAGTGAATTATTTAAACAAAAAGAAAGGGAACATGAAATTTAGAGGGAGATGTGTTGTAGGTCACTGACCAGGGGAGTTGGTAGGAGCGAGTCAGAATCGATAGGATTAATGATACATTTTTATACCTACGTGAAATTTTCAAAAATAATTCTTTTGCAACAAGATGTCTCTATGCAGCCCTGGTGAGCATGGAGCTCATTCTCCTAACCAGACTGGCCTTGAACTCACAGAGATCCTCCTGCTTCTGCCTTCCCAGTGGTTAAATGTCCACCAGAGATTAAAGATGTGTGCTACCATGCCCAGCCAAATAATAAATTTTTTAATTATAAAAGAAATAGAAAAAAAAGACAAAAGATAGTCAAAAGGAGATAAACTCTTGCTTTATATTTTTAGTTTTAATTCACCGGCAACACCTTGTAATTGGTGTTAAAACAGTCTAAGTAAAAGGAAGGGGAAAAGGCAGCCCCGTGCAAACATATCATATCCATCTGGACATGGGCGGGGCACTCTGAGATGAAAGCTGATGGTAGGGAAGGGAGCCAGGTCAGTGACAGGTGACCAGGATGACCCAAAGTACTAAGACAGGCCACTGTCACAGGCTCATTTTCAGAATTCCTGTCTCTTTTCTACCTCTTCCAGAAAGCCCTGTCTAGTGTCCTCATTGTGACTAGCCCCACCATCTGTAAAGTTCTAACCAGATAACCATGGTGTTGGATGCACCTCTCTGCTCCCATCGCAGGGATGTCTTCCTCCCATCAATGCAAGCTTCCCACCTTGTGTAAGACTAGCCTTTTGTGCCTTTTTTAAGACAGGGTCTCCCTGTAGCCCCAGCTGGCCTGGGACTCGCATGTTGGCCAGGCTGGCCTTGAACTCACAGAGATCAGCCTGCTTCTGCCTCCCCAGTGCTGGGAAAAGGCACGCACCACCACACTCAGCAAGACTAGCCTTTTGCATCCATGCTCTCCCACAGGCCTCAAGCTCTAGGTCCTCGGGAAAGTGTCTTCTTTGTCTTCTTGTCTCCAGTGCCTGACTCCTTCAAGCAGGTCAACAGACGTTGCCTGAGTGATCCTGAAGCTCTAATACTGGACAAGGGTCCAGGCAGAACTGAAGGAGACAGATGTTGGCACTTAACCAATCTCTAAAGTCTGCAGGGGAAAACATCATGGTGTCATGAAGCTCATTTTATGTGTCTAATAATAGTGTGATTTCCTCTATGTGTTTTGTGTATGTAAGAGAGCGAGCAGGAAGACTTGACTGCATCACTGCATCACATCCATGATGACATGTCCTCTTCTCCCCCCACTGAAAAGACTTGCAGGACTTGCCTTGCAAGCATGAGAACCTGACATCAATCCCCAGAGCCCATGTAAAAACAAAAACAAAATAATGCTGGCTATGATGCTATGCGCCTGTGATCTCAGTGCTGTGGACGTGGAGATGGAGGATCCCTGGCGTCGCTAGTCGGCCAGGCTAGCCTGCTTGGGAGAGCCAGTCCAGTGAGACTCTGTGTCTCAAAAGAAGGAGGAACAACAGTCAAGGTTGTCCTCACATCTTCACATATGTGAGCACACGTGTATGCATGTCTGCACATGGTAAACATGCATACACATGCACACATGCATGCACATGTGCACATAAATGTACTTTAAAGCCTTTCTGCAGAGCATGAACGAGGGGCCATTTCTGCTTTAATGAAATGAATTCTCATCACCTGACTGGATTCAGTGTTCGGACGCAGAGGGCAAGGGGTTCTATTGTTTTCACGTTGGAATTCCTGATGTCCGCCGCGGTGCCTGGTCACAGACTAGATGCTCAGTGGACATGAGAAGATGAATGAATGAAGGTAGGCTCGTCCGGGGAGAGACGGGGAGGAGAAGCTGTCAAAGAGGAAAGGGCAGAGGTTGGCAAAGATGACAGAGAGGGCTCTGTGGTCAGGTGAGGCTGCTGCAGGCCTTCTTGAGTTGGGAAGTTCTAACTGGGTGGCCATAGTGATACTGAGTCAAGACAACCATCTGAGCTTGAGGGGAAGAAGCTTGGAGGCTGTGGGAAATCCTGCAAAGACACAGGTATATCCTTTTATTTCACTTCTTACCCTCCAGCCCTTAGAACTGGAGACATTGCTCAGATTCCTAGAGTCCCCAGGGCAGGGCTGGGGCTGGGGGGCAGTTTAAACAAATGAGTCTGGACACAGGCATGTGGAGTGTGGCCCAACGAGAAGGGGAGGAGGGGAAGTAAATTGCAGGGTTGGAGAGAAGGAAGCTCTATTTTGGGTGACAGAATCCCAGCCCCTCTGCCAACCAGATATAACAGACCCTCCTTGCCTTCTCACAGTTCTTCCACACTGTGTCGCCATGGCTTCTGCCCCCTTCTGGGTCACAGCATGCCCTCATCCCTAGGCCCTGCGCTTTCTCACTGTTCTGTTCTGTGACTTTTGCTTGTATCACAAACCTCAGTGTATGTGTGTGTGTGTGTGTGTGTGTGTGTTAATATGTGTTCATGAATGCATAGATGCGTGTGTGTAGGATTACGTGTGCGCGAGCACATGTAGAGGCAAGAGGACAAGCTTGGCTTGTGGTTCCTTAGGCACCATCCACCTTGTTTTTAAAAACAGGCTCTCTCAGTGGCCTGGAACTCATCATGTAGGTGTAGGCTAGCCCAGCAGGCCAGCGGGCTCCAGGGCTCACCTGTTTCCTGTTCCCCAGTGCTGGGATCACACACACACACACACACACACACACACACACACACACACGCGTACACACGCATGCGCGCGCGCGCGCGCGCGCACACACACACACACACACACACACACACACACTGCCATGCCTGACTTTTCCAATGGGGGTTCTGGAGATTAAACTCAGGTCCTCATGCCTGCAACCAAGCACTTTACCCACCTACCCAACTCTCCATTCTCCTCCAGCCTTCTTAAAGAAGCCATCCCTAAACAACAGTGATGAAGAACTACTGTGCATCCATGGTCCTGCCATGGGGCAGGAGCCAGCCTAAACATCTCAGGTGTCATCATTTGACTCATGGAAACACATGAGGCCACGGCAGTTCAATTTCTAGTTGACTCTTGATGATGCACAGGCTCAGACAGGCTTAGTAACAAGGAAATGTCATAGGTTAGTTGGTCGCAAAGCCTCGGTCTGAAACAGGAGACTTTTCTCTACATCAACGACTTTGGGTTGGGGATGGGGCTGCACTTTAGCCCTCACAAAACATCTTCCACGTAGTAGAGTTTGAAAATCTCTAGTTTTGCTGATCTGACTGCAACCCAACGGAAAACCTTCTCCCAGCCCCCGTCTATCTGGGAGAAACTTATTTGTGGACTTTGTTACTCATCCCTGCTCTTATGTTTATGAGATCTGGGAAAAGCCAAGATGCTCAAGTGTCTTGAGCACTTGTTTCCCTGATTGCAAAACAGGAGCAGCCCTGACCCTTAGCAACAGAGGAACCTCCCTAGTTGCTTGCTTCCAAGAGGCGATCTTCTATGTTACTCAGAATTGGCAGCATCTTGGTGGCACACATGACGGAATGTGTATGAATTAAATATCCCTCTTCAGGCTACCTGGGCATCTCTGGGGACGGTTCGTGGCTCACACAGAAGCCCGGCTGCACACTTTCCACCCTCTCCCATGCATCCCATCTTCAGGGAAGAGGTGAGGCATCTGACCTATGACTTGGGAAGGAGCTGTGAGCTGGCCATGTGGACCCCTCTTGCCCTCTCTGGGATCTGCCACCTGCAGGGTGGGTGTATCTGGCCACCAGGAGCCTGGTGCTAGTGACTGGGTGTGTGAATTGGCCTCACTCATTAGCAAGTCCAGAAATCAAAGCCACAAACTCCCAACTGATTTCTCAGAACCCTAGTCTCTATTCTGACCATCTCTTGGCTCACTGGGTCATTTCTGCATTAGTTCTGAACTGGAGCAAGATGGGAAATTATCTTGTGTGGGCCCCGCACAATTCCCATGCCATGTACTTGACAGAGTCATTGTTGAATTTAATGAGATGGCATGTTCCAGTCAGCTACTTAGTCCGTGGTCAGGAAACATTGCTGCCCAGGATCCAGAACCAAGCCCTTTCTGATCTGCACTCCACTCTCCCTGGGGGACTGAACTCCTAGCCTCAAGCCTCTCCCACCAGTTCAGGCCTCAAGAGTTAACTCCTTCATCACCACAGAGCTCAAGTTAGTAATCATGAGGCCCTTCTGGTAGGGGTTCACAAAACATCTTAAGGTGAGAAGCACGTGGATCTCTGAGTACACCTGGTTCTAGGGACCACACTACCACCAATGAACAGTGCAGCCTGTCTGGTTTGAGTGCAAATTCTTCAGGTGTCACCAAGGGATCAGAGTAACAGTGGCCTCATGTAATTTTTGTGCATTGAATCTTGATACTTGAAGCACTTAGGTCAGCACCTTACTCAAGATGGACACAGATAAGTCAAGGTGCTGTCTATTTTAAGTGAGATGGCTCTGCCTTCCTGAACGATGTTCCAGGTAACACTGCTTCTGGTTTAGGGTCCACTTGGAGATAATAAGATCTAAGTGACCAAAAAGGCAGATGAGCTGTGATTGTAAGAGATGGGCAGAGGACATGGCTGATTGGTTCAGGCATCTCTTGTGTAGGATACTTCCAGTGCTGGGTAACCTGTCTATACATTAGCCTGACCTAGACAGATGCTGATATGTGTCACAGCTTGGGAGGTTGACCAGCTATCTCATTCACTTTGGTTGAGAGGTTTCTTGGCAAGTTTAAAATGTAGACAGTCTTGACCTGAGCAAGATGAGCTACTCACCCCAGTGACTCCAACCCAAGCCCATCTACATTTTCCAATTTAGTGGTGAAGTTCGCAGATGGGCATCTAATAAATAGAAAGTACTTTTTGGAGGAGAGTTTAGGTGGATTGGAGTAGCCAGAAACAATGTTTGCAGAAGGTAGGTGCTGCAGATGGTAGGGTGCGGTGGGTGGGGTATGTTAGAACCCCAATCACCTGACACTGAGAAAGAGAGGCCTTTCATTGGGCAGAATGTGGGCAGAGCTTCCAAGGATGTCAGAGTTGAAAGGGGTGTGTGCTAAAAATGCAGCATCCACACAAGCAGTGATTCCAGGGCTAGAAACTGGGCAGCTACAGTGGCCAGGTTCTAGAAGAAATCTCCATCTCTGGAGCCTGTCCCTTGAAACACACAGTGGAACCTGTCTCTTACACCTTCTGATGCAAGATGCTGTTTATTGACAAGAAAGAAAGGACATTAAAAAGTTCAATGAATCACGGAGCTGGAGAGATGGCCTAGTGGTTAATAGTGCCGACTGGTCTTGCAGAAGACCCAGGTTCGATCCCCAACACCTACATGGCAGCTGAGAAGCATCTTTAACTCAAGTTCCAGGGGAATCCAACACATTCTTTTGACCTCCGCAGCATTGCATGACACGGGTGCAATGCCTACATGCAGACAGTACATTCATACACATAAAAAAATTAAATAAAAAATATTTTAAAAAGTTCAATGAATCTGAGTATAGGTACAGACCTGTGATCCCAGCACTCAAGAGGCTGAGGGAGGATGACCACCACAAATTTAGGGCAGTCTAGGGACCATATGGTGAGTTCCAGGCTAGTCTGGGCTACCTAGTGAGACTCTGATTCAGCAAATGAAAATTACAATGAAAAACTAGAAACAAAAGGCTCAGGAATCAAAATGCCCCAAGCTTACCTGGGAATGCCAGGTATGATTTAACCATACAGATATATATAAGAACATTCTTTCCTGAGTGGCACTTGGGCTCTCTCCAGGGTGTTTGAAGGAGGTTTGCATGCCTTCTAGTGGATATTGAAGAGGAAAAGGGTGGGAGGGCCTGGGTTCCTTGGGTGTGGATAGAGATTTATTTTCAAGGAATGAATCCCTTTTTCTGGGATAATAGAATTTATTGGTGTAGGGAGAACTTTCCAAGGATAGAGTCTATACTATGTATGTGACTCTGTGCCAGAAGCTATTCCCAGGAGGCCGGAGTCTAAGTAGAGGAAAGTTCACTCATATAAAAAGATAAACTAATACAAAACAAATCAATTACTGTGAATGACCATGAAACAGGATAATATGGGATCTAATAAATAGAAAGTACTCTTTGGAGGAGAGTTTAGGGGGGTTGGAGTAGCCAGAAATAATGTTTGCGGAAGTTAAGTGCTGCAGAGGGTAGGCATAGATGGAGAGAGGAAGAGGGGGCATAGGCAGAGGTAGGCATGGGGAGCGGTACCACTGAGATGGAGGGAGCCATTCGTGAGTCTGTTTCAAAGCTAAGATATCCTCCCATTTTACACAGTCATCCTACAAGCTTAATGTATCTCTGTTTTAATACCAGGACTTATCATCATAGATAAAGTCAGGAATTGAGCAAATATAGCAGCTCATTGAATTCGTTAGCTCTTATCAAGTTTCTTCCTTAGGGGTGAAGTACAAGATTAAAAACAGCAGTGTCCATGCCTTCGAGGAGTAGGGTCACTTTGACAGGAATGGAAGTAGCTTGGAATGAAGGAGTGAGATCTGAGAGGAGGAGAGATCAGGCTGATGGAGCCAGTTCCCGAACAGGAGATGAAGGCTGCTTGGGCAGGAAGCCACCCAGATTAAAGTAACTTGTCTGCCTTCAGTCCTGCCCATGCTGGGACTGTGGGTAACAATTTTTGGAAACATACAGGGAGTGGCTGGTCCGGGCTGCACTTCTTGGGAAATCCTGTCAGAGCTGGCCACTGAAGAGACCAGAAGGAGCAGCTTCATGGTTTACAGGACCCCTGGTAAGAGGCAAGCACAAGGATCCCTGTTGCAAACATATTAAGAGTTTCAAGACTGCAGTGGGAAGGTGTTAGAGCTAGCGTGTACCCAGCTGGCATGCCCTGAGGACCACATCCCTTGGTCTTCCCTGGTACTGTGTGTGGTGAGGTGATGGGGCTGGATCACTGGCTGCGGTTGGGACGCTGGGCCAGGCTGCTCTCTGTAAGAGGCTGGGTTCCTTTCTGAGAGCTGGGACAGGGAGGCGGGTGAAGGGACCAGGCTTGCATAGCATAGGGTGTGTGTATCTTGCTGTGTGGATACCTATTGTTTATCCTGCTGCTGCTGGGTACAGCCTTTAATCTCTGTGAAGTGGGAAGGCTGTATCTGGGTTTTGGAATTAGCAAGCTAGAGGTTCACATGTTTTGTAAACTTTACTAACTTGGGCAAGTTACTGGCCCCTCTCTGAGCTTTAATTTCCTTATATAAGAAAGAAACATTTCCGGGCCTAGTGGCACAGGCCTGTAATCAATTCCAGCTATTAGGGAGGCTGAGGGCAGGGCTATAGAGTGAGCTCAAGCCTAGTGGGGCAGCTTACTGAAGCCATGTTTAAAAATGAAAAATAATTTTTTTCAAAGTACTTCAGGATGTGGCTTAGTGATAGAGATTTGCTTAGCGTTTTCCGATGCTAAGGGTTCATTGGGTTTTCATTGTGGCTCTGGGTTCAATCTCCAATACTTGAAAAAAATGGATATGGTAATGACACAATATGCTGATTATGGGGATAATGAGATAGTTAATGTAGTCGTAACTGGAAAAGTTTGAACTTCCAGGCCCGGTGCTTCAGGCCGCCAATGCCAGCTACTCAGGAGGTTGACAGGACGACATGAGCTACCAAGTGAGCTCCAGGCCAGCCTGGGCAGCTAAGGCCTATCTTGACAAAAAAGCTTCTGTATGCCAGAAGAAATAGCTCTGGAGCCTTGTTCCTACCTGCCCGGGGGGGGGGTCCTGTCTACATCCATCCTTCCCTACACCCAGAGATAGCATCGAGGAATCAGGTTTGTGCCTCCGAATGCTCCCTGGTTTCTCTGTCCTCCTCTTGGCCCTGGGAGCCCCTCTGCTTCTCCTAACCTAGAACTCACGTCTGATGGCTGAAGAGGGAATCTGAAGACCTGTAAGTAGCTCACACTGGGCTGGCCTCTTTCTTCCTGCTTTTCTTTTGAGGCTCCCGTAGCCCTAGGAGGTGACTTTGTCACCCCTTGTGCTTATCTGGGGAATTAGGCACATGGATAAGAAGTTCTTTGGTTATGGCTAACTATGCAAATGTATGTCCTAAACAGTGGGCTGGCCACCTTACCTCCTGGAACTGGAGACCAGGTATGGCTTGGGTTGGGAGGAGTATGCTTGACTCCTCTACCCTCCGCCATCCTAGTTTATGGAGTCTTTCCTAGGGACTACAGAGTAGCTTATACTGTAAGCAATTTCTAGAGGGCAGCCAGCTGCAGCAGCCTGTGTCCTTGGCAGGTTAAAAGTATGAAAATGTGAGCAGACCTGTTTTGTTTTTAAAAGTAGTTTATTTATGAAAATATTTACTTATGAGTGTTTTGCCTGCATGTATGTTGAATGTACTTGTGTCATGAAATGTCCATGGAAGCCAGAAGAAGGCATCAGATGCCCTGAAACTGGAATTATGGGCAGTCGTTAGCTCCCATGTGGGTGCTAGCAACTGAACCAAAGTCCTCTGGCTGTTGAGCCATCTCTCCAGCCCCTAATCTGGTAAGTTTTAATGAATATTCATACCCATGAGCATAATGGGCATACATGTCTTTGGCTTTTATAAGGTGTCCTCCCTTCCCAGCCTCCACCACCTCCACAGCCAATAGCTAATCTGCTTTTAATTACTGCAGATTATTTTGCATTTATTAGTAGTTTTGGAAAACGCCATCATACATTATTCCCCCTAGGTTCCTTTCACCTAACATACTTCTTTTGAGACCCCTGCGTGGCGTAGAAGAATAATTCATTCTTTTTCTTTGCTGAGCAGTATTCTGCCATAAATATACCATATAGTTCATTGATTCACTTGTTGATGGTCTTTTGGACCAGTTTCCATTTGGAACTATTCTACATAAAGCTGCTATGAGCCTTCAAGAACAAATTATTGTACGGATAAATGCTTTCATTCCTCTTAGATAAATACCGATGAGTGGAAAGGTAGGATCATATGGAGGTGTGTGAGGAAGTTTCCTGACTGTTTTCTGTGATGGACTATTGCACTTTCTATTCTCAGCAATGGAGGAGGATCTTCACCAGAACTCAGGATGCCTATATGGTTCAAAAAGGTATTAACAGTGGGGCGTGGTGGCACACGCCTTTAATTTTTTTTTTTTTTTTTTTTTTTTTTGTTTTTTTTTTTTTTTTTTTTAGGTTTGTGCACCCGTGTCGTGCAATGCCGCGGAGGTCAGAAGAGGGTCTCAGATTCCCCTGGAACTGGAGTTCTCCTGGAAATGGAGTTTCAGACGGCTCTCAGCCGCCATGTGGGTGCTGGGGATCGAACCCGGGTCCTCTGTAAGAGCGGTCGGCGCTCCTAACCGCTAGGCCATCTCTCCAGCCCATGGCACACGCCTTTAATCCTAGCACTTGGGAGGCAGAGGCAGGCGGATCTTTGTGAGTTCAAGGCCAGCCTGGTCTACAGAGTGAGTTCCAGGACAGCTGGGGCTACAGGAAGACCCTGTCTCGAAAAGACAACAACAACAAAAAGGTATTAACAGGAACTTGGGGAAGGTGGTTAAAGACGACTTAGCAACCTTGACCAGGGTTGGAGTTGATGTTTTGTCATAAACAAAAACATCCTATGCATTTGGGAGAAAATGTAGCCAAAGTTATTAGCAGGATGGGCAGGAGGCATCAAAGATACAGAGAAGTCAAAGGTGCTCTACCAGAGCAGAAACTGTGTCTGATTAATTTACCCTTAAGAGGCTGGAGAGAGAGCTCAGTTATTGAGGCACTTGCTGTATAAGCATGAGGACCAGAGTTCAGTTCCCAGCCCCCATGGAGAAAGGCAAAGCATGGAGGCACATGCCTGTAATCCTACTGCTGGGGGAGGTGGGAGACAGCTGAATTCCCAGCTTGCTGGTCAGCCGGGCTAGCCTACTCCAGTAAGCTCCGGGCTAATGAGAGATACTGTGTCAAAACACAAAGACATTGTTCCTGAGGAACAGCCCCTGTGGTTGTCCTCTGGCTTCCACATGCATGTGCACACACATGCATGCATACTGGTGCACGAATTCTTTCTTACAAGCCAACAGTCTTTACTTAGCTATAACCTAAACACTCAAGCTCAGTGTCTTCCTTTTATTTTATTTTATTTATTTCTGTATGTGTATGAATGTACTGTTTGCATGCAAATTTGTGCACCCGTGTCGTGCAGTGCTGCGGAGGCCAGAAGAGGGTCTCAGATTCCCCTGGAACTGGAGTTCTCCTGGAATTGGAGTTTCAGACGGTTCTCAGCTGCCATGTGGGTGCTGGGGATCGAACCTGGGTCCTCTGTAAGAGCGGTCGGCGCTCTTAACTGCTAGGCCATCTCTCCAGCCCTACTCAGTGTCTTCCTTAACCTGGTATCCAAGGCTTTCCTTTACCTGGCCAATGTCATCTCTCCAGTGCTACATTGAAGAGCAGTATTCCTCTGGTACTCATTCTGGCATCTATCCACCCATTCATCCACCTCCACACCCATCCATCTATCCATTCATCTATCTACCTACCCACCATCCATCCACCCATTCATCCACCTCCCCACCCATCCATCTATCCATTCATCTATCTACCTACCCATCCTCCATCCACCCATTCATCCACCTCCCCATCCATCTATCTATCCATTCATCTATCTACTACCTACCATCCATCCACCCATTCATCCACCTCCCCACCCATCTATCTATCCATTCATCTATCTAACTACCCATCATCCATCTACCCATTTATCCATCCACCAACCCACCTATCCATCCATATATCCATCTGAGAATGTTTTCTTGGGCCCTCCCAGGCATATGCTAACATCCTTTCTAACTCAAAAGCCCAGCTTTGCTACCACTTCTTCTGGTGAAAGTTCTAGAAAACCCTATCCTGGAGTCACTCTTCTCTCTCTGTAGTTCCAAGGCCTAAAGTGACATACTTCCTCTTTTATATTCTATTTCTGCCTGTACATGCCTCTGAGAATATAGGAAGCCAGAGAAGGGTATAATGTGATGGTTGTTTCATCTGAAACCCCAAGGAAATTGCTTTGTAAATGACTATAACTTAGCAGGCTAGGAGGTAGGCTGGTGGATGGATGGTAGATGAATGCATTGGTGGGTGGATGGACAGATGTGTTGGTAGATAGTTGAATGGGTAGGTAGATGGATGAATGAATGGGTGCATGAGTAGATGGATGGATGAATGAATGGGTACATGAGTAGATGGGTGGATGAATGAATGGGTACATGAGTAGATGGGTGGATGAATGAATGGGTGGCTAGATGTGTGGGTAGATAGATAAATGGGTGGATGGATGGATGAATGGGTGGGTGCATGAGTAGATGGGTGGGTGACTGGATGGATGAGTGGATAGGTATTGTTACCTACCCTGGAAACACACACACACACTCACACAACCACTGGAGAGGGGTACTGTTCAGCTTCACCTTTCCCTATAACATACCCCTTTCTTCCCCTTATATTCTCAGCTAAGTTATTCCTCTGTCCCCAGCTCCCAGACTGTAGTAGGTGCTCTGGAGATGATAAGATTTATTCTTGCTTTCTCTGCCTTTCCCAGAGCACAAGTTGAAACCCAAAATATAGGCTAAAAAGTCTCCCTATCCTGGAAATAGAGCTGGCTTATTACCCAAGGTGCCCTGCCCCCACCCCTCCCAGCTGTGCCCTCCCTGTCTCACACTGCTTAGTTGAGGCCTCTAGGGGAAGATCCTAGTGCCCTCTACCATGTAGTGGGTGAGCAGAGGGGAGGTGTGAGGGCAGCGGGGCCAGAATAGGGAGAATGGGCAGTAGAGAGATAGGTGGGCAGGGGGAGATGGGTAGGTGCAGGGAGCAGGTGTAGTTTAGGTGGGCAGATGGCCCAGCAGAATACCCTGCAAAGCAAAGCACAGATGCTCTCTTGGGGAACGGGCCTTTGGGGAGGCCATTTCCTAGGTGAGCCCTGCTCCCCAGGAGGGTCCATGCACAGGCAGCATCTGGGCCTGTGGAGCAGGAAATTGTTTACATTCCTGTGTTCCATGCAGCTCTGGGAAGCTCTGGGCCCCATTCCCATTCCCAGCCCCAGCCCCAGGGGGCCTGGTGGGGAGAGGAGGAGGGTGAAGGAGCAGACTCCACACTCAGAAACCCTGGGCTTTGCGTGTTGACTTATCGCCAAAAGTACAAAGCTACCACTCTGATTCAGACCTCTCTTAGGTCAGGTTTTTTCCTGTGGTGTTTCTCGGCCTATTCCCACCTCTCATCCTTTGCTGTCTTTTAAGACTAGTTCAATATTTCTGTAATTCTGGGAGCCTTTCCTGATTTCCCTTTCAACTCCTACCTGGCTGGGCAAGGTCTCTGCTCACTACTTCTCAAACCTCTCTAACCTCAGGCTTTCTGCTTTTATAGCCAAGCCCAACCACTAGGGGGCAGCCTCCAGGTCCATGGGCCAAAGCTGGTTAGCACTTGGATCAGGATGAGACAGCACTGTCTTCAAACCAGCCCTTCCACTTAGTCCTTGAGTAAGTTGCTTGGCCTCTGGAAATCACAATGAACTCACAGGCAATAGGGGCCGCCAAGCCATAGAAGAGCTTGGATATCCATGAGATAGGGCAGGAATGATTGTCAGTGCATCTGGGTTCTGGTGGGTACTGGGGATGTGACTAAGGAGACAGAGTTAATAGCAAGTCCTGGATTGGTTGCTCCATGTGGGGAACTACAGGCATGGACAAGAGATGGTGTTATGAATGCTCCAAAGTGGCAGTATTGGCCACAAGAACTGGAGGGGACTCATGGGTCAGCTTTGGTTCTGTGACACACATTGGATGTGGAATCTGGAACACTAACTGGTGTGTCCTAGATAGGTCTCTGGGAAGCTAAGTGTTGTTGACCAAGCCATGTAATAACTCCTAAAACCTTAATGTTGTCAACTATAAGAGAACGTTTGTAAGGATGGTCTTCTCCAGCTTACGGGAAACAGATCCATAGCTTCCAGTTTCTGGATCTATAGAATGCTTGGAACAATGATGGATGAATCACAACACAGGATATTGGAAAAGCACTCTGTGGCTTAATGTTCAGTTTAGAGTTAGTTCGGGGTTCAAATTCACCCAATGCTGCCAACCAGCTATATGGCCTTATGTGAGATCTGGAACCTTGTAGAAACCACAGTTTTCTTGTTGCTTTCCTTATTCAATTTCTTTGCATGGGAGGGGAAGTGGGGCTGTACAGGCTGTCCTCATCAGCTTTCTTTTCTTTTTTTTTAATTAATTTATTTATTTTATCAAATCTAGACCCGTGTCCCCCACCCCCATTCCCCCACCCCACCAGAGCTCATGCATTCTGCCAAACATGCTTTTCATCTCTTTCTCAGTCTTTCTCAATATTCTCCATGTGGATGTTGACTGTTTTGAGCAGAAGTTCACTGTTTCAGTCAGTTCTTCGATGCAGTCCTTTCTGTTGTTGTTGTTGTTGTTTCCAATATGCATCACTCCCAACTGCTTTGGACAAAAGCTCAAGGGGCTGTGCACAAGAAATACTTACAACTAGGTAATTGGCACTAGCATCCACAGATGAGGGATACCATTCGTTGTTTGTTTTTCTGGGTCTGTGTTACTTCACTCAGCATGATGTCCTCTAGCTCCAGCCATTTTCCTGCAAAGCTCATGATGTCATCTTTCTTTACTGCTGCATAGAACTCTATTGTGTAGATGTACCACATTTTCTCTATCCACTCATCAGTTGAGGGGCATTTGGGTTGGTTCCAGCTCCTTGCTATTGTGAAGAGAGCTGAAATAAACATGGCCGTGCATGTATCTCTGTGGTGGGGTGATTCTTGAGGGTACATGCCTAGGAGTGGTATGACTGGGTCGGGTGGCAAGTTCATTCCAAGTCTTCCAAGGGTTCTCCACACTGCTTTCCATAGTGGCTGTATGAGTTTACATTCCCACCAGCAGTGGATGAGTGTTCCCCTTTCCCCACAACCTCTCTAGCACTTGGTATCATTTGTTTTCTTGATCCTAGCCAGTCTTATTGGAGGAAGATATCTTTTTTTTTTAATTTTATTGATTTCTATATGTGTATGAATGTACTGTCTGCATGCAAGTCTGTGCACCCATGTCTTGCAATGCCGCGGAGGTCAGAAAAGGGTCTCAGATTCCCCTGGAACTGGAGTTCTCCTGGAATTGGAGTTTCAGACGGTTCTCGGCTGCCATGTGGCTGCTGGGAATAGAACCCGGGTCCTCTGCAAGAGCGATCAGCACTCTTAACCGCTAGGCCATCTCTCCAGCCCGGAAGATGATATCTTAAAGTGTTTTTGATTTGCATTTCCTTAATGATTAGTGATGTTGAACACTTCTTAAGGTGTTTCTCAGACATCTCTAATTCCTCACTTGTGAAGTCTCTGTTCAGCTCTTTGCTCCATCTATTGAGTGGGTCATTTGTTTTCTTTCTTCTTTGTTTTTTGAGTGAGTAGTTTATATATTCTGGAAATCAATACTTTGTCAGATGTTTCTGCGCTGAAAGTTTCCTCCCACTCTGTGGGATTTCTCTTTACTTCCTTGATTGTTTCTTTTGATGTACAGAAGCTTTTGAATTTAATGAGGTCCCATTTGTCAATTGTCAACCTTAATTCTTGTTCAGCTGCTGTCTGATTTAGGAAGTCTTTTCCCACACCTATGTCTTATAGTCTGCTGCCAACTTTTTATTCTATCACCTTCAGAGTTTGGGGATTCACATTGAGGTCTTTGATCCACCTGGAGTTGACTTTTGTACAGGGCGAGAGGTAGGGGTTTAATTTCATTCTTCTGGAAGTGATCGTCAGCTTTCTATGACCATGAGAAAACACTGACCAAAACCAAATTAGGGAGGAAAGGGTTTATTTCATTTTACTTTTCCAATTGACAGTCCATCAGGAGGGAACTCAGGGCAGGAACCTGGAGGCAGGAACTGAAGCACAGACCATGGAGGGATGCTATTTACTGGCTTCTTCCCTTGTCTTGTGCTCACCCTGATTTCTTATATCACCCAGGACCACCTCCCCAGGGTTGGCCCTGCCCATGATGGGCTGGGCCCTTTCACATCACTCAATAATCAAGAAAATACACCAGACAGGCCCACAGGCCAATCCGATTGATGTAATTCCCTAGTTAAGGCTCCTACTTCCCAGGTGTGTCAAGTTGACAACTGAGGTTATCCAGCAGACAGGTCTCTGCAGGTGTGTGTGTGTGTGTGTGTGTGCAAATGTGTGCATGTGTTAGAAGCCAGAGGGTAACAGAGTATTGTTCCTTTATTGCAACCTGATATTTTGGGACAGGGTCTCCCACTAGCCTGGAGCTCACCAATTCCACTAGGCCCTGCCCAATGAGGCCCAGGGATCCACCTGTCTCCCTCTCCCCAGGGCTGAGATTACCAACGCAGGCCCCTACACCTGGCTTTTCATGTGACTTCTGGGGCTCTTTACCAACTGAGCCATCTCCCCTGCCCCTTAATCATGTCTTTAAAATGTCTCCATTGATAACAAATTGTCCTGGGGATAAAAATAAAGGTTTATTCCAGGGTCTAGCAGGCTCCAGTCTAATCTGGAGTATTAGCAGTATTCTGTCCTTAATTGAGACCAAGGAATAAATATTACAATCTGGGGATTTGACGTCCTAAGAGGCCAGCTGTGCTGTGTGGACTGGTGAGGGGTCAGAGCTGGGGGTAAGGGTTAGGATTTTTATCTTTACAGACCAGATGAGAGGAATGAAATCAAGTTCTAGGAAGTCCTTCCTGGCTGGCTTAGGTTGGAATGTGGGGAGGGGGTGCTCAGTTAAAGCAGAGGCTTTCCCCTTGGGAAGCTGTCAGAAGAGGTTGAGCCAGATAGTGGGGTAGAATCCTTGGAGGTCAGTAGTCAGTGGCAGCGGTTGTACTGGAGGAAGCTAAGTTGCAGAGAGCAAACATGACGACCTTAACCACAAGTCCCCTGACAGAGCTGGGACGAGCCCCAGTCTCGTGGGATGGACAGATAAGGCTGAGGTGGAGGCCTGGGCGGACACCCTGAGAGGGGTCTTGTGCCTCATTGGAGGTGTTGGGCCTGATGGCTGTGTGTCTTAGGCTGGCGGCCCATGCCAGTCCTTCAAGGATCGTATCTCCACAGAGAGAGGGGAGGGAAGAAGAGGACAGGATGTGGGGGCGGGGACTATCAGCTCCACGGAGGGAAAAGTGGGTCATGCTGGTGCCGCTCACTCCCTCTGGCCTGAGTTCAGGTTTGCTGGGTTTCTTTCTGTCCTTGCTTCCTGTTGTCCCCTGAGACTCTCCAGTTCTGTTCCAAGGTAGAAATGACCCTTGCTTCTCATAAAGGGACTTTTCAGGAATGAACTTCTCTGGCTGCCTCATTTTCCCACACCCTGCCTGGCTTCTTACCTGGGAGATCTCACACAGGTGGTCCCTTAGGACAAATGTGCAGCTCACCCCAAATGCACAGGGCCCTTCTCTTGTGGACTAGTACTTCCTGACTAGAGGGTCTGTGTCTGCATCCATCCCCCCCCTCCACCCCCCCACCAATCCCAGGGTCACTCTACCTCATTCCCTACGCTGGAAAGAAGTGTAACATTTGATAACAGGTATCAAAGAGACTGACCAACCAGAGCAGTGGTGGCTGTGAACAGCCGGTAAACCTAGACCAGGCTGGACCATCCTGGCCAACATCTCTAATTCTGACTGACGAGGTCTGGCTTAGGAGCTGAAGAGCAGAGAAAGCTGAGGAAGGACGTTGAGGGAACAAGGAAGTTGAAGGGGTAAAGGCAGGAAGAGGGATCATGGGTCCTCTCAGATATCAGCCCAACCTTCCCAGAGCTCCATCATGTTAGATGCCCAGCCTCACTAACAGGGCTGTGGAAGCCTCTTTCCGTATTCTAGGCTCTACCTGGAGATGTCTTGCTCAGCAGCTCCCTCTGCACTTGAAAGTCTGACAACACAATAGAGAGCTGCCGTCTTCAGGACACCTCTAATATGTGTGAGACTCGGTGTTCGTCAAGGAAAAGATAATGATTCAAAGCCCCGTTACATTATATTTTATTAAAGACTTGCCTAGATCTCCTAAAAAGCATATCACGAGATTTATAAAGAAAGATAAACATGGAGCCAGTAAAAGTTCTAGAATGGCATAAATAAATAGATCATAAATACTCCAAAATAAAATTAGATAAGAGTTAAGGTTGCACAACTATTAGGTAGGTTGTTAGGAGTCAGAAAATAAAGCACTGTTCTCTAGAAGGTTCTGAAGTTTTCTAGGAAGGGCATCTGCCATGTTTATCTTGTTTATTTCTCCATAAAGAGCCTGGGCCTTGGTTCAAAGGGATGCCATAGAGTTACTGTATCTTAATTCCACTGGGCCAGAGGGGAAAACCTCTCATGTTGTTTTATAGAAATGAGGGGCATTAATGAAGGCGTACATCAACGTAGACCTGGCTTAGGGATCATGTATTGATGAAGGGTACACTGGGGGCTGAAGACGTGGCTGGTGAGCCATTGCGGTGTAGGTTCTTGTCTCGGTGGTGTAGTAACAACTAGGGCTATGTCCTCATGTGCTCCATCCAAATCTAGGCTCAAACTCAAAACTCCTTGATTCCATTGCCTAAAAAGAGAATCCTGGGGGTGGTGAGATGACTTGGCAGATAAAGAAAGACGCTTGCCACCAAGCCTGACAACTCGAGTTCGATCCCTGGAAACTGACTCTCACAAATTGTCTTCTGATTTCCACACACACGTGGCATGCGTGCATATACATGTACTCCAAATAAGCAGACAAATAAATAAGTCCGGTATTGATGCTCAGAAAATTAAGGTCTGTGTGTATGGGGTGGGCAGCTGAGGGAGCGTGATCTACATATTCTCTCTACTGCACCCACCCAGCTTGTCTGAAGCATGTTTAGGCACCAGCGATAAGGGATGATCTGCCCATCAGGAGGCCTGTGTGCTGATGGCTGAACTTAAGCAAGCTAGGAGCTCCATGGCAACCATGAGGGGGCCAATGCTTCTCCTCAAAGCTGAGCACCACTAGGTGAGGCTTTCCCAATGATTAGGCAAGGAGTTAACTCTTCCTGTTCCAACTACCACCCAACTGTTGCATGCCCACCAGTTCCAGTCTCTGGACAGATCAGTGTCTTCTCTTCTTGGTTGATATGAAAATCACATCTGACCAGGTTTCTTCTAACATGCAAACACCATCCCAGTGGGCAGCCCCATTCCCTTGTCCAGGCTTAATTTCCCAGTTCCATCCAGCATTGAGGCTCTGGCCTCCCCCTTCTACGTAGATGGGCAAACTATTGCCTTCCTGACATTTTCTACTGCTTTGGACCTGTCTGAGGACAGTAGAATGGACCAAGCTGGGCAGGATGATGGAACTTTTCATCCTCTATTCCTCTGGAGATCTCCGTGCCAGGAACTGTGTCCTATAATTAGCTCAGTGTTCCCCTTGTCAGCTCACTTAATCCTCCCCTCCATGTAGTATGACATCTTTAAATCCATCATCCCCAGACCCTGAAATGAATCAAATGAGTCACTGAACTCCGGTGGGAGTTCATCTTCCAGGGGACTAAGAACAGGACCTCATCATCAGGTGTAAGAGAACATCAGAGAGGCACCAGGGCTGAGCACCTGGAGGTCATGTCTTGTGACTGTCATCCTCTTCACTTCTCCAGGGGCAAGGGGAGGGAATGGGAAAAGTATCTGGGACAGGGAACACCTGGGAGTCTGATGGGGACAGTTGAATGGGGACTCCAGGTAGAAGGACATAGAGGAAGCAGAAAGAGTCATGAGAAAATGCTGGAGCCTTAGCTATTGGGCTGACCGCCAGTTCTGAAGCAGAGTGACCTAACTATTTTACCTGACCACCAGTGCTCTATTCTGTTCCCTAGATCACGATGAGGACCTAAAGCACCTGCCTGCTGACCACCCCAGCCTGCAGTGACGATGGCCCTCCGCAAGAGGAGCCACCATGGCTTGGGCTTCCTGTGCTGCTTTGGGGGCAGTGACCTCCCTGAGATCGACCTTCAGGACACCCACCCGCTGCAGTACCTGGAGTTCTCCACTCCCATCCCAAACCCAGAGGAGCTCAACGTCCGATTCGCAGAGCTGGTGGTCAGTGAGGGAAGGGGAGGGAGGGTGTTGATGATAGAGATGGGGGGGGGATGGATGAGCACAGTGAGGCAGAGAACAGGAGCCTGCGTGCGGGGGTTTCCAACTCTCAGAGCTCTTCTTGAGGGGCTGAGATGGGCCCCTCAAAACACCTCTGGAGGAAACATAGCTCCTCACTGGGCTATAAGTCATAAATGGTTGTCAGGACAAGATATTTACCTGCAACTCCCCTTGGATCTGGACCATACATGCTGCAGTCTGCCTGACTCTGGAACAGGTCAGGTTCAGGCTCTTGTGAAACGAGGCATTGGGAAGTCTCTGAGGAAGCAGAACTCTTGGTAGCTTTCTCTCTTTTGCTTTCTGGAATTTCCATGGGATTCTTTGGTTTCAAAGGGAGGCAGAAAGGATGGAGTGGGGTTCTATAGACAGACTCTGAGTACCTTGGAACAGGGGTGATTACCTAGAACTAGGAAGGCAGAAATGCTCAGTCCATTCCCAGGACCCAGCTCAGGTCTATGATGATCATATCCTGTGTCTAACCAGGGAGAGGTGGCCAGAGCCCTGTCATTCATAATAGTACCAGACCTTGACTCTGCAGTGCCCATACAGACCAGCTTGTCATCTAGTGTGTGGGAAACCCTGTGTGAGAAACTCTATACTGTGAGCTCAAGGAGACAGAACACAGAGGAAGGGGGTCCCCGTCTTCGGAGTTCTCACACAGTCTGCACGTGAAGAGATGCCCTGGACAGGAGTTGCAAGACTTGTGTTCTAGCAGGGAGCCATGGCACAAGTTTACATGCTGTTAGCTGTGGGTTCCACATTCTCACGGAGGGCCAGTAGTCATGCTGGTAGGAAAACAGTACATGTTGTTTAGCATGTTTCTTTGTCCTTGTATTTGTAGTTACATGCAACTTGTTAAAGCATCCTAGCCCCACTAATAAATTACTATTAGAGGATATCACACAGATTCTTTGAGGAAGCTGTCCAGCTTCCTCATCCTGTCAGGCTCAGAAAAATCCAGTTTCCTGATTTATAGCTGTCTCTAGGCTTGGGCTGGGGAATGAAGTGTTTGCTAGTGAATAGCACGTGGAGTCTGATGAGGAGAGTATGAATTTGAAAGAAAGATAGGAAGAGAGGTGTCATTTTTTCCCTTCCTTACTCAATAAATATTTACTGAGCACCTTTAGTAAGGGTGTGTGCAAAGGCAAGGATCAGTCAGACAAGTCATGCTTATACTGAGACTAGGACCAGTAATTGATGAGACAAGAAATAAGCCCCTTATTGGCAAGATGGCCAAGTTCTGGGTCCCACAGGGTCCTAGTGATTTAGAATTGATCCATGGATAGAATGCTGTCTCTGGAACAGGGTGTCTCCCAGGGAAGACTAACCATGGGGAATAGTGAGTGTGGGAAGTGTCAGCACAGAGTGAACTAGTGGGGAGGGGCATAGGAGTGTCTAGGTGGGAGTTTGTTTTTTCGCTAGACAGCGAGGACACGAGGATTCTATGAAGCAGTGATTTCCACTGCCACCCCCTGCCCAAAACCAGACTGAGGTGAGCAGGGTGGGTGTGACAGCTTGCCTATAACTCCAGAGTACAAGCTGGCTAGCTGAACTAGACCAGACTGAATCACTGAGCTCTGGATCCAGGTGAGAGTGCTTCTCTCAGTATATTTAGGTAAAGAGCGACTGGGGAAGATCCCTGGTGTCAACATGGCTTCCACATGCAAGTGTACACACCTGCACACACACCTGCCCACATGTGAACATGCATAAATGTGTGCACGCACATACAGGTGCAACTTTGAAAACATTTTCTGTTCATGGAAATGAAACTTCAAATATGTTCCTGGGGATTTTGATCAAAGATATTCCTGGGCTATGTAGAGAACAGGTCTATGAAGGAATTTTTCTTTGGCACTGAATCTCTAGAGATGTTGAATTTCAAAGGCAGGCAAACTGATGAGCAGTGTCTGAGGCCTTTATTGCATTTACTGTCTAAATGGCAGCCGCTGGCTACCTGGGGTTGCCAAGTCATATGAGACTTAAATATAAAATATGCATGAGGGTTTGAAGACTTTTGGACGAATGAGCTGGCTATGGTGATACACATCTCAACACTTAAGAGTAGAGAGAGACCGGGCGTGGCAGCGCACACCTTTAATCCTAGCACTTGCAAGGCAGAGGCAGGCGGATCTCTGTGAGTTCAAGGCCAGCCTGGTCTACAGAGTGAGTTCCAGGCCAGCTGGGACTAAAGGGAGACCCTGTCTCAAAAGTAAAAAAAAAAAAAAAAAAAAAAAGAGGTAGAGAGGCAGGAAGATTTGGAGTTCAAGGTCATCCTCAGCAACATAGTGAGCTCCAGGCCAGCCTGATTTATAGTACACCCTGTCTCAAGAAGAAAAAATTCAAAAAAAGAAAAGAAAAAAAATGAGGTAAAATATACTGATAATTTTTACATTTTAGTACATGTCAAAATGATAATATTTTAGGTATATTAGTTGAAATAAAATGTAGTATTAAAATTCACTTCACTTTTTTATTCCTCTTGAATTTTTTTGTGACTAGAGCAGTTTAAAAATATATGCTGCCCACATTACATTTCTACTTAAGCAACAACTTAAATATTCTCTCAGGGCTGAAGAGATGGCTCAGTAGTTCAGAGTCCTTCCTGGTCTTGCAGAGGGCTGGAGTTCAACTTCCAGCACCCATGTCATGTGACTCACAACCACCTGTAACTCCAGCTCCAGGGAATCTGATGCTAGGAGAGAGAGAGAGAGAGAGAGAGAGAGAGAGAGAGAGAGAGAGAGAGAGAGAGAACGAAATTGAGGCTGGAGAGATAACTCAGCAGCTAAGAGTACTGCCTGCTCTTCCAAAAGACTGGGGTTCAATTCCCAGCACCACATAGCAGCTAACAATTGTCCATAACTCCATTTCCAGGGGATCCAGTGCCCTGTTCTGGCCTCTGCAGGGTTTGCACAACACAGGTGCACTTACATACATGCAGGCAAAACACTCATCACATAAACAATAAAAACAAATAAATAACATTATTTAAAATCTTAAAAATATTCCCCCTCAACTAAACTACAGAGAAAACATTATAGTAGTAGAGCTTCAACACATGTATCCTTCCTGAAGATTTTTTTACTGCTTATCATACTTCAAAATATAGAGACTAATAATATGATTTGTGGTCTTAATAGGACTTTTGGTTTAAAAATCTCACTCAGGTTTGGGGCTGTAGCTCAGCAGTAGAGCACTTGCCCCAGGAATACACACACAGCCCAGATGATCTCACAAGTGAGTTGAAAAACATACTGTGTTCCCCTGGGCTATTAACCATTTCTTTGACAATACTTTTAATAGCTCATGAACTACATGATAAAGAAGCTTCAAAAACAGCCAGGCATGGTTGTGCAATCTTTAATTCCAGTACTGGAGAGGCAGAGGCAGGCAAATCTCTGTGAGATGGAGATGGAGCCAGCCTGGTCTACATAGTGAGTTCCATACCAGCTGGAGCCACGAGAGGAGGGGAGGGGAGGGCGGGGCGGGGGCGGAGAGGGGGGGGAGGGGAGTGGGTGGAGGGCCTGGGAGGGGAGGGGAGGGGGAGGGGAGGAGAAAGAAGAAAAGGAAAAAAGGAAAGAATAAAGAAAAAGGCAAGAAAAGATATAACGGACCCGACCGAAAAGAATAAAAGAGAGAGAGAGGGGACGGGAAAGTAAGGGAAGGGAAGGGACGGGCAGGGAATGGGGAAAGGGAAGGGAGAAGGGGAGGAAAGAGACGGGAAGGGATGGTGAGGGGGAGGGGAGGGGAGGGGAGGGGAGGGGAGGGGAGGAGAGGGGAGGGGAGGGGAGGGAAAGGAAGGGAGAAACTCCTTGGGAGGCTGAGACCAGAGAATGGTGAGAGTTCAAGGCAAGCCTGGGCTACATAGTTCCAGGCTAGCCTGACCTATAGAGTGAGGTTGTCTAAAAGCAAAACCAAACAGGGGCTGGGAGAGAGCTCGGTCAGTAAAGCACTTGGATGGCAAGGATGATGACCTGAGTTTGATCCTAGCCACCAGTATAAAAGAAAGAAGGGCATGATGGTACACACTTGCAGTCACAGCACTGGGGTGGCAGAGACAGGCAGGTCCCTGGGGCCAGCCTAGCTTACGTGGGGACTTCCAGGCCAGTGAGAGACACCGGGTCACAAAATAGAAACATGCAAAAAAAGAAACATGGCTGTCCTCACGCATCCTCACATACATCAATACATGTGTATACACACACATGAACACACACACACACACACACACACACACACACACACACACACACCAGCTCTTTAGAAGCTATTCAGCATAGCCAAACTTACTAAATCAGCCGAATTACTTATAGAGTGACTCCAAAATATGAAAACCTCAGAAACTTGTTAGTTCTGCTTTTCAGAAAACCTGGGCCAGCCTGGTGGAGCCCCAAGCCTGGTCTGCTCACAGCTTCCCCCTGGTGGAGGGGCTGCACCTCCTTGTCAGAGTGTCCTCTGCCAGGGTGTGCCCAGCCCACTGTGCTCTGGTCCTCCCCAGCTCCCCAGCCCATGCCGGGACCCATGTAGAGTGTGGAGGTACTGGGGAACTTCTGGGGAGAGACTCAAGACTCAGGCGGACTTGAAGGATGGGGTGAGGATCTGAGAGAAGGGAGGGGCCAGGGTCCGAGCTATAGAAGGTGCCTTCTTTGTCCGTTCTGGCCCCGAGGTGTTGGCTTTGGAAGGGGCAGCTCAGAAAGACAAGGAAACAGCAAAGCAGTGTGAAAGGGCAGGGAGCAAGGTGTCCTGGAGGAGGAAGGGGACATGCAGAGATTCAGTGTGGCCAGGAGGCAAAGGAGCATGACTAGAAGAAGCCCAGCTTGGCCAAAGGCTTGAAGCTCTGCTTCTCGAACAAGAAATACCCCGTGGTATGTTTGATCTCTAGGAGGAAGATGGTGGGCTGAGGAGCAGGAGCAGGGTGGGGGGGGTGTTCTACAGTCCTGTAGGGAGCGCTGTTTCACCTTTAGCTGTCGTTGGGTTTCAGACCTGTTTCTTCTCATCTGTGCAGGATGAATTGGATCTCACAGACAAAAACCGGGAAGCCGTGTTTGCGCTGCCTCCTGAGAAGAAATGGCAGATTTACTGCAGCAAGAAGAAGGTGCTTCCCCATCCCTGACATCCAGTTCCACCCGGGGGCCCCGGGAGAGGGTAGCTCTACTGGTTTTACTATTCATTCACCCATTCTTTATTTCTCTTAGTCAAGAGATAGTCTTACACACTGGCATCATGGTTGGTGCTGAAGGATGAACAGTAAAGAACAAAAGTATGGACTGGGAAGGGAGTTCAGTCAGATATGTGCTTTCTATGCAAGCATGAAGGCCCAAGCTGGAATTCCTGCCCCTTCATACAAAGCCAGGTGTGGGGCATGCCCGTAATCCCAGTGCCAGGGAGGCAGAAACAGGAGGCTCCTTGGGGCTCCTTAGTCTAGGCAGCCTGGCTGAATCAGCACACCCCAGGTCCAGGAAGAGACCCTGTCTCACAAAACAGGGTGGACAGCTCCTGAGGAAAGACATCAAGTTTGACCATTGACCTCCACATGCACATACTTTCATGTACATGAACACATACCTGCACACACATACATGAAGAATAAAATCTACAAAAAGAAAATAAAAAACTGTCTTCTTAGGGCTTGCCTATAGAGAATTAGGGTTCTCTGTTCCGGAAACCCATTGACCAGCCACCTGCCATGTTCTGGGACTGGGTCAGTGAGATGCAAAGGTGAGAATCCATGGCCTTCCTGTGCCTGCTTCCTGGCAGGGTGACATGGTGGCGTATAGCTCTGGGCCACAGTTGGAGCCGCTAATGTGAAGGGCTTAGTCTCCCTGGGTGTGGTCAGGGGTCACATGTAGGCTCTGATTCTCCCCCTCCATTAACTCATCTACAGACAGATGGGCTCCCACTGCTCTTCTTGCAGAGGGCTATACTGGGCTCCTGGCAGGCTCAGTCAGGCCTCTCCCCTCTGCTCCACGGGCTGTGTTCTGTCCTCCTCTGTCTTTCTCCATCTTTCCCTTTCACTCAACCTTTGTTTCAGCCTTCCCGTTTCTTTCACCCAGTTTCTATTCATGCTTCACCTTCCTCCTCTCTCCTCTGGCCTCCTGACTTTCAGATTGGAGTGCTACTTTGTCCCTCTGACTACAGGGTTTAGATGGAGACCAGGGTTGGGCTATTTCTGTGTTGTCATGGGGAAGACAGTCAGGGCTGAGCAGGGTCCGAGCTTCTGCTTCATGCTTCCTGGACCCACTCGGAGCTCCTTGTCTCCTTCCATCCCATCCTAGGGCTCCACACCCAGCCAGGCTGAACTTATAAAATAGTGGACAAATACCCCCAGGGAGGAAGGAAACCTAGAGTCAAGTTTGCTTCTCTTTCCTATGTAGGAGGTAAGGATAATCTACAGCAAGTCACCCAGTCACCTGCCAGGGCCATCATTAGAACTTGGGACTCCTAGGGAAGAGAGCCCTGGAGTCTGAGAACCTGTGACAAGCTGTGTGGGTGGCCCACATTGCAAGCCTCTTAACACATGTGGTGTCCAGGACTCTCATTGTAAGAAAAGTGAGCTCTAAAAACATTTGTCACCGAAGGAGAGAAAGGAGGAGGAAAGAAGGAAGATGAGAGGGAGAGATGAAGAGAGAAAGAAAGAAAGAAAGAAAGAAAGAAAGAAAGAAAGAAAGAAAGAAAGAAAGAAAGAAAGAAAGAAAGAAAGAAAGAAGAAAGAAAGGAAGGAAGGAAGGAAGGAAGGAAGGAAGGAAGGAAGGAAGGAAGAAAGAAAGAAGAAGGAGATGGAGGGAGGGAGCAAGGAAGGGAAGAAAGAGAGGGTGAGGGAAGAAGAGGGAGAGAGGAAGGAGAGGGGAAGAGAAAGGAAGCAAAAAGGGAGGGAAGAATGAAGAAAAGGAGAGGATAGGGAAGATGGCAGGAAGGAGAGGGAGGGAGGGAGGGAGGGAGATGTTAGCAGTGATCATCTTGTCTTATGACTCTCCACTTTCCAAACTGATGACTGTGGAGTCCCCTTAAGTTGTTCTCCTGAACAGATAAAATAAAAGATTCAGGAAACACAAAAGTATTGCTGTCTACACTGCAGACCATATTGTGTATTGTCTCCCACATTCCTCACACCTGTGTCTTCCCACACGTACTTCCTCTGCCTAGGACACCCCCCACATAACATGCATGTGTTCTCTCTCTCTCTCTCTCTCTCTCTCTCTCTCTCTCTCTCTCTCCAGTTTTCTTAGGCCACCCTGTCCCATCCTTACTGCACCTTCTGTGTTAGATGCCACCCCTCGATCTACTGTAACTCTCTCCCAGCGACCAGTGCTCGCCTTTGCACTGGAATGTTGTGTCAGAAAGGAGACCATGGTGACTTTTCTGCAGAGCTCAGACTGAGTAACTGGCATTCCGTAGGTTCTCACTAAAAGCATAGGGAGAAGCTGGAGAGATGGCTCAGCAGTTAAGAGCACTGGCTGCTCTTGCAGAGGACCTGGGTTCTGTAACTCCAGTTCCAGGGGAATATGACACCCTTTTCCCACCCCCTCCCCAAGCATTGGACTACACAGATGCACTTACACCATGCAGGCAATACACTTATACACATAAAATTAAATAAATGATCAATCAATTAAATAAACACATATGGAATGGATAATGATAATTCTGAAAATGCCGACAGCTCTACATGTATAGAATGCAGTTGTTTTTAGTGCTAGGATTCCCTTTTCTGAGGTAAAAAAACAGGTGAAAGATTTTAGACCAGAACAAGGTGGCTTTCTCCCGGTCTAAAGTTTGGATGTTATGAGACAATGGCAAAGCTGCAGAGGACAGGGATGAGGATCAGCCTGCACAGACGCAGCTCATGAGGGGGCTGTTTGAGCACACACGTTCCTGCTGATTTGGAAGCAGATTGGCCGATACCAGATGAGGAGACTGTCTAATATGGCCAGGACTAGGGACAAGCGGCAGTGCGGGGAATGTCATGTCTAGGAGCATCCACTGGTTTGGGGACAGTGGTGTCATTTGACATTAATATTTAATGAACTCACATCATTCTTATGAGCATTCTTTACATGGGAGCTGGGGCTGAGCTGGATGCTCTCGGCCTGGCCCTACCTATCCATGGTTCTCCTGGCTTCAGGAGAGTAACTGCAGGTCCAGCAGAGGCCCTAGGGGCTTTCTAGCACCCAGGCTGCTGGATTTCCTTCTTGAAAAATCATGTTTCTTTAATTTTTATTTATTATTTTTTATGTGTATGAATGTACTGTCTGCATGTAGGTTTGTGCACCTGTGCCGTGCAATGCCAAGGAGGTCAGAAGAGGGCGTCGGATTCCCCTGGAACTGAAGTGAAAGATGGTTCTTAGCTGCCATGTGGGTGCTGGGAATCAAACCCGGGTCCTCTGCAAGAGCAGTTGGTTCTCTTAACCGCTGAGCCATCTCTCCAGCCCCAGGTTCTTATGTTTCTAAACCAGCATGGAACAATACTTTTGTTTACTCCAAAAATGATATTTTTGTTTACTCCAAAAATGATATTATCAGGCTGGGTGTGGTGGCATGCACCTTTAGTTCCAGCCCTTGGGAGGCAGAAGTAGGTGGATCTCTGTGAGATCAAGGCCACATAGCGACTTCCAGGTGGATTATGACTAGGAACACCCTGTCAAAAACCAAAAGCCAAACCAAAACACACACACACACACACACACACACACACACACACACACACAAACACACACACAGAGACTGATATCAGATAAAAATGAGAAGATAAAAAAAGGACAGAAAGTGGGGTGGGGTCTGTTGGTAAAGCCCTCACTGTACAAGCATGGGACCCGAAGAGTTTGAGCCCCAGCATCAGGTAGGGGTCACTTTCAACAAAAATATTCTTTTTTTTCCTGCTGTCTCTATCCTGCCTATTGTTGATAAAATATCATTATATGGTAAACTTATATTTTCTATGTCTTTCATCTTTTGTGTATGTGTGAGGGTGTGGGTATACATGCATGTGTGTGCACATGTGTGTGAGGGGTGTGTGTGCACATGTATGTGTGTGCACATGTATGTGGAGGCCCGTGGACAACCTTAGTTATGGTTCCTCAGGCAGCATCCACCTTGAGACCACAGGGTTTCTCACTGGCCTGGAGCTTAGGCTGGGATGGCTGGCCAATGAGCCCCAAGGATCTGTCAGGCAGTCTCTGCCTCTCCAGCACTGAGATTACAAAGATGCTGACTATTGTAACTGGCCATTTGGAGACTTTACATCTTCCACAGGTTACCCCCTGTGGGCAGGCCTGGGAACTACAGATCAGATGAAGCTTGGGGTCCAGATGGTGGATCTGTTTTACTGGTTGGTTCATCCAGGGATGTCCAACCTTTTGACACTGTGACATGGCATTGTTAGCACGTTTGTAGCTATCCTGGGATGCATGTGTCCCCTCGACCACAGATTGGACAAACTCACATCTATCCCTCTCGTGGCAGGAGCAGGAGGACCCCAACAAGCTGGCGACCAGCTGGCCTGACTATTACATCGACCGCATTAACTCCATGGCTGTCGTAAGTGACTACCCCTCTCTCGTCTTGCCCCCACTTGGACAAGTCTTGGCAGGCAGTGATTCCTACCAATACCAAATCACCTTTTCTGCTTCCCAGTCCCATACTCCCCAAGGCCCAGCAGACTTCCAGTGATTCTAAGATCTTAACACAGTCCACCTCTCCTTGGGACTTCAGAGCCTGCCCCCCAACCAACTAAGCACACATTAGCCATCTAGGCATCATACAAACTTGGGAAATAGACTAGGCCAATTATTTTCCCTACCCCAGAGAAAGAAAGTGAAGCCTAAGACTAGACCCTTGGGCTTCTTATAGTCTGTGTCTTAGTCAACCTTCCTCTGCGTCCTCGCCTTTCCCCTGTCAGTCACACATGCCCCAGGAATAGAGGAGCCTGGGAGAGAGGCAGATAGCCCAGTATGATCACCCCCCCCCTTTACCTGTGGGTCTCAGGTGCAGAGCCTGTATACATCCGATGAGGAGGAGATGGAGACAAGAAACAAAGTTGTGGAAGACCTGAAGACAGCCCTCCGGACGCAGCCGATGAGGTGACCCAACCTATTTCCCCTCGATGGCATCCATTCTTCCATGGTCTCACCCAATGTTTCTGTCAGCCTGAAGCCCTACATATGCTTTCTCCCATGCTGGTCCTGTTGACCAAGTTCACTCCCGCATTCCCTGAGGAGGCTGTACGGAGTGGGTAAAAGGGGGAGGAAGGGAAAGGGCACTGTAAAGTGATTGAACTTTGAGTCCTGAAGAGTTCTATAAAGAGGAATTGAGGGACAGTGGTATGTAAGAAAGGGCACTGTGGGAGTCCATCAAAGGAGGAAGGTGTGGGTTGAGAAATCCTCCAACCACTAGGGGGAGATGTGGAGTCTGTGGGTGTGATCTGGCCATCTAGAGCGAAGGCATGCAGGAAGGAAAGAGAAGATGGATGGATGGATGGATGGATGGATGGATGGATGGATGGATGATGTTCCAAAGGCCACTAGGGTACTTTTTCCACTTCCCAGACCACAATGTGCAGTGTTCAAAGAGGGCCAAGAGCCACAAGAGTTCCTGGCTTTTGACTGTGCCCATTGGTGGGCTTGAAGTGGCATCTACCAGCTGGCAAGCCAACAGTTAAATCTTCAAGCAAGCTTACCGACTTGTTCTTAAACCTAGATTTGATTCCATTTTAAATCATATAAGCTTCTGATTAAATAAATTATATTCATTCACAGAATTTTCAATATACCAGTAATTAATTATTTTTCCACATTTTGCTATCACATGTGTTCTTTACTATTAGGTACGTTAAGTTTATAGCCCATGGTCCATGGGAGATAGTTTATAATGGTACGTTTCTTTTCAACCCAAAGTTCAATACCATCACATTGAGAACTTGAACTTGTCTATGTGAGGAGTCATGGAAATGAGAAAATATTACAATTAGGCAGCCCTTCCTCCCTTCCTTCCTTCCTTCCTTCCTTCCTTCCTTCCTTCCTTCCTTCCTTCCTTCCTTTCTTCCTCCCTTCCTTCCTTCCTCTCTCCTCCATCCCTCCATCACTTCTTTCCTTTCTTCCTTTCCTCAGAGAACTAATTATTTAACATTTACTCCATCCACTGGGGCAGGCTAGCATTTTGCTTTAGGAAAGAGAGTCTGTGGGAGGGGTGGGGGCAGCCTGATCCCTCAGTCCTTTTGATATAATGGGGTCAGTCTGGGGGGGAGAGCCAGGGAGGCATGACATGATGTGAAAGGTAAGGAAGTGGAAGATTCATCTCCCACTTCAATTCATCTTAATAAAATTCTGATTAAAAGATATATATATATATATGTATATATATAAATGTATAGTCATTGCAGAAATTTTGTGGAATATTGAAAAGATATAATAGGAAAAAAAGAGAAAAATACCTGTTTTTAGCTTAATTTGAAAGCATAGTTTGTTGATCTAAGCATATTTGCACATTATAAAATACACAGATACATTTAGCATATTAATTATATGCAATGGTTCCTGAAGCTCAATTCATGAGCATTTTCTGAGGTCGTTAATTTTGCTACTAAATTAAGGATTCAATATAGATGTCTTGCACCCAGATATCCAGATAAAACCTATAGACTGCTTTTTTGGGGGAAATGATGCTTTTAAATAACAACATAAAATAGACAAATAGATAGACCTGAGGAATAAACCAATTCAATTAAAGTATAGCTCACAAATATTAAAAATGTATGAGCTGGCAATAAATGAGGTTTTTAATGCTTTAACAGCAAGAGCTGGCAGCGGGTCTGATAACCACTATAATCTTGAAGTAGCGATGGGTGAAAATGATATTTCGAAATACCTGCAACATCTATAATTTGATATGAAAATAGTAATGATTTCTTTGGATGAGAAAGTCTCAGATTCTGCTAATACCACTGTCGCTTTGAGCCTTCATTCATCATTGGTAGAAATGCTAATTTTCATTTAGAGGTTATCCAGAATAAAAGTGTAATTCTCTTTTCTCATCGAGGCTCTTTATGGGAACACAGGCTTCAGGTTAAGAATGACTGGGCCGAATGGTTGTAATGATTTCTGCTAACATTCAGGATAACTCTTCTTCCCAAGGATCTCTTTGGGAAACAGCTTTTGAGCTTTGGTCCCATGTCTCTGACTCTGACGGGCTTCCATAGTAGAAGTGCTTTCTGTCACCTGAATATAATTCTCCCGATTGATTCTCAATCTCATTGGAGATGAGGGTTTAGGTTGACCGGCCATAATAATTAGTCTTATTTCCCCCACCTCTCCATTTTAGGTATGCAAATGACAGTAGTATGCAAAATCAGAGTGCTAATTACCTTTATATCATTGAGACCAATAACCAAGAAATGCAGTTTAAAGTAGAAAAGATTTATTTTGGCTTAGGGTTTCAGTCCATAGTTACTAGACTATGTGAATCTGGGCCTGTGGTGAGGCAGATCATCCTGATGATGGAAGCATGTGGCAGAGAGTATTTACCTCGTGGTGGACAAGAGAGTGGAGAGGAGGGAGAGAGAGAGAGAGAGAGAGAGAGAGAGAGAGAGAGAGAGAGAGAGAGAGAGAGAGAGAATAGCTATGCTATTTCCTGTATTACCCAGACAAATACAAGGTCCAGGGTGCTGGAGAGATGACTCAGCGGTTAAGAGCACTGGCTGTTCTTCCAGAGGACCGGGGTTCAGTTCCCAGCACCCACATGGTCCCTAACAACCCTCCATAAGTCCTGTTCCTGGGGATCCAGTGCTCTCTTCTGACCTCTAAGGGCATTGCACAAGGACATGGGTGCACTTACATACATGCAGGCAATATGTTCATACACATAAAGTTAATTTAATTTAATTTAATTTAATTTATTTAATTAGTAAAAATAAATACATAAATAAAAAAGTAAAAATAGGGTGGAGTGTGATAGAGGGAGACATCAGACAGCTCGTCATGGCATACACATACACAAGCAAAATAAAAGGTGAGTCTTCAGAAAGGAGAAGATATCAGTGCTAGGTATAAGCTTTATAAACAACATAATCTTTATAAAAATATACATAACAATAAAAAATAATAAGTAAGCTATATAAACAAGCCAAGTGGTTACTAGGGGGTGCACAGGGAATGGGTACTCCACTATTGGATGGCTATTTGCAAAATGTATGTGGAATGCAAGCACGGACACCTGTTTCACTAATGACTCTGGCTGGTAGGTTTGTGACCCGATTCATAGAGCTGGAGGGCCTGACCTGCTTACTGAATTTCCTCCGGAGCATGGACCATGCCACATGTGAGAGCCGCATCCACACCTCCCTCATCGGCTGCATCAAGGCACTGATGAACAACTCCCAGGGGCGAGCGCACGTGTTGGCACAGGCTGAGGCCATCAGTACCATCGCGCAGAGCCTGCGCACAGAGAACAGCAAGACCAAGGTAGCGGTGCTGGAGATCCTGGGTGCTGTGTGCCTGGTGCCTGGGGGCCATAAGAAGGTGCTACAGGCTATGTTACACTACCAGGTGTATGCGGCGGAACGCACACGCTTCCAGGTGAGCAGTAGTGGGACAGCTGGAGCGCCAGCTGGAGGGGACAGAGGTGATGGATAGGGAGGGGGAAGGACTGACCACCACATAAAAGAACTGTGGGAAAAGGTACATGCTGCCTGCTTACTTATAGAAGGAAGTTCGATCTAGGACACAGAGGGTTCCCTCAAAAGACACACGAAGCCTCCAGAGTTGTGGCTTGGCTTCCAAAATAGATTTGTGCTTCTCACTAGATCAGGGCTTCCTGGAAGCCGGGGTGTTCATTTTGCTTTATTTTTGGTGGCTCTCTCTCTGAGCCCAGCACCAGGCTCAGGATGGGAGCACAAATGAGAATTGTTGAATTGAGTACATTTGCTGAGGTCAGGATTTGAGGCCTGGGAGTGTGCCAAGTTTGGGGACACTGGGCCCAACCCTGGGAATTTGGGATTTGCTAATCATCTTTATCACTTGCCCAGAGAAATCCACATGAAATAGGCCATAAGCCTTAAGTGAGTTCTCATAGTGCTAGGTATTAAGTCCCAGTGGATAGGACCTGACATTGCAGACTCTGGTTTAAGAGCCAGGATAGACTATTTATTCTGGCATCAAATATTTATAAATGGATAGTTAGGTTATGTAGAAAGTGGCCCCTGACCCTTTTCAGAAGATGGTGTCAGATTGAGATATGGAGAGACAGAGGAGGGTCCTTGGCAGAGGCGAGATTGAAGGTGGTCTAGGTAAGCTGAAGAGACAGGTCTGTTGGGGGGGATGGAGGGGACTTCCTAGGTTGGCAGGGCAGGAACAAAGACGCAGAGGAGGCTCTGGTGGCATCCTGAGATCTTCATCTCACCCTGTCCTGTCTTCCCATCAGACCCTTCTGAATGAGCTAGACCGAAGTTTGGGCCGGTACCAGGATGAAGTGAACCTGAAGACAGCCATCATGTCGTTCATCAACGCCGTCCTCAATGCTGGGGCTGGAGAGGTGAGGCCCCTTTTCTTTATTCTTGGGCCTGGTAGTTGGTGAGTGCACGTGGCTGAGAGAAGGGCGGGGTCATCTGGGGATGTGACCACTGCTCCCATTGTCACCTTCAGGATATTTTTACAACGTCTTACCTCCTCCACTTGGAGCCATAAAAGAATAGCTTGTTATAACCTCACTACATCGAGGGCAACACCCTGTCAGCCAGACCCAGGCTGCCTGGGACTCACAGTCCATCTCATTGATGGCTCTTCAAAGCTGTGCTGAGGACTGATTCTGACTTTGGTACCCCACATCATTCTTTTTGGTTTTCATCTGAGCCTGAGAAGGCTCTGGGGCGTTTTCTTCAGAGGTAGCATGTTGCATTGTGGGTCAGACACAAATTCTCAGTGAGACTGTCTGGGGATGGCTCAGGGGGTGGGGGTGGGAATCCTTTATGGGAGGAGAGCAACCTTTGGACCTTCTTTCCAGAGACCTAGCTTTCTGGAGACCTACTTTCTATCTTCTTTCTAGGTCACTTAGTGATGTTTTTCTAGAACTTTCTAGGAAGTGTGGCTGCTTTTTCTTTCTTTCTTTCTTTCTTTCTTTCTTTCTTTCTTTCTTTCTTTCTTTCTTTCTTTCTTTCTTTCTCTCTCTCTTTCTCTCTCTTCTTTCTCTCTCTCTCTCTCTTTCTTTCTTTCTCTCTCTCTTTCTCTCTCTTCTTTCTTTCTTTCTTTCTTTCTTTCTTTCTTTCTTTCTTTCTTTCTTTCTTTCTTTCTTTCTCTTTCTTTCTTCTTTCAGATCAAAATGGAATTCCCAGGCCACTAAGTTAGTAATGTTAGAAGAACCCAAAGTGCCAAATTATAAGGTAATCATATGCTCCATCAAAGTCAACCTGAAGGAGAAAGGAGGCCAGGGATCTGATGGTCTCTGATTTTCCCTCTCTCTTGCCAACATACTCTTTTTTTTGTGCAATTCTGTTGGTCTAAATTAGATCAGATAAACTATGAATAAGCCATCCTTAATATGCTGACATCACCTTTGTCAGTACCATCTTTTATGTCTTCCATTTGTTCTGGTCCAGTGGTAGTCATACCATGTCATGCACATTTTAGGAATACCACCCTCGTAGGTGAATAATACTCAGCCAATTTTATGGATAAGGGAACTAAGGCATTGCCAAGTCCACAAAATGTGAAAGCAGAGCTGTAATGTAGACCAAGCTCCTGCTGTATTATTATATAACATTGCTGTTCTATAGGAGAGGCTAGTCAACCACTGATGAGGGACTGGAAGGAAGTGAGGCGGGAGGAGTAACAGGAGCCAGCTGGCAGGCTCGCTTTAGAGATATAGGAAGGTCAAAAGCAGCCTCCTCCAGTCCTTCCTTGTAATCTTTGAGCCTGAGCGACTCCAGGTGATTTTTGCTGTAAGACGATGACATGGGACTGTGGCTAGGGTGGGTGATTGAGGGTGTATGGGTGACTCTGGTGAACATGTGACCAACCATTGAATCTGCACCCCCCCTGCCACTTGCCGCTTGGTGACCCCCAGGATAATCTGGAGTTCCGCTTACATCTCCGGTATGAGTTCCTGATGCTGGGAATACAGCCTGTGATCGACAAACTCCGGCAACACGAGAACGCTACTCTAGACAAGTAAGGCCCCAGCCACTCAGCCCCCTGTACACCTTCAGGGACAGGGACGGCACCTCTGCTGGGGTGGCCAGCACCTTAGTGCTCTTCCCCTGGGCTCCACTTGCCATCCCAGTGCACAACATGGGTACACTTACATACATGCAGGCAATACACTTATACACTCAAAATAAAAATAATAAAATAACAAAACTTATTTAAGAAGAGAAGATGAGGGGCTGGAGAGATGGCCTAGTGGTTAAGAGCACTGACTGCTCTTACAGAGGACCCGGGTTCGATCCCTAGCACCCACATGGTGGCCAAGTACTGTCTGAAACTCCAATTCCAGGAGAACTCCAGTTCCAGAAGAATTCAACGCCCTCTTCTGACCTCCACGGCATTGCACGACAAGGGTGCACAAACTTGCATGCAGACAGTACATTCATACACAGACAGAAATAAATAAAAAAAATAAAAAAGAAGAGAAGATGATAGCTGAGAGGATGGTTCAGTAGGTAAGAGTGCTTGTGGTACAAGCATGAGGACCTGAGTTCAAATCCCCAGTACCCATATAAAAAGCCATATAAAAAGTCCTACATCACCATCCCTGTAGGGGTGGAGACAGAAGGCTCACCAGCTGCCATCACCAGCCTTGCTCCAGGTTCAGTGAGCTCCCCGTGTCCAGGGAGCCCAGCAGAGCTATAGAACAGGACATCTGAGATCCTCTTCTGACATCCATAGGGACACATATACATGTGTGCACATGCCACAGATGCACCACAAACACATATACCTCACCTCCCCACAGATACCCCCCCAATTCTCCCCAGATACAAAAGAAGGAGGAAGAAGAGGGAGGATGGATTATTTTGTCGAAGGGGAGGTCCCTTTCCCTGGGTGTGGAAAATAAGGCAAAGATTTGCTCTGAGGATTGAGCTGGGGGCAGTTTAAGGACACTGGGGAAGGCAGGTGGAGGGCAGTGGTCCTTGACATGGTGATTTTATCCTCCACGAGGCACCCAGATGTGCCTAAGAATGCTTTCCATTGCTACTTTTTTTTAAAGACAAGCTCTCCCAGTGTAGCGAGGCCATCCCAGAATTCAATATCTAGCCCATGCTGATCTCAAATTCACACTCCTTCTACGTTAGCCTCCTGAGAGCTGGGACTGCAAGTCTGAGAGCCGGGGTCCACTGGCATCTCTTGATAGTCTGTAGCACATAGAGCCTTCTACCACAAAGACAATTGTGTTTAACACCTCAAAGTTGAGGCTGAAGAGAAGATGGGTCCATGGTTAAGAGCACCACTTGCTGTTGAAGAGGACCCAGGTTCGATTCCCAGCACCCACATGGCAGCTAAGAACCATCTGTAACTCTAGTTCCAGGGGATCTGACACCATCTTCTGACCTCCACAGGCATTGCACAACATGGTTGTACTTATGTAATGCAGGCACACTCATGCTGATAAAATAAAAATAATAATTAAAATATTAAAAATAACAATAATGTCAAAGTTGATTGGACTCTGGGATGACCTCCCTGAAGGAAGACCACAGTAGCTTTCTTCTGGTCTTGCCTAACCCCCACTTTAATGAAACTCTGAGACATAGACAGTGCAGTATTAATGGAGCTGGCACGGTCCCCCAGGGACGTCCTGGCTGTAACACCCCTTTTCCCTTCTCCCCACTTTATCTAGACATTTAGACTTCTTTGAGATGGTGCGGAATGAGGACGACCTGGAACTAGCCCGGAGGTTTGACATGGTGAGAAAGACAAGATGCCCCTGGGGATGGGGCAGTTGTATGGGGCTCCCAGGCAGCCCCACAACCGCCTCCACAGACCCTGTGCTCAGTCTGGTGCTGACTGGATCCTCAGTGGCACCCTATAGCCAGATCCCATGTATCTGATGGACTCTGGTGGTGTGCAGGCTCTGGGGCCTCACCTCATTGGCCATACCTGGATATCTACTCCTGGGAAAACTAACAGGCCCAAAGGAAGCACAGCCAGTTGTTTCTTCCACATGCTTGGCCTCAAATGCTTTTCCTGAGCCAGCTTTCTGCTGTGTCCAGGAATTTCCCAGCTCATCTCTCTCCATCCCTAAACAGAGAATGCCCAGCAAACCAAATCCTATTTCCATCAGAGCTCCAGCAGTCCTGAACACACACACTTCTGTTGCTTAAGTGGTGTGTGTGTGTGTGTGTGTGATGTACTCCTACCTCAAAGGCAGCCTTCTTTTGAGTAGAACATGACAGGCACTACCACACACCACACTCTCCTAAAAACTAATTTACAAAGAAAGACACTGAGGTGAGAGAATGCGAGTGAGCAGCTTACCAGCTGCCAGCGAACTAGAGCCGATCTAGGACTTGAACCCAGGGGCTGGTCTAGGCTATAGGCCATCTGCTACCTCAAAGCATCTAGACCCCACTTCATTCTCTTAGTGCCCATCATCTGTTCCCGGCCAGCAGTGCTTTAATTCACTGTCTCTTTCCATGCGGCACTTATCTGAAGATGATTTCAGATGCCACCACCTGGGGAGGCAGGAGGGAGGGTCCCATTGGCATCCAGTGGCTAGTGGCTAGGGACATTTCTAAACATTCTCCAAGACATGGAACAGCTGCCACAACAAATAATTATCTGCTTCAAGATGCCACTAGTGCTGAGACAGGGAGACTCTAGTTTGTATAATTAATATCTCGCCACTCTGCTCTTGTCTGTCTTTCTCCTTCTGAGCATGAGTGAGAGGCAGGGGAAGGAAGCTCTCCCAGGAGGAAGATGGGACAGGGAAAATGGACACAAGATCATCTAAGCCTAATATCTTTCCCCACTGTCTGGCCCTCTCCTTCCCTGTGGCCTAAACTCCCCCAGGTCCACATTGACACAAAGAGTGCCTCCCAGATGTTTGAGCTGATCCACAAGAAGCTGAAGCACACCGAAGCCTACCCCTGTCTGCTCTCTGTGCTACACCACTGCCTCCAGATGCCTTGTGAGTATCCCCTCCTGCTGGTCACCACTCCCAAGGGCCTGGGATCTGGTTAGCTAGGTTGATGTATGTCTTTGGGATCTCCCTGGCTGGTGAGTTCAACATGTTTCCCTGTGCATTCACCTTTGGGAGGGCAGGCCCCATGACTCAGGCTCCTCCCTTGAGATGGACAAGATGCCTCATGTCACTCTGGGGGAGGGGCTGTGGACATGACTGGAGCAGCTGCGATGTCCTAGTCCAATAAGCAGTAACTTTATCATTGTAAAATTGACCTGGGAGCTCATGACAGAGGGACATTCAGTCTTCTTGTCAATTGCAAAAGGAAGTTTCATGTTAGGAGGACCAGAGCAGATGTGCAATGATCATGCTAATTGGTGTGTGTGTGTGTGTGTGTGTGTGTAGCAACATGTGTGATCATGTATATAGATTGCCAGAGGTCAAAATGAGCTATTTTCTTTCATTGCTCTCCATTTCTTTTTTGAGATAGAGTTTCTCACTGAACCTGGAGCTCAAAGATTCAGTTAGGCAGACTGGCCTGGCTGGCCAGTGAGCCCCTCTGTCTCTGCCTCCCCAGTACTTATTATGGGTAGCAAACTTGGGTCCTTAAGCTTATGTGGCAAGCACGTTACCTGTCTGAGCCATCTCCCCCCTCCTGTTTTGTTATTGTTTTTAAGTTATTAAAACTTCATTTATTTATTTGTGGTTTATGTGTTTACCTGCATGTATATAAATATACCACGTGCATGCAATGCCTGTGGAGGGCACAAGGATGGGTGGATCCCCTGGAACTGGAGTTAGAGATGGTTGTTAGCCACCATGTGGGTGCTGGAACTGAACTTGGGTCCTCTGTAAGAGCAGCCACTGCTCATAACCATTGGACCATCTCTCTGCCCTCTTTTGTTTTAAATTTTATCAGTGCTTACTGACTCCTGGCCTAATTCTCTTGTCCCTGCCTGGGTTGATAAAATACCATGTAGCCTCCCAGGAGAAGGTGGCACAGTCCTTGAGATCTGTGCATTCACAGGGATGGGATAAACCACGTGTAATCACTTATAGTTTCCCCAGAGTGTAATTTGAAAGGAACTTAGCTGACCAGGCATTTGATCTTTTGGCTTTCAACAAAATAGAATATTTTGATCATTTGCATGGTCCTCTAATGATCAGCCTAGTCAGACTCACCAAAATCTTGGTGATGGTGAGGTTGGTGGCAACTACAATCTTTTGTGTTCCAACCCTGGGTCAGGATTTATGGGATGTTCTTTCACACATTGTCACTGAAACTTTGGATGACCTGGAGAGTGTATGCTGGTATCTCAGACTGAGTTTTGTTCCATGGCAAAGTCATTTTCCTGGGCTTGAAGTCAGGCTTTAGATGAAACATGTTATATAAACCTGGCTTCACACTGCATTCCTGGGGAACAGCAAATGTACAAATAAGCAATGCAGTTGTTGACAGAATGGGGGAAAGATAAAAACACAGAGCTTGACCAGGAAGCCATCAGTTTTCCAAAACTCAGCCCAGGGGCTGGAGAAATAGCTCAGCAGTTAGGAGCACTTGCTGTCCTGCTAGAGAACCTGAGTTCAGTTTCCAGCACCCATAGTGGGCAGCTCACAACCGCCATTATTTCCAGGTCAGGTGGTATCTAACACTCTCTTCTGGCTCTGCTTTCAGAGCTCAAGATTGTCCCCACCAAGAAGCCTCCATGGGTTCCATTCAGTGTCTTTAACTCATTTCGATGTCCTCTCAGTGCGCACCTGCAAGCACTTTCCATTCATCTTTATTCATCTTTTTTCTGTAAAACAAGAACATAATCCTGAAACCTTGCTTTAAATATTCCCCCAGACACCTCATTTTTCAGCAGGTGCCATTTTAAAACAGGTGCTTTTTATAAATTGTGTGAAAAGCATTATACATTCCCAGAGTACAGTAGACCCAGAGTCTCAACAGGAAAGGGGAAGCATTGCATGTTGTAGAGAAATATATTAGGAGGGTTGACAGACCCATGACAGGTCAGATGCAGGTAAGCAGGCGATTGGATGGTGAGTCTCCACCAGCCTAGGATTACCTTGTCTCTCAGACTGGGAGCATCCTGAGAGAGGGAGGCTCTCACCTTGCCAACCTGAGCCCAGGCAGTCATGCCAGGCCCAGGACTTCAGAGACTCCAGGGCTCAGTGCACACATACGATGCCTTTTGTCCCTCAGACAAACGGAATGGTGGCTTCCAGCAGTGGCAGCTCCTGGACCGCATCCTGCAGCAGATTGTCCTTCAGGGTGAGCGGGGTGTGGACCCTGACCTGGCTCCGCTGGAGAACTTCAACGTCAAGAACATCGTCAACATGTGAGTCGGAGCCGGCCTCTGATCTTTGATGTCTTTGCACTTTGGGCCCTTCCAGTGAAACCTCAGTTGCCTTTCCAACCCAGGGACCTTCACAGTAGGGCTGCAGAGGAAGACGAATGCAGGTGCCCCACTTGCCTTCTCCTCTTTCTGGCCCCCAGGTCCACAGCCCAGGAGCGGTATTTCCCACATTCCCATAGTCTTCCCACCTCAAGTAACCCAGTCTAGAAACGTCCTCACAAGTATGACCAGACGGTTGTCTCTTCAGTGATTCCAGAGCCTGTCAAGTTGGCAGTTATAAATGTCAACCATATGTGAGACCAGGAGACTCGATTTACAATTTTGTTTCATTTAAATTGGAATAACCAGGGCTGGAGAGGTGGCTCAGTGGTTAAGAGCACTGGTTGCTCTTGCAGAGGACCTGGATTTGATTCCCAGCACCCACATGGTGGCTAAGAACTGTCTGTAACTCCAGTTCCAGGGGATACAACAACCTCTTCTGACCTCCATGGGCAATTACAAAACACAGTGCACTTACATATGCATAGACAATACACTCATATGCATAAAATAAAAATAATAAAATATTTTTAAAATAAATATACTTTCATAACTACAAGTCATGAGTCTAATGATCAGATTGGATAGTAGGGGTTACAATCTCAACTCTTGATTCTCAAGATTCACTATAAGGTTTGGCTTGGGAGGGAGCATTAAATACATTTACCTAGAGCACTGGCCAGTAAATGTGACACATGGGCCACGTATGACAGCTACTGTGCATGACCCATCACACCTAAAATATCAACACTGGCCATTTAAAGAAGTTTTTATGGCCAATGACACAGCCATTTGATTATAGTCCTGTTAGATGAGGTTTCCAGAGCCCAAGATTTTGTGGCTTTCCACCTTTTACTGAGCCCAAATACAAAAGAACCCAGAAACAACTTTTAAATTCATATCAATGAACTATTAATAAGACCTACACTGATGCAGAGATTTTAAATTTTATTTAAACTTGATATGAGTCTGAGTGAATTGTCCTTATGGAGATACCTTGGCTCCAGTGATTTTTTTTGGTTTTGCATTCCAAAGCCAAATGGAAAGTGGACTTTGAAGTATTCTTGTTTTATTTGTACAGTCACATGTTGATTTCATTCAAACCCTACAACTAACTGGCATGTTGGACAAGGTCAGCTATTAAAATCATCAAAAGACAGCTTTAGATTGGTTTTTCTGTAAATTATTTACACTGTTTAGTGGAGAACATTTTTCTCTGGCAGATGTAATGTTTCCTGGGGTTCAGTGAAGTTTCTGTACCTTTTTGGGGTGCATAATCCCAAAGATCATTTTAAGCTATCATAACTAAGAGGCTGGTTCCTGGTATGAAAAACCATTTGAGGCTTGATTTAACCATAAATGTCTCCTCTCTACTGGCTGGTGACCCAGAGGCTGGAGTAATAGAAAGAGGGTGTGTATGAACTTAGGTACATGCATGTACATCTGTGTGCATGCATGAATGCATGAATATGCATGCCTGTGATATGACTGTTCTGTTTCTCCTCTAATGTCTTCTGTCTCCCAGCTCTACTTCCTGCTAGCTAACCAGGTTCTGACCCCCTTCCAAGTGCAGCTAGGCTGGCCAGCAGGAGAGAGGAAGGGAAAAGATCTTTTTTTTAAATTTTAATTTATTTATTTCTGTATGTGTATGACTGTACCGTCTGCATGCAGGTCTGTGCACCCGTGTCATGCAATGCCGCGGAGGTCAGAAGAGGGTCTCGGATTCCCCTGGAACTGGAGTTACAGATGGTTCTCAGCTGCCATGTGGGTGCTGGGGATTGAACCCGGGTCCTCTGTAAGAGCGGTCGGCGCTCTTTACCGCTAGGCTATCTCTCCAGCCCCGGGAAAAGATCTTAACTGATAGACACTATCATGGACAGGCTTCCTGCTCTCTGAGCTCTGCACATGGGTAAGGGTGTTAGTTGGCTGGGATCTTCTGGAGTTCCTTGGTGAGTTCCTATTCCTATAAAACCATCTGGTGGACCATGCAAGAGTTTTTTTCCCATCTAGATTGTTGGCCCTCCCCTGAACCCTATCCCCACCACCTCACCTAGCATTCACATGGGTTCTGGGGATTGAACTCAGGCAAGTACTTTACCCACTAAGCCACGTCCTTAGCCCCAGTTCTTATACTTTAAAGGAACAACAAACATAAGTCTGTGTGATAGCCACTGTGCATGGTACGATAAAATCTAAAATAGTGACCTGGGTTCTTTGCAGAAGTTTTGGTGGTCATTGATACAGAACATTTGATCAATAGCACACACCAAGCTACAGTTTGATGTTCCCAGGCATCTCCTAGGTGAAGCCTTGGGAGATCTATGATGGCATCGGCCCATTTCCTCCAGGACAGTCCCAACTGGCCCCTGGTTCATTCACATGAGCTCCTGCATCATCAAACTCTAGGGGTGACAGTAGATCCCAACATATCCATACTTTCTAGATTGATTAGTCCTTCTTCATCTTCGGGATTTGCTTGACCCTAAGCAGGACCCCAGTCTACCTTGCCTCTCTCATAATCAGAGAGTATGGATCAAAACTCTGACTGGGCCAACAGAACCCCTTCTTTGGCCGGTAAAGGAAATAGCAATCCAGGGACCATAGCAATGGCTGCCCACAGACATCTCACCATGGGACAGAGAGATGGCTCAGGGAGTGCAGGTGCTGGCCACCAAGCCTGCTGACTCTGAGGGGTTCCAGAGCCCACATGGTGGGAGAAAAGAACACTCTCAAAAGTCATTCTCTCTGATTTCCATACATGCACTGCAGTGCTCACATGCCCCTAAATAAATACACGATAAACTAAATAAATACATGATAAATGTAAATAAATCTTACAACACCAAATACGCCTTTTTCCTCATTCTGGGTCCCCTCTTTATATCCTTGATACCAAATGTCACAGATGTAAGTTATTTGCATTTTTTTTCAAATGTGAATCACAGCAAATGGTTTCTGAGCTCTCATGTTGGGAGCTAACCCTTCATGGACATTGGTGTCTGAGGAAAAGCTACCTGTGAGAAGAATTTGCTATGAATGAGATCCACCTATGCCTCATACTCAGTTTCCCCTTCTTTTCTGTTGGGTGGGCAGCTCACCCTGATCTTACATAGGGGCCTTTGGATGCCTGATTCATAGTCAGGTTGATATCTCTGGCTGTCAGATCCATGGGCTTATTTTACAAAGGTGTAAGTGTTTATGAGACTGCAGGAAATTCGGTCTTTTTTGTTACTTAGTCTTTGGACTTTGAGCCTCAGTGTCTGCAACTGTATCATAAGAGGGTTAATTGGAAGGTGACTCAGGGTTCTCTCTGTTCTCCTGGTCCATGTGGACATGGAGAGGAAAGTGGGTGGAAAGGGAGACCTAGAGAGGCATCTTCAATGCTGAATAGATCAGAGATTAGAGTCCACCCTGGAAATAAGGAGATGGTATGTCTTCTGGGAAGGGGTGGGCTTGACAGTTGTCAGTCACATGGTCCCTCTCCTCCACGTCCCACAGGCTTATCAACGAGAATGAAGTAAAGCAGTGGCGGGACCAGGCAGAGAAGTTCCGGAAAGGTGAGAGGTTCCCCACCCAGCCTGTGACCCCCAATTAACCCCCTGCCCCCCCCCCCGAGGAGATGCACCTGTCCACAGCCTCTCCTCTCACTCTCTGGTCCCATCCCCTTCCAGAACACATGGAGCTTGTGAGCCGGCTGGAGAGAAAGGAGCGGGAATGTGAGACAAAGACGTTGGAGAAGGAAGAGATGATGCGGACCCTGAACAAGATGAGGGACAAGCTGGCCCGGGAGTCTCAGGAACTTCGCCAGGCTCGGGGACAAGTGGCAGAGCTGGTAGCCCAACTCAATGAACTCTCAGTACGCAGGCATCACCCCCTTGCCACTTAAGTAGTTCAGTTTATAATCTGAGGTTCAGGATGAGGTGGGCAGAGCAGTTGTGCAGAGAAGAAAAATAACTCTAAAAATGATATAAAGAGAAAAGAGGACTGTGGGCCACACCAGAAGGGACTCTTGAGTCTGTATGGGTGGACCCTTCCTCTGGGTGATACCAGGTAGCATATCTTGGACAACAGGGTGCAGGTAAACTGTCCCTCTCTGTTGGGATGGATGCCCTTGTACAGCTGGCACAACTATACACATCCATCCTTCTATTTCATCGTGACAGCTATGGCTCTGATTGTCTAGTGACTCTGTGTGTGTGTGTGTGTGTGTGTGTGTGTGTGCATGTGTGTGTGTGTGTACATGCCCACCTGTTGGGCATTTGGGATGTAGAGAGAGAAAATGGGTTCTAAATACATGAATGTGAAAGTTAAAAGCAGGTCTGGAGGGTTCAGGACAGATGGGCAGTAGGGTAGGAAAGAACTGGTTGGCATCAGGACTGATGGGTATGGCCTTCTGCTTCTTCTGTCTTCCCAGACAGGCCCTGTGTCTCCCCCGCCTCCTCCCGGAGGCCCACTCACCTTGTCGCCCTCAATAACAACCAACGACCTGCCTCCACCCCCACCTCCTCTCCCTTTTGCCTGCTGCCCCCCACCCCCACCCCCACCTCTCCCTCCAGGAGGGCCTCCCACGACCCCAGGTGCCCCTCCCTGCTTCGGCACAGGTGTTCCTCTGCCTCAGGACCCCTTCCCCAGCAACCATGTCCCACTCAGGAAGAAGCGAGCTCCCCAGCCTACCCACCCACTGAAGTCCTTCAACTGGGTCAAGCTGAATGAGGTAAGCCGCTGGAGGGCACGGGCACAAGTCCTGGTTTGCTTCTCGTTGCTGTGATAAAACACTCAGACCAAAACCAACATGAGGAGGAAAGGGTTTGTTTGGCTTACATGTCCTCATTACAGTTCACCACCGAGGGAAGCCAAGGCAGGAACACAGGGCAGGAACCTGGAGGCAGGAGCTGAAGCGCAGACAATGGAGGAATACTGCTTATTGGCTTGCTCCTCTGGCCTGTGTTCAGTCTGCTTTCTTATACACCCCGGGACTGCGTGCCCGGGGTTGGCATTGCCCATGTATGCTGTGTCCTCCCACATCACTCGGTAATCAAGAAAATACCTCACAGACATGGCCACAGACCCAGCTGAGGTTTCTGCTCTCCATGTGTGTCAAGTTGAAAATTAAAGCTACAGGGTACAATTGACCCCTTGTCAACTTGACACCTAAATGCATCACTATTAAACCATAACCTTTCCATTTATTGTTCCCAAGATCTCATGTTAATATCAATATTATAAAGCATAATACAACTTTAATAGTTCCAAAGTCTTTAAAAATTCAAATATTTGGGGGCTGGAAAGATAGCTTAGTGGTTAAGAGCTCTTGCAGTGGTCCTGGGTTTGGTTCCCAGCACCCACATGGTGGCTAATAACCATCCTTAATTCCAGTTCCAGGGAATCTGACTCCTTCTTCTCAACTCCACAGGCATTGCAGAAGACACATACACTTACGCGCATGCAGGCGATACATTCATACACATAAAAATAATTTGGATATTTTAAAAGCTTGATGTTGCTTTGAAATAATTCAAAGCCTCTTGACTATGGGCTCCTGTAAAATGAAGAAGGAAAAAAAAGCTTCTTATTCTAAGGGGGAGAACCGGAGAACAATCAGATCGAAGCAAATCCAAAATTGAGCAGTCTATAAAGAGCTCGGTGTCTGAAGTCTGGGATTCATTCACAATCTCCTGGGTTCCAAAAGGCTTGGGCAGCTCCTCTTCCCTGGCCTCCTGTTTAGAGCAGTCATATCCTGCACCTGAGCTTCCCGTGGAACCTCCTGGCTCTCTGTGCTGGGGCATTAAGGGAATCATGGTGGAAAACTGAAGACAGGTTTGTTAGAGCTGGCCAGCTTACTGTCCCCCTGGGGAGACATTAGCATCAGGAGAGACATTTGACCCAGGTCATGTGCACGTTGGCAAAGCCACCTGCTAACATACCCTGTGTGTGCTAAAGGTGACTGGAAGCAGAGGTTAGAGTCTGGGAGATGGGTGAGCGGATAAGAGCACTTGCTGGGACAGTATGAGGACCGAGGTTTGGATCCCCAGCTCCCGCATACACACACACACACACACACACACACACACACACACACAAAAAAAAAAAAAACACTGGACATCGCTGTTCCTGCCTATAACCTCAGTATTGGAGGACAGAGGCAAGAGGATTCTGGGAGCTCTGGCTAGTGGGCTTAGCCAAATTGGTGAGCTTCCAGTTCAGTGAGAGACCCTGTCTGAAGTGGTAGAGGAGTGATAGAGGAACATACCTGATGTCCTGCTGTGGCCTCTGAATGGAAGTGCATGGACACATGCACTGTGAAGACTCATATGTGCATAGAGAGAGAGAGAGAGAGAGAGAGAGAGAGAGAGAGAGAGAGAGAGAAAAACACAGAGAGACACAGAGACAGAGGCAGAGAAAGAAGCAGACATTAGAGCCTGTCCAAGCAGGGTGACTTCCTGATGAAAATTCCCAGGATAGGGTTGATCTGAAGAGTGGTGGAAGCCTGGGCTGACTTCCACACCACAGTGATGTGTAGGGGACTGAAGAGCTTGAAGGCAAATGTCGCCACCTTGACATCCTCCCAAAGCAGCTGTGTGCACTAACCACATTTCTACACCACTAGTGGGAGTCCTTGTGAGAATTAGTCACTAAAAATCACCAAGTCTCACATGGAGTTCATTGCTCTGCCAGATTTTCATGGGCAGAGATACGTCTTCTGTCTCCGAAGATCTAAGTGAGGACTGGAGAGATGGCTTAGGGTTAAAGCACTGACTGCTCTTGTAGAGGACCCGGGTTCTATTCCCAGCATCCACATGGTGACTAACAGCTGTCTGTAACTCCAGTTCCAGGGAACCTAACACCCCTTTCTAACCTCCGCGGGCATTACATGACACTGGTGCACATGTGGGCAATACACTTATACACTAAAATAGAAATAATAAAATATATTTTAAAAAGAAGATCTAACTAACTAAACCCTCATTATGAAGCCCTCCCCCTCGTCCAGCTGGGTGGCCAGACCTATCTACAGGACCAGTGGCTCCATCCCTGAGGCAGACATACATGTGGCTACTGTTTTGCATTAACCTGATCCATACCTAGACTTTCACAGTAACCATGTAAATGCCACCTTGGAGGTGAAGACAGTGGCTCCACTCAGATGCCAAGCATGGGCCTGTTGGAGTCCCTTGTGAAGTATCCATAACTTACATTGTATTTGAGCTCCAGTGAGCTCAGATGGAGTTTCAGGTGGAAGAATTACTAAGTAGAAAAGAGATGGCTAGGTAGACAGGCATGATTCATTAGATGCATCTTCCCATGGCGGACCAGCTGGCCAGGCAAGCTGAGCTCTGCTTTTTGTGGAGTTGTGTACTGAAGAACATGATGAAGAAAGGGGAAGGAGGCAGATGGTGTTGCCCTGTGACGGCTTTGGGTGTGGCTCATTAAGATGTGTGTGTGGCAGTGCACGCCTTTAATCCCAGCACTGGGTGGAGGGGCAGAGGCAGGTGGATCTCAGTGAGTTCAAAGCCAGCCTGGTCTACAGAGCAAGCTCCCGGCCAGCTGGGACTAAAGGGAGACCCTGTTTCAAAAATACAAAAAAAAAAAAAAAAAAAAAAAAAAAAAGATGTGTAGCCAAGAAACACAGATCTGGAGATTGGGGGGAGGGGAGGGGAGCAGAGGGGAGGAGAGAGAGAGAGAGAGAGAGAGATTGATTGATTGATTGATTGATTGATTGATTCTAACCTTTACCAAACTGGGTTTGCTTCTACCTAGTCATGTTGCTTGTCAAAACCACTTGCCTAGTCTGTGATATAACTTGCTTGTCCTCTGTGGTCTGTAAGGTCTTTCTACCTCCGATACAATCTAGGTGGAAGCCCATACCCAGAGTTTGCCCATTTATAGTCTCCCGAGCCTGCTGGCATTTTCCAAGTTATTATAGCATTACCAGAACCAATAACAACGTAGAAGCTCCTGATAAGTGTTGTGGGAAGCTCCGACCCTGTACGCTGTTCCATGATTGGGTTGGTGGGCCGTGAGAAAACCAGAGGCCAGGTATACATGAGCAGGCAGATAAGTGCTGTCACAGAGCCTAAAGCTAGAGGCTGTGTCGAAGTCATTGTTCATAAGCAAAAATACCTTCTGTTTTGTTCAAAAGTTCTTTTGGCTTCTGCACTTGCAGCTTATTTTAATGTAGGAAGTTAGGGGGGTGGTTAGCTGGATCAGCAGGTAAGGATGCTGGCCACCATACTGGCCACCCGAGTTTGATCCTCGGGACCCATATGCTAGAAGGTTATAACTGAGCCCTGCAAAACCTGGTGTCTCCCAGGACATTATGTGTCTCCCACACTGACCCACCAGTTCCAACTCCTTTTCCCTTGCTCTGACCTCTCCTCTCCCCAGAACACAGAGGACTGGAAACTTTGCTCCTATAGGCTCCCCTTTTCCCACCTTCACCCCTGCACAAGAAAATCTGGGTCCCCAGCTCCCCATGTTGCTTCAATGAGCCCCTCCTTCCCTGCCATCCTGACTCCTTTTATCCCCTCACTGCCTTCCCTTCTCCCTTTCCAGGAGCCTAACTCTTCTCAGCAGGCTTTTTCTCTGTCCCACACATGCTCCTGGATGTACACACACAGACACACACAGACACACACACACACACACACACACACACACACACACACACACGAGAGAGAGAGAGAGAGAGAGAGAGAGAGAGAGAGAGAGAGAGAGAGAGAGAGGTTGTTTCCACCATGAAAAGAATGTGTCTGTGTTGGCTTTGGCCAGTTGCCTGTATCCCTCGCTGCTGAGAGCTTCCTAGCCCGGCATTCCACATGAGGGTCTCTGGCCTTCAGAAGGCCACAGGAATGTCTCCTCCCCCTGACTCTGGGCTAGCCTCCCCTTTTCAGAGTTTAAGAAAATAGAAGTGAGTGAGGGCTCTCTCCAAGCCTTCTGAGGGGGAGATGTAGGGAAAAGGGAGTATGAAGAAGGCCGGATTCCACACAAATGAAGGTGGGTGACTGAATCATTCTCTAAGAAGAGCAAAGCACTGAATGGGATGTGGACTCCTGGGAGGAAGGCGGCCACACTGAGGGGTGCCCCCTACTCCATGCCTGCCCTCCACTTTCCTGAGTCAGAGTGCTCCAAGATTGCCGGCCTGGTTTTGACTTGGCTAACAAAGTTCATCTCTAGACCCCATCACTTGCACTAACTCTATTTCTGATTCTGATTTCCGAGTCCACTGAAATCGTAACAGACACAATCCCCAGGTCTAACCAACAGGAAGTGGTGGCAGGTCCTGCTGATCCGAGCAGAGTCACTCCACAGGGCAAGCACGTCCTAACCGCTGGCATGTGGCCACTTTCTGGGAATCTGGGAAAGTAGGAACAAGACTCTGGGAAAGAAAATGACCATCCCAGGTCCAGGAAATGCAATCTATGCAAAGGCCTTGGAGGATCCCATGTGTGTGTGAGCTGAGATGCTTTCTGGGCCACACTGGTCAGTGATGACAGTAGCTCGGGTCACCCCACCATATGGGGACAGCAGGCCCCCAGAACATTGCTTTTTGGTTATGCTTTTCTGAAACAAGCACACTTGCAGTGATTTCTGACACATGCTTCCATGTGCTCCAAAGCAAACAGGGAGGGGGGAGAGAGAGGTTATCTTGAGTATCTGCCTTGGAACAGGGTGTTGAAGAAGAGCGAATCTGGGGGAGGGGAGGTGTGATCAGACCTCTTCCTGAAAGTCCAGAGCCTGGCCATTGTAACAAGTGGCACTGCAGAGAGTTGGCCTCAGGTGCATCTCAGGAATGGAAGAGCTGGGTCAACCATGGTGGGGGGGGGTCTTTCCTTACCCCGAATCTCAGGAGCGTGTCCCTGGCACCGTGTGGAATGAGATGGATGACACGAAGGTGTTTCGGATTCTGGACCTAGAAGATTTTGAGAAAATGTTCTCAGCCTATCAGAGGCATCAGGTAAGACTCTGCCCCACCTGGTGTCTTGGATCTTAGATGCTGACTTTCAGTCTTGATTTATGCACACACAACCTTCAGCCCCTTCTCCCGTCCTCCGTTCTTTCCTCCTGCTTTCACCTCCTTTCTTTAATTGCCCTTCCTCACAGGTATGCCGAATGACTTTACTCATTATGAAGTTCCCTCTCCTGTTGAGGCCATAGAGATGAATGAAAGCTGCACCATCCAGTAGGGGAATCAACAGTGTGTTCTAGCTTATTTATGTGCAGCAAGCGATGGAATGGTACTTCTCATCCATGGGAAGCGGAGGCCCAAAGCCCAGCCTCGACTGAGCTAGGCTTTCTTTAGTCTATGCATTAGAGTCTATACCTAGAGGCCACTGCACTTTTTCTTTTCTTTTTTTTTTTTTTTTTTTTTTTTTTGGTCTTTTCGAGACAGGGTCTCCCTGTAGCCCCAGCTGTCCTGGAACTTGCTCTGTAGACCAGGCTGGACTTGAACTCACAAAGATCCACCTGCCTCTGCCTCCCAAGTGCTAGGATTAAAGGCGTGCACCGCCACGTCCGGCAACTTTTTCAACCCACTTTCCCCACTATTTTCTCCATACACTCTCTCTCCCCCAAGTGAGTCTCTTGAACAGAGATGTTAATGCTGTACGGAAGGTGGGAGATGCTGTTCATGGCACTTCTGAGAGTCGAGGGTGGGGCTGAAGGCCAGGAGGAGCTCCACTCTGCTCTGTGGAGTCTTCGTATACATGGTTGGTTTTTCATCTGCAGAAGATGCATTGGGAATGGGTTGGTGGCCAAAGACAGGTCTCAGATGGTACTGAACACCTGTGGGGCTCTCCAAGACCGAGAACGGCCAGACCTCATCCTCTAATACTGAATGAATCAGAAGGTGGGCTGCAGTGCAAAATTATGAGTACAATTTTTCATGCCTGGGTTTCATCTTGGGCAATGACCAGCCTAGGCACTCTAAGGCCCTTGTTTTTACTGTGTGTCCTCTTAGGGTTGCGTGTTCCTCTTCCCAGTCTCAAGGGCTCTATCTCCTTGATGGACCCTGAGCCCTGAATGGCTTTTGGATGCTGTGGCCTGACTCCTGCAGGTCATCCTGCAGATGGCATTCTACACTTTGTGCCAAATCCAGAACTAGACATGACCCTTCCTGAGGGTAGTCTCGGCCAAAGTCACGTGTGACTTTTTGCCCCTGGCCAAAGAGTGCTATGGAACTATGCTCTGGCCCTGCGTTGGTTTCAAGAGAAAGCATGATTGAGTTAAACGTGGGTGTCTGAGACATCCGGTCCTTGACTCCGAATCTAAGAAGCACTCTAGCCCATGCCCCTGTTAGTGAGGTTGACGTGGTCCTGGGAAGGGGTCAAGGTTGCAGGATCTGACAGGAACTCTGAACATCAGTGTCCTGAGTGGATGCTGAGGACATGGGGGTGGGGATGTGGGTTTATCATGCATGGCAAGCCTGTGCCTCCTTTTTGTTTATGAGTCTTCCCTTAGGGCTCTGGTCCGGCTTAGCCAGTTTCCAGGGCTCTGAGGTGGGGCCGGATTGGGGACTAGTTGGGAAAGAATGGGTGCAAGGCTTAAGGCTTCCCAGCTTGGTACACTGAGAAGAGCTGGGTCTGAAAGCCCCCCATTCTGTCCCCTTATGCTGCTGAGCTCTTTCCATCTAACCTTGCCCAGGCCAGGCTTAATTTATTACAGTCTGGTCCTTTGGAACAAAGTCAGAACTATCAAGCTAGCACAACCCCGAGGCCATGTTGCCCTAGTCACCACCTCTCTTTGTCTTAGGGCCCTGGACCATTGCAGTGTGGATCAGGGTAGGTTTTGGGGCCCCTTTATGTCCTCTGCAGTTTTGGAGTTTGTGGCTTCAACTCTATCCATGTCAGAAGTGAGGACACAGGCAGGCTGTGCTCCTCTGCTCCTCTTAGACATCAAAGAACAGATGAGGAAGGATTGGGTCCAATTCACGGTCACTTACTTTCACTGTCCCAGAGATAAGGATTTTCATAACCTTCTAGCTCAAGTCATATATTAATAAAGAGAAACTCACCCCAGGTAGAGGAATGCCCTCTGCCCTCTCAGCAGAGTCTTAACAGAGGAGAGGAAAGCTAGCAGTCAATTCCTGGGGGTCCTGGAGCTGCTGCAGGGGGATTGCTTGGCTCAGCTGCATCCCACCCTGGTCCCTGAGGGGCAGGGAGGGGCTGCCTGGCGTTTCTTCATCTGGCTTCTCTGTGAGTGCATGCCTGTCTCAAGCTGCTTCCCAAGGCTACTTTTAGGTTCCTGTCCCCAATCCTGGGGACGCTTCCAGGGGACACAGTGGACAGAATAGACACCGGCATTGCCCAAGTCTATCCTGCTGTTTCCATGCCCCCTCAGCCTACTGACTAATGTTGTGCATGTTTAATTCTCTGGTGGCAGTGGCTGCTGCCTGCCTAGGAGCTGATAACTAATACGATTCTCAGCAGGTGAGTTACTCTCAGAGCTTTGAACACCATCTCTCTTACCCACTCTCGTGGGCTGTGGTCCTGAACTGGGTCCACGAGAGCTTGCCTGCACCACCCCCAGTCTTTATTACTCATTCGTATATAGGGTGGCATGCAGGAGGGTCCCCAGAGAGAAAGAGGAAATGTGAGAGATGGAGGGGCTGCAAGCAGACCTCTGCCAGCCATGGAGGCGAATGTCCAAAAGAGTGGGAAGGCTTCTAGGTCTGTTGTGTCACCCACCGGTGCCAAGGCAAGGCTTTCCGGTACAACCGAACCACACATCTTGGGCACTGCACAACTCCAGAGGCAAAATTCACAAAGATAATGGTGTGTGTGGCCAGCCCTGGAGATGTGCTTGGAGGAAGTCTCCAAAGTAGCTAGACAGGTTTCTGAGCCCGGACCAGGGACCCAACAGAAGGGAGGGGTGGTTGATTCTGTGTCCTGGAGTCCCAGGAGAGAACATCCTGCATGGATCTGGCCTCAGTTTCTTCATCTCTGACTTGATAAAGCCCTTTACCAAGCACACTGGGCTAGGCCTGAAGTCCCAGGTGTCTAGAACTGTGGCTTGGATCAGCTTCTCATCATAAGCTTGGGAGGCTCTGGGTGGGTTTTTGGGGTATGCACTAGGGCATACCATGCTGCCTGAAGGCACAGGGATCCAGTTAAGGCTTCCTTTGGGCAGCTCCTTCCCTGGGCTTTCAAGAAAGAATGATCTCTAAGAAAGGGGGAGTGTCTTCATTTTCTCCATCCTTTCTAGCCCATAACGCAGTCGTAGATCCATCCTCCTACTCCCCATCCTGCCATGAGAGGTGGTGGTTAAACACTTACCCTCTCCATTGCAGTCTGTTTCCCTGTCTTTAGGTCTCTGGATTCAGGCTCATCTCCATGTGGAAAGATGGGTGAATCCCAGGAGGTGGGTAAGAATATGGGGGGGCACCCTCCTCAGCGTTCCTCCCTTAACTTGTCATTTGCAGAAAGAGCTGGGGTCCACGGACGACCTTTACCTGGCCTCCCGTAAAGTCAAAGAGCTGTCAGTCATCGATGGGAGGAGGGCTCAGAACTGCATCATTCTTCTCTCCAAGTGAGTGCTCACCTCGGCCTTGGGGACCTACTCTGTGTGACCAGTTCCTGTAGGAGGGAAAGGAACCCTCCCTGGAAGAAGCCCAAGATGAGCGACCGAGTGGCTAGGAATGGGTGGCTCAGTGGGAGAGCCCTTGTCTGGTTCTTAAAACAGTCCAGACCCTGAGTTTAGCCCCAGTACTGCAAAACAATAAAAAAGTAGTTGAGCTGCAGGCCTGGGGGAGGTCAGCAGAGGAACACTGCAATGCTCGTAGCCTTGCCTCTGTCCTCAGGAGGAGAGAGGGCACACATTGATAGACCTCTGTCCTGGGAACCCATGTTGACCAGCAGCTTAGGGCTCCACAGACAGGAAACTGCCCCATTCCAAGGTTCCCCAGCAGTCACCATGTGTCAGCTGAGCTGCTCAAAGCCCATGGAGGGCCCGCTGGGCTTAGGTCTCAGAGCAGCATGATCTCAGCCCACAAGCATTTCTCTGGGCTACAGAACAAACAAGCAGTATCTGCGCTAACAGCCCAGCTTCTGTGCGGGGGCCTCCCCCCTCACAGCCAGGGTCAGGGGGTACCCGAAGCTCTATTCTTAGTGCTGTCCACAGCCTCCTCCAGGACATCTCCTCCCTCTGTTCTCCCACGAGGCCTCTGGCCCAAGTTGCTTCCACTGGCTGGTGGGGGAGTGCTGGATCGCAGGGTTCCCAGTGGGTGTGCTGGCGGAGGGATGGGGAAGGGCTGTGTGGGTATGTGCAGGGGGCTGTTTCTCCTAGGCAGCAAGACTGATAGGAGCAGCTGGGTGGGAGCTAGGCACCATGAGAGGCTGAAAGAGACGGCAGTGTTCCCTTAACAGCCTGCTGATGCCCTATGCGTCCTCACATGGAGATGCTGAAGATATTTTAGCCAGGAGGAGGAGTTGGGGGAGGAGAAACAGGAGGAGGAGGAGGAGGAGGAGGAGGAGGAGGAGGAGGAGGAGGAAGAAGAGATGATGAAGGAGATAGAGGAAATGGTGATGATGGCGGTAGCTCTGCTATAGCCCCGTGCCCAGCTCTGCCTTAGGAGCTGCATAGATGTTTCTGCCCCCATACAAAGGAGAAAAGGGAGGAGGAAGAGGAGGAGGAGGAGGAGGAGGAGGAGGAAGAGGAGGAAGAAGAAGAGGAGGAGGGAAAGGGAAGGAGGAAGGGGAGGCGGAGGTGGAGGCGGAGGAGGAGGAGGAGGAGGAGGAGGAGGAGGAGGAGGAGGCTGGTCAGCAAGGAGGAAGAGGGGGAAGGTCAGAAAGCCTTGATCCTGTCTTTCTAGTCTGCATGGAAGCCTTTTTACTCCGTGTGTTCCATCATCTCTGACAAAGCCTCAAGCAAGACACCAGGGACTTCAGTTTTGATTAGACACTAAAATGTTCATTATTGAAGGGAGGGCTTCGTATTTCATCTTCATTAAAATTAGACTCTATTATAAAATTGGTCTGGGAAGGCTCTTGGAGAGGACCGTCACAGTACTCCCAAGTCCACACTGCAGGTGAGGAGGGGAGGCTAGGCCATGTGGTGTGTTGAAGAAGGCCTGAGGGCCTCTCCGGGCTGAGGGCCAGACCCTAATACTTGGGGTGCATTTGCCTCAGGTTGAAGCTTTCTAATGAAGAGATCCGGCAGGCCATCCTGAGGATGGACGAGCAGGAAGACCTCGCCAAGGACATGCTGGAGCAGGTGACAACCCTGGGGTGGGGGTGATGGGAGTGAGGAAAGGACTTCAACCCTTCCTGCTGGCTCCCAAACATGCTGAGAGCCTTGAGTCAGACACATCAAGCTAGAGGAGTTGGACAGAAGGTAGAGAAACATCCCTGGACTAGGAAAAGCTGCCAGAGACCTCTGAGGACTCTGAAAAGCAACAGAAAGCACAAGCCAACCTAAGTCAAAAGGCAGAGTCAGGGTAAGGATAATCACTTCTTCCCTAAATCTCTTCCACTTTAATTCTGTCTCCTTTGAGAGAGACCTAGAACACACCAAACAGAGGCAGCGCTGAGCAGACTTTACTTAAAAAAATGCTCACTTGGTAGAGTGATTGCCTTGCATGAATGAGGCCCTGGGTTCCAACCACAGCATTGCAGAAAAGAGGTGTGATGGTGCCACCTGTAATTCTAGCATTGGGGCCAGGGTAGCAGAAGGATCAGAAGTTCAAAGTTATCGTCAGGCCATACAAAAAATACTCAGAGCTAGTGTCAGTCAAAAGGTATTTTTACTAGAGTGATGGCACAAGCCAAAACTTAAAAGGTCTTTGCCATGCAGACACCTAACAAGTACCATGTGTTCATGGTGTGGAACTCTACAAGTCAATGAGAAAGTGGCAAACAAACCAATTTTGAAAAGGGGAAGAAGACTTAAGCAGGCCTTTATGGAAGAAGGTGATCAACAGCCAATAAGCACATGGAACTTCTCAGTATTAGTTGTCACTGGAGAAATACAGCAAACCAAAGTGGCCAACCATCACACATACACCAGAGTAGCTAAAACTGAAGACTGATGGTCAGTCGCATGGTAGCAAGATGGTGATGCAACTGGAATTCACATTGAGGCCACCTGACAGACCTATCTGACATGCAAATTACAGCTAAACATACACCTTCCCCATTGCCCTGAGATTCCACACCTAGGTACATACTCAAAAGAGGTTGATGGGGACTGGAGAAATGGCTCAGTGGTTAAGAGCACCAGCTGCTCTTGCAGAGGACCTGGGTTCTATTTCCAGCACCCGCGTGGCAGCTAACAACCATCCATAACTCCAGTCCCAGGGGAACCCAATGCCACCTTCTGACTCTGTGGGCATTGCACAACAGGGGTGCACTTACACCTGTATTGTATGCAGGCTATACACTTATACACATAAAATAAAAATAATAAATATTTTCAAAGAGGTTGATATGACTACTAAACAACATAGAGAAGAATAATTATAGAAGCTTTACTCATGGCCCCCTCCCAAAGTATAACTCAAGTATACATTAGAAGGAAAGTGAATAAACGGACTGAATACATCCTTACAGTGGATGTACTCAGCAATAAGTAAAGGCAAACTAGAAATATACAGCACAGATGAAGTGTATGTTATATTGAATGAAAAAGGCCAGATGGAAAGTAAGACATAGAGTGCTTGGCCCATTTTCTGTGGTTACAAAAAATACCTAAGATCAGTCAGTCTATAAATGATAGTTGTGTTGTACTTCTGGAAGCTGGGAAGTCTAAGAGCATAGTACTGTGTCTGTTTGGCATCTGGTGAGGCCTTGGGCTTCACTGTAGGATGGTGGAGGGCATCATGGGAGGGACAGAACGAGTGCCTGAGCTTGGATCTCTCTTCTTATCAGGCCACAAATGCTATTTTTAGGGCCCCACCCTTGTGACCCCATTTAACCCTAATTACCCCCTGAAGACTCCACCTCCAAATATCAACATATGAAGTGGAGGCATTCTATTTCTATATGTTAACTTTAGGGGATATTTTAATATTGTAGCATTTGGGCTGCAGAGATGGCTCAGTGGTTAGGAATACTTGCTGCTCTTGCCAAGGACCCAGGTTTGGCTCCCAGCACCCACACTTGATAGCTCACAACCATCTGTAACTCTAGCTCCAGGAGATGTGATGCCCTCTTCTGGCCTCCGTGGGCATTGCATACATAGATATATATACTTAACATGCCTGCAAAACACTCAAACACATAAGATAAAATTAAAAAAATTAAAACCATAGCACACAGCACAAGTTAATTTATATGATGTTCAAGAACAGAAGAAGCTGCAGTGACAGAGTCATTTGAAGCTATACTCAGGTGGAGTGGCTTTCTTTTTTTTTAATTTTTTTTTATTAATTTTATTTATTTCCATATGTGTATGAATGTACTGTCTGCATGCAAGTTTGTGCACCCGTGTCGTGCAATGCCACGGAGGTCAGAAGAGGGTCTCAGATTCCCATGGAACTGGAGTTCTCCTGGAATTGGAGTTTCAGACGGTTCTCGACCGCCATGTGGGTGCTGGGGATCGAACCCGGGTCCTCTGTAAGAGCGGTCGGCGCTCTTAACCGCTAGGCCATCTCTCCAGCCCTGGGGTGGCTTTCTTGATAAAGCAATGGGGACTTTCTTTTTTAATGTTAATTAATTAATTAATTAATTAATTAATTATTGTTACTATGAGTGTATTGCCTGCATGTGTGAAGTGCACCTGTCCATGCAATGCCCATGGAGGCCAGAAGAGGGCACCAGATCCTCTGGAACTGGGGTTATGAACAGTTGTTAGCTGCCATATGGGTGCTTGGAATTTAACTCAGGTCCCCTGCAAGAATAGCCACAGCTCTTAACTGCTGAGGCATCTTTCCAGATCAGCGAAGGGACTTTCTAATAAGAAGGAAATGTTCTCTGTCTTATCCTGAAAATTCAATGGATACAGAGAAGCCTTCATGAACTTGACATTTAAAACAGCTATGGGCTAGGGAGATGACTCAGCGGTTAGGAGCACTGGCTGCTTTTGCAGACAGGGATTTACTTACATACATGCGAACAATACACTCATAAAAATAAAAAATTTTAATAAATAAATAAAACAGCTACATTTTATTTTATGTGGATGATGCCTCAATAAAGTTGAACTCAGCATTTAAGAACAGCAAATTTTACTGTAGGTAATACCGTAATTTAGAAGAACAGTACCAAGAGAATGTTCCCCCTGCCCCTCCAAAATAAGAACAGTACCAAGGACCTGAGTGTGTCGCCATCCCCTCTGAGCAGATGACACACTATCAGCCCACACAGGGGGCTCTTTCAGCCCCTACTTATCTTCCTGTTCTGCCTTCTTGCATGTTTTTTTTTTTCTTTCTTTCTTAAAACAAGGTCTTGTTGTGTAGCTCAGGCTGGCTTTGCATTCAGTATGCAGCACATGCTGATCTCAAACTTGACAAATAATCCAAGCTGGCTTTGAACTTGATGTATATAGCCTAAGCTATTGGTATAAATTGATATAAAGATAGGTTGGCCTCAATTTTCCAGGTAGTCCAGGCTGCTCCAAATATTGATACAGGCTGACCTCGAACTTGATATGTAGCCCAGGCTGGCCTCAAATTTGCTGGCTAGCCTTGAATTTGATATACAGCCCAGGCTAGCCTTGAACTTACTATGTAACCCAGGCTGGCCTTCTCAGACTTGTCATCCAGAGCAGACTGGCCTCAAATACTTGCTCCATAGCCAGGGCTGGGTGGGCTGGGTGTGAAGTTTCAATCCCGCCTTGAAGTTCCTCCCCATATTGAGCCCAGCGATACGAGTTTCTCACGTCCACAGCACACACTGCATCCCAGTGTGAGCTGCTCCCCAGCTTCCCACCCAACTTGCACCTGCTCTTTGCAGCTCCTCAAGTTCATCCCAGAGAAGAGCGACATTGACCTCCTGGAGGAACATAAACATGAGATCGAGCGGATGGCCCGAGCTGACCGCTTCCTCTATGAAATGAGCAGGTAGGGGCAGTGGGCGTGGCAGGAAGGGGTGGGGTCAGGGCAGGCAGGAAATGAACAGAGGAGGCTGGAGCCGCTTTGGAGCCATGGCTGGTGCAGGCCGCCCCATGCCCATGACATGGCTCACTGTGTCCACAGGATAGACCACTATCAGCAGCGGCTGCAGGCTCTCTTCTTCAAGAAGAAGTTCCAGGAGCGACTGGCTGAGGCCAAACCCAAAGTGGAAGGTAGGACTGAGGCCTGCAGTGTGCCTGGGATAGGCTTGCCTAGCTTGACCCACAGGGGCACTGGGAAACCCCTGCCCTACCATTGACCCCAAAGAAAAACCTACATCAAGGAAAAAATTTTAAGCTTTGATTTTTATCATTTGCAACAGTCTCTTCTAGCCCAGGCTAGCCTCAAGTTCACTATGTAGTTGAAGCTTACCTTGAACTCCCAATCTTTCTGCCTCCATTTTCCAAGTGCTGGAGTTACAGGCATGGTCCACCATACATGAGTTGTAACTATGATTATTATATTTATATTTATAGTGCAGTGTTCTTGTTTGTATTAGCATATGTGGCAATCGTGACACCTTCCTGTGGCTCAGCATGGAGTCTCCAGGAGGTCCATCTGTTGACATCTGACCAAGTCTGGGACAGAAACTATGAGATGATAATAAGATCTAGAAAGCATCCAGAACAGGACCTGGCATGCACTCAGCCCTCCAGCCTTTCCTACTTGAGAGGTGTGGAGTCCGGCTGGAGTTTTCTGTGCATAGTCATTTAAGTATGAACTGTTCAGAAACCACACAACGGCTTAAGATTATCCTTGAAAGCTTTCTGAGTCATGGAAACTGCTCTAATATGGGCCATTTCTGAGTACCATGTGGGGTGCTGTGGACCACTGTGGGGATATCTTCTTTGTCTCTACACCATCCATGGGGTGAGTGCTGCCCCCATTTTCTATATGGACTCCGTGACTCCGTGATCGCCTCTCTAAGTGGAACTGTGATGATCACCTCACCCAAAGCCTGTACCTGGTAGATGGTGGACCCAGGATGGCAAAGCCGGTGCTTCTGTCCTTCCAACCGACCCCTTCCCTCTTTATTGCATCAGAGAACATCTACAGTCAGCTGCCTATGGGAATGATAGAGGAACGGGCTCAGAGAGTTGTGAGTAGTATGGGGGGGGGGGAGGCAAGATGGTGGGTAGATATGTGTGCTCAGAAAGGAAAGAAGCAGGAGGAACTGGGAGGCTTTCTTGGGGATGAGGACAGAATGTGCGAGGCAGAAACAGCAACTGAGTGCCTGGCTTGGGGCAGAACATGGGCGCCCCCTGCTGGACATTCTCTGATTCTCTGAGATACCCAGTTCAGAGAGTGGTCCTGTTCTGAAGGATGCTTGGAGAGGAAGATTCTGGGGTGCAAGTATGTAGAGCTAAAGGTAGACATGTTCCACACACATACACACATATGCACACAGCAAGGAGACCTGCAGATTGTAAAAAAATAAGCTAATCAGGCTAAGGGAGAAGGACACAAAAATAAGAGCAACTTCCTTTGGTAGTACCTCCTTGTCCCAGTGATGAGTGAGTTCTTAGTTTCATTTCTACATTCTTTCTTCCTGCTGCAAGCTGCTTACATGGCGTGAGACACAGATATAGGCTGTGCCTAAGAGGCTCAGCCCCAGATGTAGGTGCTCAACTCAACTCTGTTGTCTTGGGTCAGTGGAGCAATTAGTGGCTGATTGGAGCTATGGTACCAGGGTAGCTTAGCCACTAGGAAAGTCTAATCTCAGACAGTTTCCTGCTCTGAGGAACCTGCTCCTAAGCCCTCCTTAAGAGCCAACTGGAGTGTTCTGTAAAGTCACTCTTTAATATCAAGCTACATAGAGCAAGACAAGCCAGGGAGAGCAAAACGGGACTGTCACACTTTCATAGCTGTGCTCTGTAGACATCCGTCAGCTATAGTAATGGTGGCTTGAATGGCGGAGAGCTAGGCTGGAGAAGGACACCTGAAATTGTGTATTGTAGAGTCAGAGCAGTGTGCTCGGCTGGGTTGGGGAGTTAGGTCTGTTAGGAGTTGGGATTCATAGTCCTCTTTCTAGGTCCTCCAGGAAATAGTGCTAGAGTAGCTAAGATTGAGTCTTCCACAGCTGGGCGCTGAGCCACTGACACCCATCCTCTCAGCCACCCAAAGGGGCTCTGGGTGAAGTTTCTTCAAGTCAGTTTACCAAGTTTGACAAATTTACCAATTCTTCTTTGAATATATTCTTCCTATGAATACATTCATTGCTGACTTCACCAAATTTACTGATTCTCATTATGAACAGATTCACTAAATATAGCCAGGCTGAATATGACTGTAAATGTAATATTCTTATGAATATATTCATGAACACATTATTCTTAAGAATGTCTCTAACAGATCAGCATCTCAGATGGGGACTTTTCTCATTTCCTCTGATTTCCCTTCAACTCTTATCATTTTTTGTTTTGCCAACATTTTTTAGCATTTGGGGGAAGAGCGCTTTGCAATTTTTTTTTCAAATAGCCCATCAACCTTGTAAAAACCATCTCTAGCAATATAGATTGCCAAGTTTTGTTTGTAGTTGTGGGTTTCTTCTTTCAAAATGAACTTTCAATTGGAATATGGCATTGTATTTCATACTTTCTTGTTGCTCTAATAAAACACCATGACCAAGGCAACTTAGAGAAGGAAGAGTTTATTTGGCTTGTGGTTCCAGAGGATAAGAGTCCATCGTGGCTGGAGCAGAAGGCGAAGTGATCACATCTTCAGGCAGGCACAGGAAGCAGAGCAAGACTGGTACTCTGGCAAGGGTTAAGAACTTTCAAAGCCCACTCCCAGGAACATGCTTCCTCCAGCATGGCCATACTTCCTCCAGGTTCCAAGACCTTCCAGAAACAACACCAACAACTGGGAACCAAGTATTCAAATACTTAAAGCCTATGAGGGACATTCTCATTCTGAACAGCCACAGGCAACCACATGGAGAAATGCACAGATCATTGGAGCTGTTGTTACTGGGTCATTATTTTTTTTTTTAATTCAACAAGTTTTATTGAACATGTTTCCAAACCAAACAACAACATTAAAACTATACACACACAGAGTTATCATTTAAGCTAAGATTTCTAAAGTTTCCTTAAACATTACATTCTCAAATATCATACTACTGTTTCTTAGAATTACAGAGGTAGTAAGCTCTGAGGAGTCTGATCACAAAATCTTCATCAATCAACCAATCAGTCACTATGTAACTTTGTTATCTTTTTTTTTCTTTTTGGTGAAAGCATTTATTTATTTATTTTATTTAGAAAAGTACATTTATTTCTAGGGAATATAAACTTTGGAACAATCTGAAAGTGTCACTAATACAACAGGAAGAGTTTTTGTTTTTTTTTAACATTTTTTTATTGATGCTTTGTGCATTTCATACATCATTTTCCAATTCAGTTCAGGTATATCTCCCCTTCCCTTCCCCCCCACCCCCACCCCAACCGAGATCATGCATTCTGCCATGACTGTCCTGCATACTTTTCTCAGTTTTTTTTTCATTTTTTAGCTATAAGTGATAATCCATGAGTACAAGCATCCTTCATGTAAAACCAATTTGCAGGCTGTTGTGCCCAAACCCCCACAGCCCCACCTTCCAGCGGGGAGTGAGGGGTTGTATGTTCAATCAGGTTAATCAAATGAGGGTCCAGACTACATTGCTGTAGTTTCACCCTTCACCCCAATTGCAGCCCTTACATTCTACCACGCCCCCTCTTCCGCAGATTATTCCCTGGGCTTAGAAAAGGGGCACAGGTGGATGAGAAGCAGAACAGTCCACTCTCTCTGGAGCTGTTGTCTTGGATTCTGGTCAATTCTGGCTGTTTCCTTTCATGGGCTGACAGTCTGTCCAGGAATAACCTTTTGATCCTACTAATGAAGCACAAGCAATTAGATATATAGGTACTTAAGCAGCATTAATAGTTATGGTAGGTTACTTTGGTATAGACACATATGTTTAGATGAAATGTTGATCCACGAACTACATTTTTCCCTGTTAAATATGACAGGGTCTTACTGTGGCTTATGATATCTCCTAACCTGTAGAGGATGTAAGCTTGTGGCATCAGCCATGGGTCATTCCTCCAAGGAGAGAGCCAATAGCTGATTAGATTTGGGATATACAGGCATATGGCTGCCTCTGCTGCACAGTATTTCCAGGCAGGTGAGGTGTAGCTGGTGCTGACGGTGGAGTCTTGCTTGACTCAAGGAGACCCGTATTTGCTTTATTGGTTTAGTGGCCCTTGGTAACACTCTCTGGTATTCCAGAGGCCATCTGTACACTTACATGTGTGGTCTCAATGCATCTTTCCCATGTTAACATCAGGTCTTCAGCAGCAGGGCCTTATCGCCTCTCTTCTTGCAGCATTTAAAACCAACCCTCTTAGAATGATTCAAACATACCTTACAAAATTATTTCTTTGTTACTTTTTTTTTTTTGGTCTCCCTGTAGTCCCAGCTGTCCTGGAACTCACTCTGTAGACCAGGCTGGCCTTGAACACACAGAGATCCGCTTGCCTCTGTCTCCCGAGTGCTAGGATTAAAGGCGTGCACCACCATGCCCAGCACAAAATTATTTCTTAGGGCTACCATGTTGTATATTAGATTCTCAGGGTTTAGTCATTTTGTGTAACATAAATTTTGTAGCTTTTCTCAATAATTTCTCATTTCCTGCTTCTACTGTATAAAGCCATTCCCATATAGCCTTGCTTTATGTATGCTTTGTTATAAAAACACCATATCCTTATTCAGTACATTGTTACTTCATTACCATCAAATTCACAGCTAAGACCTTGTACTTTATGCTGTACCAAAGCTTATAAAACAATGCATTTTCTACTTGAACTATGTCACAGCCTTCTTATGCTCCAGTACTCTAAGCAACACTTCAGCTCTGTGCTTTGGGAGCATCTATCCCAGCTTTTGAAGTCCATGATTCTACTCTTAGCCTTTGCTTTTACACTTTTTGCATATAGCAAATTTACAAAGTTTGAAATCAAACTATAGGTTAAGTGCTAAACATATCTAGGGATTCACAATTTAATCATAAGCTTGTATACAGGCAAAAAATATAACATTAAATTCCTAAATTACATAGTGAATTGATGTATATTTTACTGTACTTAAAAAAAGATTTGTTCTTTCTCATAAATCTTAGAACTGAGAAAATAGACACACACACACACACACACACACACACCACCACCACCACCACCACCATAAATACAGAATAACCAGGAACTATGGGACACAGTGAAAAAAACAAACCTATGCATCTTAGACATAGATGAAGGAGAAGAATCTCAATAACTGTATTGACCAGATCTTCAACAGGATTGTAGAAGAAAAATTTCCCAAATTAAAGAAAGACATACCCATGCAAATACAAGAAGGGCATGGAACACCAAATAGACAGAACCAGAAAAGAAATTCTCCATACCATATTATAGTAAAAACACCAGGTGTTCAAAACAAAGAGAGAATACTGAAAGCTGCAAAAGAAAAACAAGAAATATAAAGAAAAACCCATTGGAATTACAGCTGATTTTTCAGTGCAAACAATGAAAACAGAAGAGTTAGGTCCAAAGTATTCCCTGTTCTAACTGACTATAGATGTCAACACAGAATACTTTATCCAGCAAAGATGTCTATTATAGTTGAAGGAGAAAGGAAAATCTTTCATGACATAAATAGGCTGAAAGAATTCTTGTCCAGAAAGCCAGCCCTTCAGAGACTACTTGAAGCAATACAAAGAGCAGAAGGTAGGAACAACTATACCCAAGCAGCAAAAGAAAATACTTAATGAAGGTACTGTGGGAATATAAACCTAGCACAAGAATGCACCAGAAACCAAAATGATGGGAAGCAATATAAATCTCTCAATAATAAGTTTAAATATCAATGGAGTGAATTCTTCAAATAAGAGGCATAGACTAATAGGATGGACTAAAAAACAAAACCCATCTTTTTGTTGTCTGCAAGAAACCAATCTCACCTTCAAGGATAGGCACTATCTTAAGGTGAAAGGATGGAAAAAATAGCACTAAGAAACAAGTAGGAGTAGCTATTCTAATATCAGATAAAATAGACTTCAAACTAAAACTAATCAGAAGAGATGAAGAGGGTTACATCATTCTTATCAAAGGAACAATTAAGAAGATATTGAAATCATGAATTTATTCACACAAAACTCTGGTACACCAAACTTCATAAACACAGTTATACAGGACTTTAAGGCACAAATTAACTCCAACACACTAGGAGTAGGGGACTTCAGTACTCCACTGTGTCCATTAGACAGATCAACTGGACCAAAAATAAATAGATATCTGAACTGAACAATACAATACACCAAATGGACCTAACAGACATCTACTGAGTATTTCACTCAAACACCAAAGAATATATTTTTTATTCAGCACCCCATAGAACCTTCTCCAAAATCTACTACATATTGGGACACAGAACGAACCTCAACAAATACAAAAAAATTGAAATGGTTCCATGTATTCTGTCAGACCACAATGCAATAAAGCTTAATATTAACACCAGAAGAAACCCTAGTAAATACAGGAACTTGTGGAGATTAAACAACACACTCCTGAACAATGAATGGGTCAAGGGAGAAAGAAATAAAATTATTCCTGGAATTAAACAAAAATGACAATGCAGCACAACAAAACCTTTGGGACACTTTAAAAGCAGCCCTAAGAGGGAAATTTATAGCTCTAAGTGCCTATGTTTAAAAAAAAAAACACCAGAAAGAGCACAAATAAATGACTTAAGGTTGTGGCAACTCAAAACACTTGAAAGACAACAACAAATGAATCCCAAACCAAAATGACAAGAAGAAATAACAAAGATCAGAGCAGAGATTAATGAAACAGAAACAAAGAAAATAATACAAAGAATCAATGAGTCCAAGAGGTATTTCTTTGGGAGGATAAACAAGATAGACAGGCCCTTACCCCAGCTACCAAAAGAAAGAAAGAACAACTCCAAATCAATAAAAATTAGAGATGAAAGAGAAAACACTACAACAGATAATAAAAAGATCCAGAACATTATGCAGGAATACTTTAAAAATCTATTCTCTACTAAATTTGTAAACCTAAAAGAAATGGATGAATATCTGAAATCATGGAACTCACCAAAGATACAAGAAGATATCAACAGTTTAAACGGACCCATAACATATGAGTAAATTGAAAGAATAATACAAAACCTCCCAAGTGAAAAAAGCCCAGGGCCAGATGGATTTACTGCAGAATTTTATCAGACATTTAAGGAGAACCTACAACCAATATTAAGTTATTCAAAATGATAGAAGCAGAGGGAAATCTCCCAATTCCTTCTGTGAAGCCAGCATCACTTTAATACAAAAACCAGGCAAAGATACAAACAAAAATGAAAACTATAGGTCCATATCCTTAATGAATATGGATGCAAAAATTCTCAAAAAAATTCTTGCAAATCACATAAAGGTACACATCAAAAAGGTCATTCACCATGATGAAGTTGGTTTTATTCCAGAGATGCAGGGATGGTTCATACGTAGATCAATAAATGTCATAAATTTTGTAAATGGACTCAAAGATAAAAACCACATGGTGATCTCAATTGATGCAGAAAACGCCTTTGATAAAATACAACATGGCTTTATGTTTAAAGTCCTAGAGGTAATTGTACTGGAGGGAACATTCCTCAACATAATTAAAGCCATATTCAACAAACCCACAGCAAACATCATCTTAAATGGAGAAAAATTAGAAGCATTCCCCTTAAAGTCAGGAACCTGACAGTGCTGCTCACTATATCCACTCCTTTTCAATGTAGTGCTTGAAACTTTTGCTAGAGCAATAAGACAATAGAAGGAAATTAAAGGAGTACTAATTAGAAAAGAGGAGGTCAAACTATCCCTTTTTGCAGATGACATGATATTATATCCAAGGGATGCCAAAATATCCACCAGAAAACTCCTAGAAATGATTAACAGTTTCAGTGAAGTGGCAAGTTACAAAATTAATCTACAAAAATCAGTAGCCTTCCTATATGTCAATAACAAGCAATTGGAGAAATCCATTTATGGTGACCTCAAAAAATATATCTTGGAATAAACCTGATCATTAAAGATCTCTACAATGAAAATTTTAAATCATTGAAGAAGGATATTGAGGAAGACACCAGAAGATGGAAGGATCACCCATGCTCATGGATCAGAAGAATTAATGTACTAAAAATGACCATCCTACCCAAATTAATATATAATTTCAATGCAATCCCAATCAAAATCTCCATGACTTTTTTCACAGAATTAGAAAAAAAATCACTTCCTAAAATTCATATAGAAAAACAAAAGACCCAGATAGCCAAAAGCCCTGGATAGCCAAAGCAACACTGAGCAAAAAGAGTAATGCAAGGGGAATTACTATAGCAGATTCCAATCTCTACTACAGAGCTCTTGTTATAAAAACAGCATGGCATAAAAATAGACCTGTAGATCAATGGAATAAAATCGAAGACCCAAACTGAGTACATACAATTTTAGCCACACCACCTGATATTTGACAAAGGAGCCCAAAACACTTAGTGGAGGAAGGGTAGCAGCTTCAGCAAATGGTGCTGGCAAAGCTGGATCACTTTCTATTGAAGAATGAAATTAAACCTCTACCTTATACAAAAGTCAATTCTAAATGCATTAAAGGGCTCAATGTTAAACCTGAAACTCAGAAAATGTTAGAAGAAAATATTGGCAGTAACCTATAGGAATAGATATAGGTGTAGGAAGACTTTCTAAATCAGACAGCAGGTGGGCTTGAATTAAGGTCAACAGTCAACAAGTGGGACCTCATTAAACTAAAAAGCTTCTGTACAGCAAAAGAAAGTGAATCAAAGAAGTGAAGAGAAAACCCACAGAGTGGGAGGAAATCTTCACCAGTGACACATCTGACAGAGGTTTAACATCCAGAGTATATAAATTACTCAAAAAACAAATGACCAAGAATATAAATGACCCAATTAAAAGATGGGCTAAAGATCTGAACAGAGACTTCTCAGGAGAAGAAGTTAAGATATTTCAGAAACATCTTAAAAAGTATTCAACATTGTTAGTAATTAAGGAAATACAAATCAAAACCACTTTAAGATTTCATCTTTTTTAAATTTTTATTTATTTTCCATGTGTATGAATGTACTGTCTGCATGTAGGTTTGTGCACCCATGTCGTGCAATGCCACGGAGGTCAGAAGAGGGTGTCGGGGTCCCCTGGAACTGGAGCCAAAGACGGTTCTCAGCCGCCATGTGGGTACTGGGGATGGAACCTGGGTCCTCTGCAAGAGCAGTTGGTGCTCTTAACCGCTAGGCCATCTCTCCAGCCCCTTAAGATTTCATCTTACATAGTAAGATTGCCTGTTATCAGGAAAACAAATGACATCAAATGCTGGAGAGGGCATGGAGAAAGAGGAACACTCATTCACTGCTGGTGGGATTGCAAACTTGTGCAACCCCTATGGAAAGCAGTGTGGAGAACTCTTAAAAGACTAAAATGAACCTACCATTTGACCCAATTATACCACTCCTAGGTATATACCCAATGGATTCATCCTATAAAAGAGATATACTTACCCAACCATGTTTATTGCTGCTCTTTTAACAATAGTGAAGAGCTGGAAGCAGCCCAGGTGTCCCTCAGTTGAGGAGTGGATAGTGAAGATGTGGTGCATTTATACAGGAATTCTATGTAGTGGTAAAGAAAGATGACATCATGAAATTTGTAGGCAAATGGATGGAACTAGAAGCTGTTATGCTAAGAGGTAACACAGTTTCAGAAAAAAAAATGACGTACATTATCCCTCATCTGTGGTTCCTAACACCAAATACTTACATGTAAGTCAAAGTGGGTAACTGGTAAGTAAAGATAATATCACATTACTTATTATCACTATAGACATAGCTTGAAGTATATGTCTCTATTTTTCTTACTTGGTCATTATGAGGTGACACCCATGTATCTGTAATCAACACTCAGGTCAAGAAAGGGCATGTCCCCAGTCCCTCAATACCTTCTTCATATCTTTCCCTTTGACTTATAGATGAGGTTTTAACTTTTGCACTTTCTATAAATGTAATTTCTTGTGGATGACTTATGATGACTTCTGCTCATCTCAAGAATTTATACCCTGGTGTGTGTGTGGGGGGGGGTGTCAAGAAACATATACCCCCTCCTTTTAAGGTCCCAATGACAAATCAAAGTTTTATGCCACCAAAACTCCCCCTTTGGGAAACAGGGTTTACGCAAGTAAAGGGTTACTGACAGGAACATGGGGGACCCTGAGGCTGCACTAGAAAGTCTGAAACCAGCAAGGATGATGGATCCCACTCCCTCTAGAGTCTTCCCCAGGCTATATACTCTAGCCCCTCTTCAAGACCCCCAGGCTGAGTGCAATTAGGGTAGAGTTACACACAACTGCTGGGAGGAGTGGCTGGATGCTCAGGTGCGGATCCTATGACCCGCTCTACCCCATCCTCTTCTAGGAGGGAACACCAACACTCAATAAGCCCACCTGGGATGGTCTCTTGCAAAGAGGAACTCCTGAAGATGGTGATAGTTTGGCTCAAAGGATAATCCATACAATAGATTAGCACTAGGATTGTGAGGCTTTTCCTAAGGATACATGAGGAGGGTGGTGTTGTTTTTCAGGGTCATGTGTGTTTTGTTCCATTCTATAGTCATACCATAATTTACACATTCTAACTTAATTTTTTGGGGGGGGGGTCTTTTCGAGACAGGGTTCCCCTGTAGCCCCAGCTGTCCTAGAACTTGCTAGGTAGACCAGGCTGGCCTTGAACTCACAGAGGTTCCCCTGCCTCTGCCTCCTGAGTACTGAGATTAAAGGTGTATGCCACCATGCCCAGCATAACTGTAATTTTTTAAAACTTGAACCAGGGCACTGGGGAGATAGAAACTCCTTGCTGTGTGTCTTAGTTTTCAATTGCTGTGATAAAACATTGACCAAAACCAACTTGTGGAGGAAAGGGTTTATTTCACCTTCAGTTTATAGTTCATTGTGGAAGAGACAGGCAGAAGCTCAGTGTAGGTGATGAAGCACGGACCATGGAGGAATGCTGTTTGCTGGCTTGCTCCCCTGGCCTGTGCTCAGCCTACTTTCTTATATAACCCAGGACCACCTGCCATGGGGTGGCACCACTCACAGTGTGCCGGGCCCTCACCTATCAGTCAACATTTGAGATAACACCCCACAGGCCAATCCAATGGAGACAGTTCCTCAGTTGAGGGTCCCGCTACCCAGATGTGTCAGTTGACAACCGAAGCTCTCCAGCACACCATGGAAGTATAAAGAACTGTTTTTGATCCTCCACAACTCACATTTAAAAATAATAACAGGAGGGCTGGAGAGATGGCTCAGTGGTTAAGAGCACCAGCTGCTCTTGCAGAGGACCTGGGTTTGGTTCCCAGCACTCACATAGCAGCTAACAATGGTCCATAACTCCAGTTTCAGGGGATCCAATGCCCTCTTCTGACCTCCATGGGCCTTGCACAAGGTGCACGTACATACATGAAGATGATATATTCATACACATAAAAATAATAAAAATAAAATAATAAAAATAAATAAAGATAACAGGCAATGACAGCAGCAGACCTGTAACCCAGTGTTTGGGAGGAGGAGACATGAAGCCACCTGAGGCTCCCAGTCAGTCTAGTCAAAGGGGCGAGCTCCAGGTTTAATGAGGGGCTTTCTCATTTAAAAATTATTTATTGTTTTTTATTTTATGTATATGAGTATATTCCCTGCATGTGTGAAAGGGCACCCATGACATGCAGTGCCCATGGAGGTCAGAAGAGGGCACTGGACTCCTCTGGATGAGTTACGAATAGTTAATTAGCCACCATGTGGGTTCTGGGAATTGAACCTGGGTCCTCTCTAAGAGCAGCCAGTGCTCTTAACAGTTGAGCCATCTCTCCAGCCCAGCTTTTTCATTTTTACAGTATTTTTGACAATTACTGATTTTTTTAATTATGAAGTTTTTTTAATATAAATGTTTAATCAAGAGTTTTCCTTTTATGTGGGGTATTGTGTGTGTGTGTGTGTGTATGTGTGTGTGTGAATGTGTTTGTCTCTATTCAAATGCATGCAGGAGGCCAGAGCAGGATAATGACACTGAGGTGTTCTTTGACCTCTGCACATGTGTACATGTATGTACGTGAATATTCCTGTGTGCATGGTACTCATCCCATAATATACAACACAATAATATATATATATATATGTGTGTGTGTGTGTGTGTGTGTGTGTGTGTGTGTGTATACAGTTAGGTCTAGAAAAGTAGAACTGTCATATTCAAGTATGTATTCAAAAAAAGTATAATAATCTTTACATAAAAGACAAGCATTCTTTCTCACATCATTTGTGAGGAGAGGGGGTTGACCCTGAGGAAGGGCCGGCTTTGCCTAGAGGTTGAGTGAGAATCAGGAATCAGAGGGTACCGACCAGAGTGGGGATCTCTGTGTGAGGATAGACAAGGGGGCCCCCTCCTGAATGTGGTGGCGACATCTTCCTGCCGTGCCAGGGGACCTGCTGGCCTGGTCCAGTCTGGGTAGCTTCCTGACCTGTCCCTCTTCCCCCAGCGATCCTGCTGGCCTCAAGGGAGGTGACCCTCAGCAAACGTCTGAAGCAGATGCTGGAGGTGGTCCTGGCCATCGGTAACTTTATGAACAAGGGGCAGCGTGGGGGCGCCTACGGCTTCCGGGTTGCCAGCCTCAACAAGATCGCAGATACCAAGTCCAGCATTGACAGGTGGCTTCCTCAGCCAGCAGCTTTCACCCAGCTCTCCCTTCCCCTCACTAACCCTCTTCCATCTTCCTCTCCTAGGATCCTTGTTTTAGTTTTAGTTTTATATTAAAATATGTATCTTGTTATTAATTTATGTTTACATGTCGGAAGCATGCATACATATGTATGCAAGTGTCTGTGGAGTCCAGAAGATAGCATTAGATCCCCTGGACCTGTAGGAGGTATAGATAGCTGTGAACCATCTGGTATGGGCACTGGGAATTGAACTCAGGTCCTCTACAAGGACAATATGCACTTTTAACCACTAAGCCATCTCTCCAGTCCCTATTTTTGAAAGAAAAAAATTAAAGATTTATTTATATTATTTATGCGTAAGTGTGTATGTGTATATGCACATGAGAGTGCAGTACCTGCACAGGCCAGAAGAGGGCATGAGATGCCCCGGAATTGGAGTTACATACAGTTGTTAGCCACTGTATGGGTGCTGACAGCCAAACTCTGGTTCCCTGGAAGAGCAGCCAGTGTCTGTAACTACTGAGACACCTCTCCAGTCCACTCTTTGCTCCCTGTCCCATGGCCCTCCCTAGTGTCATAAGTTCCTTGCTCTGACCTAACCATCACCCACAGGAACATCTCACTGCTCCATTACCTGATCATGATCCTGGAGAAGCACTTCCCTGACATCCTGAACATGCCGTCAGAGCTGGAGCACCTCTCAGAAGCCGCCAAAGTCAAGTGAGCCATCCTCCCACACTTCCCTCTCCCTGTGTCACAAAATAACAAATTTTGTTATTTATTTATATGTATGTGTATATGTATGTATGTATGTATGTATGTATGTGTGTATGCATGTTTCTGGGTGTGTATATGTATATGTGAGTGCACTGCCTGTAGAGGCCAGATTCCCCTAGAGCTGGAATTACAGGCCTTTGTGAGCCCATCACAGAAGCAGTTCTACTGTGGGTAAATGGAACTTTAATCTAAAAGGGAGGCAGTGTAGAAAACATTCCCCCTGGCTATCCCATCTATGGGGGTGAGGGCCCTGGGTTTGCCATACAGCACAATGCCTGAGTAGCCAGAGGGTGAACATAACTTTCTGGCCATGAGTACAGGCAGAGAAGACACAACACACACAAAACGTTCAGACAGCTGGGAGAGCAAGGCCTAGCACTGTAACAGTCAGGGTACACACAGCATCTTTTAAGTTAATCAGACTTAAGCTATGGTCTGTGAGTAGCCATCTCCAGTAGAACCAGAAATGTTATTGCCAACAGGCACTAAATGCAGCTGTGTGTAAGACTCTCTATGCTAGAACAGAATACCTGAGAATGGGTGCTTACAAACTACGAGTTTGTTTGGTTCACTTGTCCTGGAAGATTGGAAGTCTAAGAACATGGTGCCAGGATCTGCTTAGCATCTGCTGCATTATAATATGACAGAGGGTATTCCAGGGCAGGCCAGAGCAGGCAAAAGGCAGAATCCCTTCCCAGGAACTCACCTTCATGACTGACTTCATCTAATTAATCCCAGGACACATGCATCCTGAATACTCTGCTAAAAACTGATGAATATTGCCTAATGGTACTAAATAGAAATATAGCCACACAAAACTTCAGTAAAAATTGGCTTTGAGAAAAAAAAAAAAAAAAAAGAAATATGTCCAAGCCAGGTGCCAGGTGTTAGAAGTCTCATAGGCCTGGAGAGATGGCTCAGTCAGTAAAGTGTTTACCTTGCATGCAGGATGAGCTGAGTTCCACCCCTAGAATCCGTGCGAATAAAAGCCAGGCACAGCAGTCCATGCTTGTGATCCCTGCACCAGAGAGGCAGAAACAGATGGATCCCTGGGGTTCAGGGGCCAGCCTAGGCTACTCGGTGAGTTCCAGGCCAGTGAGAGACGCAAAATAAAAGGTGGACAGCACCTGAGAAAGGACACCTGAAGTTATACTTTGGCCTGCACACGTGTGCTCAGGCATGTGCATGCATACATGCATATGCATATATACATACACACACACACAAAAAGAAACATTGAGATATATAGCATGATGTTTCTGATCTGGAAGGATCTTTGGAACAGAGCATTCTCCCTGCTATTTTAGAAGCACCGACTGGCACCGAGGTAAGTGATTGGCCAGGGCCATGTGTCAGTGGCTTAAGCAGGGTTGGGACTCTATGCCTCGGCCACTGTGCTTCAGGCTGCTATCTCCCTGAGACATCCATCCTCAGCTCTCCACATCCAGATCTGACTAGTTTCTCCTCTCCCCTCTCTCCCCACAGCCTGGCCGAGCTGGAGAAGGAGGTGGGCAACCTTAAGAGGGGCCTCCGCGCCGTGGAGGTGGTGAGTCCTCTGGGTGTGTCATGGGGACTGTCGGAGAAGCCTCTCCTGCCTTCATCACTGGGTCCAATGACAACCCCCACACCCCAGACGGCAGAGGCCCTGTGTGATCCATTTCCATGATCCAAGGCCTCTGGCTGGGGAAGTGGGACATTGACACAGTGGGCAGAACCCTCAGGAAAGGAGGCTTGGACTACTTGGGATTTAAATTTGGATCTTCCGATAGGAACCGTCCATCTGACACTGCTTCTATATCCCTGAGCACGGTGGCCTGAACCCTAAGGCTGTGGCATGCTCCTGTTTGTTTGACCCTAGTGAATGAATGAGGAGGCTCAGCTGACTGCAGGGGGCAGCAGCCCAGAGCGTCTCAGGGCTGTAGTTCTCACAGGATCCTACCTTAGTTCTCTTCACCTCATGTGGGAACTGTAAGAGCATCTGAGGGTTCACTTACTGATGGAACTCCAGTGTCTGAACCCACTGAGGCAGCTAAACAAACCCATCAGTGGAGTAGCTTTGAAAACAAGAGATACTTGCCTTACAATTCTGTAGGCCGGGATGTCAAACATGAAGGTACCAGCAAGTTTGGGGTCCAGTGAGGGCCTACCTGCTCCTCATGGGTAGCAGCTTTTTACGGGTCCTCCACATGGTTAGAAAGGAGAAGTGAACTCCCCTGGCCTTCTTGTATAAGGACACTAGTCCCATTTACAAAGGCTCTGCCCTTGTGATATAGTTCCCTTGTAGGTGTGTCCAACCCATGGCCAGTAGGCCACCTGTGGCCCCAGGAGTGCTACATGTGCTGCCCAGCACAGAATCGCAAACTTAAGACATTGTGATTTTTGGTAATTCCATTGTGTGGTTCTTCAGCAGGAGGTCAGAAGGTGCAGTCACCTGTGAACACTTGTTCACCGTGGGGTTTAGGTTTCACCACGGGAATCTTAAATAGACACAGACATCGCATCCCAGCACTGGGCAGCTCCGGTTCTATCTCCACCACTGCTGCCCTGGTGGCTTCACAGCGAGCTCTTGCAGTGCCTGGGCTGTCTCAGGGCTGGGAAACCCTCAACTCTTTATCCCTCACACCTGGGAACTAGAGACCTGACCCTGTTTCCCTGTGAAGGGAGGAGGAGGGTAGGGGAAGAACAGGTTCCGGCTGAACTTGAGTGTGAGAAAACCCTCCACTCCACCGCCTGGGCAGTGGTTTCCACATGTCCATTTTGATTGGTCCCGGGAGGCGTTACTTAGAGTATGGGCCATGGTCCAGCAGCACATTCATCCGGGAGCTTCAGACATGCAACCCTGGGTCTGGCAAGATGGTTAGGTGGGCAGAAGCACTCGCTGCCAAGCCTAATGACCCGAGTTCGATTTCTGGAACTCACATGGTGGAAGGAGAACACATGTGAGGTCCTCTGACTTCCACATGTACGCTGTGGCATGCATGTCCCCACGCATACACATAAATACAAATTTAAAAAATAAAAGAAAGAAATACAACCAGTACATTGGTTATCTGGACACCATTCCCTGCGGAGATATACACTGTGCTCCACCAGGAATCTGCATTTCATGAGAAATCTACATCTGCCAGACTGCCGCTGCTGGCCCCTGGCCGGACTTCAGTTAGAAAGCCACCAAAGAAAGAACTGCGGAAGTGGTAGGTAGAGGAAGGACCTGGGTGGCTGGACCATCTAAAGACTCTTATAGACTTTGTCACCCTTAGAATTGTGAGCCCGTGTGCACCCTCTTCTGAAGGAACACTTGATGTTCTCTGAACAGTGAGGGGCTTGTGGTAAGGCCTGAACTCCAGCATCCATCTAAGCACTCCTTGGTTCTCTATCCTCAGGAGTTGGACTATCAGAGACACCAGACCCGGGACCCCAGTGACAAGTTTGTCCCTGTCATGAGTGACTTCATCACTATGTCCAGCTTCAGCTTCTCAGAGCTTGAGGAACAGCTCAGTGAAGCCAGAGAGAAGGTAAGTGCGCCCAGCGCCTGCTCCGAGTCTCATTGCTCCTCCAGTCGCCCACGTCTACCACGGTCAGGGATGACTCCCGAACCACAGGGCTTTGAGGAAATCCCATCCCCTCTTTCCTTAGAGACAATGACAATGACATACTAAAAAGATTGGGGTCCTCTTTTGGGGTATCAGACACCACAAATTGTTTTAAAAATTTTATGCATGCACATGCATGTTCATGTGCACATGTGAGTGTGCAGATATGAACGTGTTCTCGGAGGCTAGAGTCAACCTTGAGTGTTGTTCCTCAGGATCCATCTGTCTCATTTTATGAGCCCCAGGTATTTCACTGGGACCTGGGGCTCACTGATAAGGCCAGGCTGAGATCCTCCCCAGGGTTGGGATTCCAAGGGAATACTACCTACTGCCATACCCAGTTTATTATGTGGGTGCTGGGGATGAAAATCAGGTCATCACGTTTATAAAGCAAGCACTTTACTGACCAAGCTATGTCTCCAAGCCCCACCATGTACCCCGTTTTCATCATATCTCTTCCTACTTTATGGGTTTGCTCTATCTACGTTTGTAATCTATTCAAAGGTGCAAACCCTGAGAATCAGAGAGGTTGTCACTCACCCACAATGGCTCAGTTGGTGAGCATCCCATGTACTCACCTCCACCTTGAATTCAAACATCTGCCCGATGCCTGGGTACCCCCCACTCATGATGCTTCTTATATAAATGTCCTTCACAGTTCGCCAAGGCACTGGTGCACTTTGGGGAACAGGAGAGCAAGATGCAGCCAGATGAGTTCTTCGGCATCTTTGATACCTTCCTACAGGCCTTCTCGGAGGCCCGGCAGGACCTTGAGGCCATGAGGAAAAAGAAGGAGGAGGAGGAGCGGCGGGCACGCATGGAATCCATGGTGAGGGCTGGGCCTCGGGGCAGGATAGGGCTGAGGTGGGTCTGTGGGCACTGATTGGGGTATTTGAAAGAGAAAACAGGGGCTGGGAACACCTGTAGAGCCATCAGCCCTAGGAGAAACATCTCCCCAGGGCAGAAAGCCATTTAAGGTGAGGAAGGTTGGGGTACCCTAGAAGAGCAAAGTGACCCTCCCCTCGGGTAGGAAGCATCCCGAGTGCTCAGTTCAACCTTGAAATTGCTTTCAGGGCCTCCCATGGTCATGCATATGGACCCCACGTGGGGGTCCTTTTGACATTTGTATTACTATTCAGAAGCCCTGGGGTAGGGCTGGAGAGCCATGGTCATGCATATGGTCTCCATGTGGGGATCCTTTTGACATCTGTATTACTATTCAGAAGCCCTGGGGTAGGGCTGGAGAGCCAGAATTTCGAACAGAGTCCCAGAACCAGAGCAGTGGGCAGTGGTAGCCACTAGTTGGGCGAGCATCCGGGAGCAAGAGGGCAGCTTGCTTGTGTCCCTGACGAGCTTCTGTCAATCCCCAGTTGAAGGAGCAACGTGAGAAGGAACGGTGGCACCGGCAGAGGAGAGTCCCGGGGAGCAGCGCGCTGGAGGAGAGCGGCGAGTTTGACGACCTGGTGTCAGCCTTGAGATCTGGGGAAGTTTTCGACAAGGACTTAAGCAAGTTCAAGCGCAATCGCAAGCGATCAGGGAGCCAGGCCCTGGAGGTCACCCGAGAGCGGGCAATAAACAGGCTAAATCATTGACCTGGGGACTGGGGACTGACCGTGAAGCAGGAGGCCTGGAGACATTGACTGGAGAAAGGGGGTGAGGAGAGGAGGCTGTGGCTTAAATCATTTGAAGCATGGTTTAGAGCCCTGGGCTGGGTCCTGGGGGCTATGTGTGGCTTGACCAGGTGTCTCCCCACATTGGCCACTCCTCATCTCCCCTTTACTTCCATCCCTTGCCCCCCTCTCTGCATTCCTCCCTCCGGTCCTCTCGCCCTCTCTCTCTGTGGTCATTCTCTGAGACGGGCCCTGCTGTTAGGCTGAAGGGGCCCCTGTTCCCCACACCTCATGTTGGTACAGAACTGTTGTAGATCTGGAAGAGTATAGATCTTGCCCTGACTTCTTGGAGAGTGTAGGAGATGGTGGGGCAGCACCTAAGAGCCAGCATCTAAGATGATGCAGCGGAACGGACCTGGGAGCAATCCCCCTCTTAGGCAGAAACTAAGACTTTCAGAGGCAGGCGGATCTTTGTGAGTTCAAGGCCAGCCTGGTCGACAGAGTGAGTTCCAGGACAGCTGGGGCTACAGGGAGACCCTGTCTTGAAAAGACCAAAAAAAAAAAAATCTTCTAGCAAGATCAAACATGTTCCAGAAAAGCAAATGTTGAAAGAGTGGTGCAGGGACCCGAGCAGGTCAGAATATCAGTCTCAGGGGCTCCCCTCCTTCGCTAACCACCTCCATCCCAGTTACTAATCCCCTGTTCCAAAATTCACCTCCGGTTTCTAGAACTCTGGCTCACTACCAGGCATGAGATGAATTTGATAAGCAAGGAGTTGGGGGTTTCTAAGAAGAGCCTCCTTCATTGTGTCACTTTAGGCTCAGGCATAGGGACCCTGCAACATCCCGGGCCACTCCGAGCCCTGTCCTGAAGAGAGAGAGTGACCTGGGTTTCCAGTTGCCCCTCATCAGAAGGTGGCACTTAAGTGCCTCACTTTGCTGGATGTCCTAGCATTTCCCTTCTCGACTCTCCACGTGCAGCTGGCCTTGGGCTGTGTGTCACTCATGAAGGCTGGAACTGCCCCCGGCATTCACCTGCCACTCTGAGGGAGACATTGAGACTGGGGTTTGAAAAGGGCAGGCAGATGCTGGGGAGTTGAGGATGGAGATGAGATGGGCCTGAGCGGCCTTCTTCACGCTCAGCTTGGTTTTTCAGCTTGATTGGCATGGGCTCCTTCGGGGCCTTTGCCCACACCCACCTTCCATTCTGCCGCCCTCATCTGTCCTTGAATGGCACTGGTGGGGTAGGACTGCAGTATCTGGGCAGATATTCTCTGAAGTGGAGCAGGTGAGGTCAGTCCAAGACTCTTGTTTTCGGTAGATCATTTCTTTCTCCGGACCAGCCCTGCCTGCTCACCATTACCAGCTCCTGGCCCTTCTGATCAAATTCACTGCTCACTTTTCTTTTGTCTTCTGTCCTTTCCTGCATGAGATTCCTGGGGGTGGGACCATAGTAGCTGCAGGGGAAGAAATACGGAGTTAGCCTAGCATGTGCGTTGGTTTGGGGGGGCAGATACTTGTGGTTCTGGAGGGACACATCTGAGCAAGTAGAAACCTGGTTAAGTACAAGTCCGAAGAAACCATCGAGGACTTCTAAGAATGGCTGCAGAAAGATGCATCACGCCAGTTGGACAGCAAGAGTCCTCACTGAGAGGAGGGCCGTGAGACGCAGGGGCTGGGTACTTCTCATCCTCTTCAAAACTGGCCAGGCTGGCAACCTAATGTGCAAGGGGCAGGCTTCACCTCTGTCCAACAGGCACATTCAGGCCCTGGCCTTCCCGCCCACTATAGAAGACTAGCTGTGCACAAATCAGGACAAGAAGGAAGGAAGCCATTGAAAACACATTGGATCCTCAGAGAAGCAGAGTTTGGTATTATTCTGGAGCCCAACCTTCTTACCCCCGAAGGTTTTTGCCCTCTCTATTTATTATTTTCTACATCTGGCCAGTGGCTCTCATTCTACACGCCACTGAAACCAGATTCCAACAGTGCCTTGGACCCTGGACCATGGTGAGCAAGTCAGCGGGAAGGGGCAGTGCCCACTGGAGGCGGCCGAGCTGGTTCCTGATGTTAAGTGACTAACCCTGAACCCCGTGCTCTCTTGTCCCTCCTGCTGCCTGCGGGTTAACGCCTCCAGTTAACTCTGTGCCCACTATAAAGTTCATACGACTTCACCCAACGCAATCCTCAGCAGCAGTGATTTCCTTCCCACAATGGACGATTGCCCAGGGAGTGTGGCAGGACAGACTTCTCCAGGAGGGTGGGGAGGGGCAGCCTCTCCGCCCCCCTCCCGCTGCCACCAACTGGGGAGATGTGATCAACTCTCCCCCCCTGCACCAGGGACATCTGCCAACTTCTATGCCAAGGCAGCTCTTACCAGCTGCTGCTGACAACAAGGCCATGTATAAAGTCCAGAGCATCCCTTTTACCTGCACCTTTTTTATAAGAATATATTGTCATACTAAAAAAGATTAAATCCCTACCTCCCCAATCCTGCCTAGAAATGTGCACTTTTTCCTATGAGTGGCCTTGAATTATGTTCGAGTGGGCAGTCGGGGTGGGCTGCTTCTACCAGCCCCATGAATGCTAATGCATATTTTCTGGAATCTTCCAAGCCAGGTGAATTATGTGGATGGCTTCTTGAGCAGGGAACGTTTATAACATAGAAATTTGACCATCTTTTAAAGAGCACGTTTATTATGTTTATATGTATGAGTGTATTTTCAGCAGGCATGTAAGTGCAGCTCTATCATGCAATGCCCACAGAGGTCAGAAAAGTGTGTTGGATCCCCTGGACCTGGGACAGTTGTTAGCTGATCAATGTGGGTGCTGGGATCAAAACCTGGGTCTTCTGCAAGTACAGCCAATGCTCTTAACTGCTGAACCATCTCTCCACCCCCTAGGGTGCTTGTTTCTATACTGCCCAGAGTCCCATGGTGGAGTCCAGAGACTATATACCCATTGGCTATTGCAGGACCATTCCCTCTCCTTGTCCCCAAGGGAGTGGGTCTTGGGATGAGGCTAAGTGGTGAAAGTCAAACTAGAATACTTCGGCGCCCTCCCCACAGACAGTCCTCATTTTTACATCTCCCAAATTCGCTTTATTTGTGCTCTGTGAGGATGAAGGTAGTCTTCAGTGCTCTTCCTTCCCTGATATGTGCCAGAATAGAGCAGTGGGCAGATTGGCAGTGAGAACAAGATGGGGAAGTCTGCTGGCACGGGTCCCTAGGGCTGTGGCCCACATGTGCATCCTGTTGGAAGAGTGGCTGGCAAGTCAGTACAATTTTTAAGCTGTAGGCCTACAACTTTGAGAGGCATAGACCCAGCAGAAGGCCACAGTGGCTTTCTTGAAGGAGGGAGGGTAGAGATGTGGGGACAGGACAGGGCTGTGGCTTCACAAACCAGGGTAAGCAGAGCTGCTGGAGAGAAGCTGGGAATCCAGTCCAACACTCTCCCAGCTGAGCTAGCTTGGCCATATTGTGATACATTCTTAATGCAAGCCTGTGCTTTCCCCTCAAGTGGGGTCCTCCAGTTAATTAGCCCTTATTCTCTCCTAGGAAGAGATGAGAGAACCCCAAATGAGGACTGTCTGAAGCTGCTTGTGTGAAACAGCTTAAGTAATAGGATATGATTTTGGGGAGGGGGTAATCTGGTGTTGTCTTTTTTTTTTTTTTTTTTTTTTTTTTTTTTTTTTTTTTTTTTTTAAATTTATTTCTGTATGTGTATCAATGTACTGTCTGCATGCAGGTCTGTGCACCCGTGTCGTGCAATGCCGCGGAGGTCAGAAGAGGGTCTCGGATTCCCCTGGAACTGGAGTTCTCCTGGAATTGGAGTTTCAGACGGTTCTCAGCCGCCATGTGGGTGCTGGGGATCAAACCCGGGTCCTCTGCAAGAGCAGTCGGCGCTCTTAACCGCTAGGCCATCTCTCCAGCCCCCTGGTGTTGTCTTTTTTAAACACTCCACGGCCTGAGAGTTCTGGGAGGTATCAAGATCTGAGACATCTTCTATATCAGAAACCTCGCAGGTTATTATAAATATCAGTATCAAAGGGGCAGGGTGACCCTGGGTTCCTACTGGAGAAGACATGTAGTAACGAGATTAAGAATGCGGTATCTTTTCTTCTGCTTCCTTGGGAGATCTGGCCCAGGATTGGGTGAGAGGCAGGAGCTCTATGCCCGATGGAAATCCCCCTGCTGGCCCCCAGTCTTGCTGATGAGCTTGATCTCTGCCACGACAATGTCCCTGCTGACTGCCTTACACATGTCATATATGGTCAGGGCAGCCAGGGCAGCTGAGGTCAGCGCCTCCATCTCCACCCCGGTTGGACCCCTGGCCCGGCAGGACGCCTGGATCACCACGGCATGGCGTGTGCTGTCGAGCTGCAACTGTACCTGGACGTGGTTCAGGGCCACGTGGTGGCAGAGAGGAATTAACTGGCTAGTAAGCTTGGCTGCCTGCACTCCAGCCAGCTGGGCGACCACCAAAGCATCTCCTTTCTTCAGCTGGTTCTGTTGGACAAGCTCGAAGGCCACGGGTCCTAGGAGGACCACAGCGGAGGCCACAGCCACCCGCTCTGTGTCTGGCTTCCCGCCCACATCTACCATAGCCGCCCGTCCTTCTGAGTCCACATGAGTTAGCTGGTTTGAAGATGGCTTGGGTCCTGAGGGGCCTTGAGCTTGGAACCCTGGGCTAAGGCACTTTGAGGTGGTGTCTAAATCTGTGCGGGAGTTGTAGCATCTCAGAGGGGGGCTAGACCCCAGCCACTGTTGAGCCAAATAAAAGGTCTTGGAGACACAGAATCCTTTCCACGAAGTTGTCCCCTGGTTTTCAGAAAAACTCCCTCTGGGTTTCAGACTCCGAATGCGGAGGGGGTGCCAGGAGGAAGTGCGCCACCTGGCTGGGGGGGAATCTTGAAGCGTCAAAAACTCCCCTGCAAGACAAGGAACAGAGAAAGGCCTAAGCCTCGGGAAGTCCTCACACACTTCTCACCGCCCAACCCCTCACTATCCCACCATGAGTTCTCATTGGGGGAAAGACCAAAATCAAAGAAGAAATAAAGGAGAAGTGGACAGAAGGTGCTCAGTTTAAATCTGTGGCCCAGGCAGTGGTGGTGCAGGGCCACTCCTGGGCTCCCCTTGCCACTCAACTGTGTTCCCCAAATTCTCCTATAAAGCACCTAAGGGCTTAAAGGCTGAAGCCTGGGTCCAATGGACCCTCAATGTGCCTTCATTTTCTTAAAACAAGCTAGGTCTCACTCTGAATTACCAAGTCTAGTCATTTTTGTCTTCACGCTCCCTATGGAGAATTAACCATAATCATTTTGTTTATAAGTAAGATGCCAAGCAAGACAGTTCATCTCTTAGACTAAGCACATCAAGAGGGCACACAAACTGACAGGCTGGAGCCAACGTCCAGGGAGCCTTGCAAGATGATTTTTCTTTTTTTTTTTTTTTTAATTGTATTTATTTATTTTTGTATGTGTATGGATGTACTGTCTGCATGTAGGTCTGTGCACCGGTGTCATGCAGTGCCTTGGAGGTCAGAAGAGGGTGTCGGATTCCCCTGAAACTGGAGTTAAAGACAGTTTTCATCCGCCATGTGGGTGCTGGGGATCGAACCCGGGTCCTCTGCAAGAGCAGTCGGCGCTCTTAACCACTAGGCCATCTCTCCAGCCCGCTAGATGATTTTTCTCAGTGGGCAAGGGACCAACATCAGGACCATCTGAGAACTCACGAGTGATGAAGAATCCCATCATGGTCCTCTTAAATCAGAATCTAAACAAGTTCTCTAAGTGGTTCCTAGTCTCATGGGAATCAGAAACCTTGTCCGAGGTGACTCTTGCTTTATGGAAACCAGATGAGTCCAGTCACTCATGAACTTCAGTCATGAACTCCTCACGAAGCTCACGGCCTCCTAACTTCCACCTTCCCATCATACTCTGGGCCCAACCCTAGTCTGTGTCAGAGGTGCAACCTCCTTGGCAGGAGGAGGCTGTGAAGGTGGTCCCACTTCTTAATTTGAAGATGCCTAAGTCCAGATCAAAACCCAATAAGGGGACTCCAGTGCTGGAGGGAGGGGGGAAGGGAGGGGTCACGTTCCTTCCTATGGGTGGCTTCCTCACGGTGAGCTGCCTCTCCTGCTCTGGTGGCCAGTGTGCTAGGTGGTCTGGGGTTATCACTGGCCCACTGCCCCATGGCCACGTGGGTCACTCTGCTCCAAGCTCCTTCCAGGTTTGTTTGGTGGTTTCTTTTTACCTCACCTGCTTTAATTTGGATACTGTGCAGAGCACCAGCAACCATCCAAGCTCCTACACATCTAGTCAGGTCCCCAGGACAGAAAACCAGCAGGGCTTTACAAAGAGGTATTTTCACTTGGAGAGAGACATGCTCTGCTCCTTAGAGTTAAGGATTTGGCAAGTTCAGATCCCAGCCATCTTCCCTTGAACTGATAAGTAGCCTCATGGAGGGGGCCCTCAGCCCTCAGGAACCCCCAAATGACAAGGGTGAGTGGTTACGTACTGATGGGTCACCCACCGATGAGGATCATGGGCCGGTTCTTCATCTGGGCAATGCTGAACATGCCTGGTGTTAAGGGAAGAATGGGGAAGGAACACAGAGGGAAGGGAGAGAGCAGAAGAGAGGTCACTGAAACACCTGGGTGGACGGAAGGCGTCTGAGAGTCCTGTGTGCATGTGCTTAGCTACAGGTACCCTGACAAAAGCCCCCCACATGTACCCCTGTGAGATCACCCAAGGTAAAGCTCAAAGAACAATCTGGGGATGCCCAAGGCCCTGGCCCTCCCAAAGGCAATGTGTGAGAATGTAGTGACAGCTCTTAGCCCACTAAAACAGCCCAGGAGGATTTTGGGAGCTCCCCCATGCAGCCTCTGCCACGCTGATTTTCTTAAAAGAGAACTGCTACCACACCCAAGTCCAAAGCCCTGACGGGAATGGGTGGTGGTAGGAGCCCCATTTAGACTGGGCAGCCATCCTGGGCTTTCTTTACGCCCTTGCCCAGCTCCCTCCCACTGACATGGGCCTACTCTGGCCCTCTCACCCCCCTTACCAGCATGCTGACGCTTCTTCCTGCCTACTGCAGCTCCGACGATTCTCAACAGCTCTTCCTCAGAGGAGCCTGCTCGCAGGTGGTCCCGCAGAGACACCTCAGAGCTCCCAAAGAGGCAGACCTACATGGGGTGAGATGCACTGCCTCATCCCAGAGCCTCTTAAATGGCTGGCCCCATCCTTCGAGCATCCCCGAGGGAGCATCAGTGCTAGGCCCCCCCACCACAGGACCACCTCCAGGCAGGACCCTGGGTGGTGAGGGACACAAGGGACTAGAGAGGCTAGGTAGGGAGGAGGTAAGGGGTGTTCCAAGGCCTGTATGTGAGGTAGGGGAGAGGTAAGGGGTATCCCAAGGCCTGTGTGTGAGGTAGGGAAGAGGTAAGGGGCTTCCCAAGGCCTGTGTGTGAGGTAGGGAAGAGGTAAGGGGCGTCCCAAGGCCTGTGTGTGGGGTAGGGAAGAGGTAAGGGGCTTCCCAAGGCCTGTGTGTGAGGTAGGGAAGAGGTAAGGGGCGTCCCAAGGCCTGTGTGTGAGGTAGGGAAGAGGTAAGGGGCGTCCCAAGGCCTGTGGGTGAGGTAGGGAAGAGGTAAGGGGCGTCCCAAAGCCTGTGTGTGAGGTAGGGAAGAGGTGGGGCGTCCCAAGGCCTGTGTGTGAGGTAGGGAAGATGTAAGGGGCGTCCCAAGGCCTGTGTGTGGCTTTAGCTATACTCCATTTGGGGCATGCAGTGAACTCTAAGAAAGTAAGTAGATGTAAACTCAAGAGGGAGCCACGTGCCCTACAGCCGGCACACACATCCTGTTCCCATCGGCGCCCCTGACCACCCACGTGTGGACACTACTGCTTGTTGCTGCCCTATTCCAGCCTGTGATACTGCTTCAGAGCAGAGCAGCTGAGGGACACTGGAGATGGCAGCTATAGGTTATGTGTCTGCCTATTTGTTATCAAGATATAGTCTTACTCTGGTCCAAGCTAGCCTCAGACTAATGGCAATCCTCCGCACCTGACCTCATCTTGTGACAGTGATTTGAGGATGGTTAGGTATCTCGGGAAATTCAACACACTCACCATTCTTCCATAGAACCTTATAAAGCACCCACTATGTGCCACCTCTATACAAGGCACTGTGGACACGGAAAGGTGTTTGAAAATCCAGAGAGGGCAGAGTCCCAGACAGGACCATGGGACTCTAATACAGAACGGTGGCTTCTTCACAAGCTGGGTGTCCCCTCCTACACCTCCAGGCCTGGGTTCCTCTCTGTCCCCACTGACACTAGCCTGGTCCCCTGGGGACTTCTCCTTGTCAGCTTCCCTGCACTGGTTTCTGCCCGGGAAGTCAGGAGAGGAGGGGAAGGCTGGAGCTTCTCCTCACCATTTCTGCATCTCAGGCAGCAGCTGCCTTCCCTCTGTAAGTGAGGTCTCCACCCTCTTCCCCCATGGCTGCAGTCTCACTGGGTCTCAGTGATGTCACTTCCTGCCTAGTGGGGACAGCTGTGGGGAGATGTCTCTAAGTGGCACCCTTAACCCTACTGACCACTCCAGACACACACCACTTGTATTTCCTACAGACCCTAACGAACAGATACCACCCATAGTCTCTGGCACCTCTGTGTCCAGCCCAGAAAAATCTCACGTTTAACAACCCACTGGATGGTTCTTTCTGTGTATCAAATGCGCCCAATCCAGAAATACCCTGGCCCCAATTCTGCACATACCCTGGGCCCAGCATCCCCGGCACCTTCTCCTTCTCTACACACACTGCCAAGCTCTGAATCTTCCCTCTCATATTTTTTTCTTTTGTATATGTATATGTGTGTGTACAAATATGTGTATGTGTGTTGAGGGGGTGGGTGCACATGTGTGCAAACGCATGGAGCCAGAGGACAACATCAGCTGTCTTCCTTAGTCACTCTCCACCCTACCTTTGTTGCTGTTGTTTTTGAGGCAGGGTCTCTCACTGAATCCAGAGGTCACCAACCAGGCTAGACTGGCTGCTCGGTGAATTCCTGGGGCTCTCCTATTTCTACGTGCCTGGCACTGGGATCCCCAGCTTTTTACATGGTTTGTTGGGGATCCAGGCAAGCTCTAGCTACCCTGTGTGGTCTACTGATGTCACAAATCTCAGTTGGGAGCTGGGTGGCAATGGATCCTTGTGAGGGGGCAACACTCACCTTGAGGTTCCCGTCGGCTGTGATGCGCAGCCTGTTACAGCTTCCACAGAAATGCTCAGACATAGACGTGATGAAGCTGATCTGACCCCGGAAGCCAGGAATCCTGTAGGCCTGGGGGGCACAGACAGTGGGAGGGATGGCGTAGACTGCTGAGCCCCCAGCTCTCCCTCTCTGGTGTCAGGACCCCGTCTTCAGCCCTCTTCCGCTGTGACAGGCAACCCATGAGGACCGTGCCTTTGCCTGGCTTACCCTGGAAACCCACCATAGATACAGACACCTGTGAGAGACACCCCCCCAGAAGACCCTGGAAGGGAGAGGGACGAGCACTGAGACACCCCCCCAGAAGACCCTGGAAGGGAGAGGGACGAGCACTGCCCCAACCGCCTGCTGGACCACGGCCTCTGATGTTACTCAGCCCCACCCACCCAGGCCCAGTCCACTCCCACCAGGAAGCAGGGCACTGCTAAAACCCACCACCTGGACAGCTGCATTTTGACCTCAGGGCTATACCCCATAAGTTCTGGTGGAGGCAGGACCACCCCCGCCCCTGGCCTCCTGCACCCTAACCTTGGCTGTGCTGGATTCTTCCTCTGGCAGCTTCTCCAGCCCCGGCCACTGCCGTCCAATGGTATCCAGCATCTCCTTATAGCTGACCAACTTCTTGAAGTTCCACTTGTTGCCTGTAGTTGGTTGTGGGTGGCAGGGTAGCTCTTAAACCAGAAATGAAGGGGCCCCTGCCCAGTGGATCAGATCACATCCACGCTTGACTCTGAGATGTGCCACCCCATGTCATCCCTCCCATCGTCCCCGGGATTAGCAATACCCCACTCAGCCCCAAGGCCCGGCCTCCCCTTGTCTCCCTTCCCCAACAGACACTTGTCACCCACCATCAAAAGGCATGTACTCGATGAAGCGCACATCTAGGGGGAGGCCCTCTGTCAACGCCACAAAGTTCAGGAGCTCGTCCTCATTGAGACCTCGCATCACCACACAGTTCACCTGGAAGGGGAGCAATGAGGCTGTGCGGGCAGTGACGGCTGTCCCCACACAGGCTCTGACCGGGAGGACCTCTGGGGCTGTGCAGGTGGTGACGGCTGTCCCCATACAGGCTCTGACTGGGAGGACCTCTGGGGATGTGGCACTTCTCGAGAACTAAGTCCTCGCCTCTTGCCAACCAGTACTCCTACTGCTTTTCTACCAGGGTAGGGGTGGGACTGGATGGGACTGGATGGGACTGGGAAAGAAGCAATGGGAGGTCCACACGCTGTGGGTGGGGCCAAAGGCTACCAAGGGGCCAGGTGTCATGGTGCTATGGTCCCTGCACCAGGGTGGAGACAGAAGGCAGGAGTCAGCAGGGGTGGCCAGCCTCACCTTCACAGGGTTGTAGCCCAGCTCAATGGCCTTGTGGATGCCCTCCATGACCTTATGGAAACCTGTGGGGATGGAGGGAGGGACAGAGACTCAGGAACCATCAAGCAGCAGAGCCCTGTAGAGCAGAGCTTGGGTACTAAGCCTAAAGCACAACACGAGATCTGCCTGCCTCTGCCTCCAATGCGCTGGGACTGAAGGCATGTGCCCCCACACCTGGCTAGCTGGGGCTACAGGGAGACCCTGCCTCAAAAAAGACCAAAAAAAAAAAAATTAATAAAATGAAGTAAATGCATAAATAAACAAAAGACAGCAAGAGTTCAGTAACAGCAAACATTACAGGTTATATAAGCCAAGAAGCAACATCCAGATTCTGTGTGGGTATATGACATAAGGAATTGGGATTTAAAACAACTAAATTCCAAGTATATCATTTTATTTTATGGGACTGTGAGCAGGCAGGTGTACACATTCCTGTAAGTGTGGGTGTAACTGGCTTTCAGTCCTTAGGGTCTGTCTACTTTGCTCATTTTTAAAATTTATTTTTATTTTATATATTTGAGTGTTTTACCTGCATGTACATATGTGCACCCATGCTATGCAATGCCTACAGAGGCCAGAGGAGGTTGTCGGATCCCCTGGAATTGGAGTTATAGATGGTTGTTAGCAACCATGTGAGTGCTCGGAATCAAACCCAGGTCCTCTGCTCTTACAAAGCCCATGCTCTTGACCACTGAGCCATCTCTCTAGTCCCCACCTTGTCTCTTTTTTTTTTCTTTTTTTATTTATTTATTTATTTATTTATTTATTTATTTATTTATTTATTTTATCTGTATGAATGTACTGTCTGCATGCAAGTCTGTGCACCCGTGTCGTGCAATGCCGCGGAGGTCAGAAGAGGGTCTCGGATTCCCCTGGAACTGGAGTTCTCCTGGAATTGGAGTTTCAGACGGTTCTTAGCCGCCATGTGGGCGCTGGGGATCGAACCCGGGTCCTCTGTAAGAGCGTCGGCGCTCTTAACCGCTAGGCCATCGCTCCAGCCCTCCCACCTTGTCTCTTGAGACAGGGTTTCTCGCCCAGATCCCAGGTTCACGGATCAGGCTAGGTTGGCTGTCCAGTAAACCCCAGGAATCTGCCTGCCTGTCTCCACCCTCTCAGTGCTGGGATTTGCAGCGCTCAGCACCATGCCCAGGTTTTGACATGGGTACTGGAAATTCAACTCAGTTTCTTATGTTTGCACATGAGACAGTGACCAAGCCAGGCAGGCTGCTGAGCAGCAAACATAAAATCAGTCTCCTGACAACTGAGCTGTTATATGGAGGGGAACAAACTCACAGATGAAGAGAACCTCCAGGATTTGAGGAGGAGGCCACTCTGCTGGCCTGGAGACACAGAGGACTTGGACCCCAGGAGCTTCCTCTGGGTGGAGAGCTCCCCAGGGCTGGGGAGTAGGCGTGAAGGGAGGGGGGCTATGGGCTGGGCCCTCCTCTGTGCTTCTCTCCTGTCCTTGGCTCCTTCCCTGGCACACGGCCTGGGGGACAGTCCTCAGCAGACTGGGGCCGTGAGAGCAAACTGGGACTGAGGAGAAACCAGCTTGGGCTGAACCAGAGGGCAGAGAAAGAAACACAGATGGAGTCATCCCTGCTCGCAGTCGCTACCCAGATAGCATACTGAGTGGGTAGACAGTGGGCTCTGGAGAACACACGAGTGAGGGAGGGGACTACAGTCTACAAGGCAGAGGGTGAGGATTCCAGCAGGGCCTCAGTTTCCCCATCTAGACTGTGCAAAGGCTCAGCTAGATCACAGCTCGGTTTCCTGGGAAAACTAGAGGGGAGGTCAGGGAAGTCACTTCAGCTCATTAGCATGGATTATGGCTCCAGGCTAGGTTCAGCTAACCACCTGTTTTTATACAGCCTTGGAGCCAAGGATGGGTTGTACAGATATCATTTGTAATCATTAATGATTGGGAACATGAACTCTGAACCCCAATTAAACAAAATCGTATTACTGAGAAGCACTGCCATTCCTCTAGCCTTTTTATAGACATGTGTTATCCAAACTATATGGAACTGGGGAGGCAGTTAAACGCCGGCTGCTCAAGCATGCAAATATGTGTTTGAGACCCAGGATGCCTACAGAAAGCTGGTCATGGCGGTGTGCTTAGAATCCCTATCCAGGGAAGGTGAGACAGTATGTACAAAGACAAAAACAGCTGCAAACCAGGACAGGACAGGACAGTGAGGAAGAGGATGATGCAGCTGCAGTAGATGCTGTTCCCCAAGAAGAGGGCAGAGGAAGCTTGCTTTCCCTAGCACCCCCGCCCTTCCAGAATCCCCAGTGATGGATTACCTACGTCCCCCAAATCACAGGGTACCAGGCTCCAACCTGAAGAGACCACAGCTCCAGACTGCCTCTCCCCATCTACCTTGGCTGCCGAGGCTTCCACAGGGGAGGCAGGTGTAAGAATGCTTGGAGCAGGGCATGGGGAAAAGAGGTTTATATTCACATGGGCACAAGGATGGCCCAGGGGCTGCTGGGTCTCTCCCTGGCAGTGCACAGGGAAGTTACTTCCGCCCCAGCTGGCCCACATTTCCTCAGAGCTCACAATGGGAGACTAACTTGGTGCAGTTTGCCAGTAACCATCTGTTATTCTAGATACCTCTCCATCCTGGGAAAACCAGTCCTGGGATAGAGGAATCACTGTAGCTCGTTACTAGTCTCCCCAAAAGACAGATGGGTATTTGACAGTGGTCAAGAAACAAATACCTATTATGGCTCCAGGCTAGGCAAATGTATAGTCTAGACCAAGAGGAAGTGTCCAGCCCCCTCCTCTCCCCTGTAACCCCAGTCACCAGAGCCACGGGAGGAGCACACCCCAGCCTGACTGTGTCACCTTTCCTTCGGACGATGAACTCAAACTTGGCAGGCACCAGGGTGTCCAGGCTGATGTTGATGGCACTGAGCCCTGCCTTCTGAAGCTTGGGGAGCAGCCGAGCTAGGTTGATGCCATTGGTAGTGATGCCGATGGTTCTCAGTCCTTCCAGACAATGCAGCTGGTCTGGAGAGACAAGAGGATGGTGCTAGACTGCCCTGGGTGAGGCTGGGAGAAGGGCTGGAAGGTGACATGTTTAGTCTAAAAGGGTGGAGGGAAAGGGTGCTCTGTGACCTCTGTTAACTTGGCTTAGTAACGGTGTGGGAATAAACCATGATACAAATCCAGCAGAAGAAGCACTGGACACTTGCCCTGTACTGGGTGCTCTGCTGAGGGCTTTACACAGGCTAACTCACTGAAGCCTCAGAATACAGATTACTTCTCCTTTAGTAGACAAGGAAAGAGGCCCTAAGACATTAAGGAAATTGCTTAGACATAAAGCTAGTAAGAACAGCTGAGGGGCTACGCAGATGGCTCAGCACTTAAGAACACATACTGCTCTTGCAGAGGACCCTAGTTTGGTTCCCAGCATCCACCTTGGGCAGCTCACACACATCTGCAACTGCAGCTCCAGAGGATCCGATACCTTTGGCAGCTTCCGGTACCTACATTTATGCGCAAAGACCCACACACATGCTTAAAAAAGAAATTAGACCTTTTACAAAAAAGAATAGTTAAGGTTTCAAGTCCATGCATGTGGTCTCTACAGCCAACTACACAGATCCTGTGACTCTGTATTCTAGGCACAAACAAAAAAATTGTTCAAATTAACTACCAAAAATCTCTAGAAATAATAAATGATTAAAAAAAACTCATCAGCAAAGCTTCCTTAAACAACAGAGTACGATGCACACAGCCACAAGTGGCCAAAGTACAGAAGGAGACCGCAGAGTGCGTGGCCCTCGATAGGACTCCATACTAAACCTCACCCACCCAGAGCTCAGGGTCTATTTGGGAAGAGGGGTGGAAAGACTGTAAGAGCCAGAGGTGGCGCATGACCACAGGAAACTGAGTCTTCCTCTGGGAACTTGCAGTATGGTCTCCCAGCACAGAGGCAGCATGGCCAAGACTCATGCAATCTCAATCAGACAAAGACCCAGCATAGAACTGGAGAAATAGACAGCAGGCCCCAATTCCAGACAAGGAACTATTGGTGGCTGATTACTTCCGGGGTGTGGCCTTCAGAGTTCTCTGCATGCCTAAAGCTGGGAGCCCCACTCTGACTATGGATGACATCTTTGGGCACATCTGTGGAGGTCTGAGGGAAAAGCTCTTTTCCTTTTTGCTCACTTGTCTTCTCTGGCGAGTTCATCAACCCTATCAGGTGTGCGTCCACCCTGCTGCTGCCGCTGCTGTCGCCATTGTTTGCTGACATCGGAAGCCAGCTGCTTTTGCCTTCCGATCTGGACTGAAGACCAGTGGCTCTCCAGGAATCCTTTCAGGCCTTCTGAGGCACCCAGACTCACAGACTGAGCAGCTGCCAGGTTCTCGGCATTACCGGTGGTAAGACAGCCATTGCTGGACTACCTAGACTGTATCCTGACAAGCTCAAAGCATACGCACCAGCGAATTTGTGGGTGCTGATACTGAGAGAGGAATCCTTCTCCAGATGCATATATAAAACTAACTGGTGAGCTAGGATGAGTTTCTCCAATACATGTGACAATTCTCTAAGGTTATGACAAAATGAAGTAATTCTGAATAATAGTCTCTTCGTACAGACAAAAAGAAACCTCTATGTGCTGAAAAGTTAAAAAAAAAGTGCTACAAATGACTTAGAGAGGTAAAGTACTGAAAGAGAACAGTGAATGGTTCAGGTGGGGAAAGATCACTACCCAGGAGAAGGTTCTGGAAAATGTGTCAGGTAACCAAGCTTGGTGGCTCTGTGTACATGGTCCATAGGGCCCCTTAGTGAGTGAGTGTGGCATGGGAAGAAAGCTGCCTGGCTGGGAATTGTGTCTGGATGAGCTGGGGGGGGGGTTCTGTCTCATCCCTCCCCATGGGTATGCGAATGCATGCAAGTGTGTACGTGTGTACGTGTGTGTGTGTGTACAGGATGTGGCAAAAGGATCTGTTCCAAAGCTTACAACTTAGTGTAGACCTAAAGAACAGATGGCTGGGATACACTGAGTGGCTGATGACTGGCATGTGGCCCTGAATCCCAGAAGCACCTCAACACCCCTCCCCAGCTTTCCTGCCAGCAATAGACAGCAAAGTGTGTCACAATCAGCCTTGACGTGGGAATGGAGAGGATGCCCAGAATCCCTTTTTAGGTCCCCAATGACCTAAGGACCTTTCATATGGCCCCACCTCTTCCGGCCTACCCAGTCTTCCAGCAGCACCACCCTAGGGACTGACTGACCCTTCCACACCGGCCCTTCAGGGATGGAGCCCCCACACCATAGCATAGGTTCATCTTTCTCTAGAAAAAAAGAAAAGAAAAGAAAAACCAAAGGGAGCCAAAGGCTCATTCCCCCTTCTCCCCAAAACCAGAGGACCAGATCCTCAACTGACCTTGAGAAAACAAAAACCTTGGTTAATCTGGGTAAGCTTGAGGGCCTGAGTTCTGATCTCCAGGACCCATCTGAAAAGCCAGGCATCATGCTATGCATCTGTAATCCCAGTGTTAGGTAGAGGCAGAGCCAGGAGGCTCCCTGGAGCTCACTGGCCAGCCAGGCTAGCCCATCAGTGAGCTCCAGATTCAATGAGAGACCCTGTCTCAAAGTACAAGATGGAGACCTAGGTGTGGTGGCACATGCCTCTAATCCCAGCACTCAGAAGGCAGAGGTAGCAGGTGGGTCTCTGTGAGATCAAGGCCAAATTGGTTTACATGGAAAGTTCCAGACAAGCTGGGGCTACAGAGAGACCTTGTCTTAAAAATAAAAGGGTGGAAAGCAATTGAGGAAGAGACCTGATGTCTTCCTCTGTCCTTTACATGTGCACATAAACACACACATGCACCCACACATACAGGCACACACAAAGAATTCCTTTTGCTCATTTTTCCATCCTGCTTATTTGTTCTTCATCCAATTCTGTTTTCTGTCAAGTTTTTTCTTTCTAGAGCTACAATCAACCCTCAATATACACAAGTTCTATACACCTAGAGTCAATGAGCCAGAGACAAAATATCTGGAAACCTGCAGATTGCTATTGGTGTACACTGTGTCAGACCTGCCTTAGATGCATCTCATTCATCCAGAACATGAACAGTGTTTTTCTTGTCCTTCCACAAACAATACAATATAACAACCGTTTCCATAGCACTTACACTCTGTTAGATACTGTAAGCAATTTAGCAATACATACTATAAATACATAAGAGGATATCTATAAGATTTATGTAAATTCTGTCATTTCATGTAAGGATTTACAGGGTCTTCCTGTAGCCCCATCTGGCCTGGAATTCACTATATAGACTCAGCTGGCCTTGAACTCACAGAGATCTACCTGCCTGTGCCTCCCAAGAGCTGGGATTAAAGGTGTGCACCACCACAACTGGCCCTCATGTGAGGAATGTCAGTGTCTGTAGAGTTTTATATCTGAAGGGTATCCTGGCTCGAGTCCCAGGCTAATAGCAAGGGACAACTATTTTTTTATTATTTTTTCAGGCTTCAATTAGTTTTATATTTTCTTCTTGTTTTCCAGATCCAATATTTATTCCATTAACATAACTTTGCTTTTTCAAAGAATCATTTTCTTTTTTTTGTATTTTACTTATTATTTTTATTTTATGTGTATCAGTAGTCTTGCCTGCTTGTAAGCTCACTCTTGTCATGTAGTGCCTGCAGAGGACTGAGCAGTGCATTAGATCCCCTGGAACTGGAGTTAGGGACAGTTGTCAGCCATGTGGATTTTGGGAATACAACCCGAGTCCTCTGCAATAGCAGCCAGTGCTCTAAACCACTGAGCCATCTCTCCAGGTCCCAAAGAACCATCTTCTGCTCCCTATTGCTTCTTCACTCTTCTGTCGGTGGTCCTGCTTTCCTTCTGTCACAGTGGTCTCCTTAGCCATTTGGTCATTCTTGGTCTTGTGTGCCCCATCTTCAGGGCTCAGGTCTCCATGGGTCTGGCTACCTGTGCTGCTATTGCCCACATCAGATATCTGGATCAATGAGACCCACCCCACCCCATCCTGGGCTTGAATCTCCAAAACTGTCCTTCAATGAGACCTTTCTCCTTTATAAAATTAGTTGCCTGAGGTATTTCAGTGTAGTAATTCAAAGCTAGTGACAGTTTCTAAATATCCATAGTAGTTACTTTTAATCAATAACTTGATTATAGATGATTTTCATATCTATAGCTATTTCTTTTGTATAATGAACACATTTTCTTTTGTAATCTGGAAAACAGCAGACATGCTGCTTGGATTTTGGTTTACTTTGTGCTCAAACAATAGTGGCTTGGAAAAAGTCTTGCAGCCTTGAGATCAGGGCTTTGATCAAACACTTGAATGGGCTCCTTTTTGTGAAGTAGCAACGTAGCTTCATGTGATAGCAGAGGCCAGAAGTCTCATGTTCACGTCTAGCTGAACTGAGAAAGGGGCAGATGGCTAAATGAATTACCTGGTTCTGTGGGACTGTATGGGATGTAAATGTTCATATTGTTAAGAATGAGATCCCAGGGCTGGAGAGATGCTCAGTGGTTAAGAGCACCAGCTGCAGTTGCAGAAAACCCTGGTTCGGTTTCCAGTGCCCATATTCCAGAGGATCTGATGCCCTCTTCTGGTTTCCGTGGGCACTGCACACATGGGTGCACTTACATATATGCTGGTAAGGCACTCATACACATGAAACAAAAAGAAATAAATAAAAAATGGAATCCCACGACCTTTCTGAAGGGAGGTATGCAAGGACTCTACGAAGCTCTTGACCTGCAATTTCACTTGTAAGAATTTAAGCTAAGGATGTTTATTACAGAACCACCAATACTAAAGGGTCACAGGAAATAATCCAGTTAATAATCCAAAACTGTTTACTCATGTTTTCTCTAGATGATATAACCAGAAATGACTCTGTGAACTAACATGCTAGGGTGTAAGGAAAGGCATGATTCACACTGAATGCTTTGTTGTGGCTTCAGTGTGGAATGTCCCCACGGACTCATGCTTGGTCTCCCCTGCTGGCGCTCGTTAGGGGCCTTGTAGAACCTTCGGGACTCTGGGATGTAGGGATAGGGCCGCTCAGGGTTATATGCTGCCTGAGTTTTGCCAACGTCTCTGTTTTCTGATCCACGGGCCATAAAGCAAGCTCCTGGCACTAGAGGCTGAGCCCCAGCCACTTGCCTTCCCTGCCCTGCAACTGGAAGCTAGTTCAAAGCCTTCCGCCCTTTTCCTCCCTACGTTGCTTCTTGTCAGGGATGGTCACAGAGATGAGAGAAGGAACTAGCACACTGTACAACTCAAAAGAAAGAGTGGGGGGGCTGGAGAGATGGATCAGCAGTTAAGAGGACTGTCTGTTCTTCCAGAGGACCTGGGTTCGATTCCCAACACCTACATGGTGGCTACCAACCATCTGTAATTCCTGTTCCAGGGGAGCTGATGCCCTCTTCTGACCTCCATGGGCAGTGCATGACACAGATGCACCTGTCTACATGCAGGTGTTATAGTCATACATATAAAATAAAAATTAAAAATAAAATAAAAAAGAAACAGTGGGTACAAATAAAAAGGCAGGACACATGCACACACATGCACACGCACATGCACACACACAAAGCCAAAATCAAAAGATGTTGCCAATGCTTACACAGGGGCAATAGCAACACATCTCCCTATGACATGCATGCATTTCTGTTACTAAAAGAAAATAAAAGTTGTTGTCTAGAGAAAAAAAAGGAAAGAGCCTCCCTCTGGCTCTGCCAACAAAGAAAATCCATGGCAATGATTGGCTCCCTCTGCTACATCTACAACGAAGAAATATAAACATTCTAAGAACTTAAGAAAGAAAAATTGAACTTGAGATCTTAGTTAAAAGACAAAAAGTAAAAAATAAAGAAAAAAAAAGCACAGTTGTTTTGCTTGTCTTCAGTTCTTACTGGCAAGTGCAGAAACAAAATGGCTGCCACTGCTTTTGCCATCCTTCAAAGACATGAGACACAGCTTTTCAACCTTCCGATATGAACTGAAGACTCATGTCTCTCCAAGAATCCTCCAAATCTTCAGTGCCAGATGGGGACTACTGAGACATCCAGCTTGTGGACTGAGCTACTACTGGGGTTTCAGCCTCTTCAGAGTTTAGACTGCCATTGTTGGACTACCCGGGCTGAATCACGGAGACCAGTACAGGAAGATCAAGACAGGATGAGGTGCTTACTGGACCTCATTTGGTGATCATGGGAAAGGAAGACCCCAGTGTGGAGCACAAGGCAGGACTGATGGTTGTTTGGGTTTGCCAAGGAGGAGCCTTCAAACAATTCCTTAAGGAAAACATCACATCTTTCAGCCTAATAAAGAAAAAAAAACCAATAATAACAATAAAAAAGAAATCATAAGCTGAAGATGCTAAAACCTATGATGTTATAATCTTGATACATGTGTGGCATGCATATATGCGTATTTTGGTATGATGCAAATTGGAAGGAACAACCACCACAACAAAAAAGACTGGGTCAAAAAAAAAAAAAACAAAAGGGGCTGGAGAGATGGCCTAGCGGTTAAGAGTGCCGACCGCTCTTGCAGAGGACCTGGGTTCGATCCCCAGCACCCACATGGCGGGTGAGAACCATCTGAAACTCCAATTCCAGGAGAACTCTAGTTCCAGGGGAATCCGACACCCTCTTCTGACCTCCGCAGCATTGCACGACATTGGTGCACAAACTTGCATGCAGACAGTGCATTCATACACATACAGAAGTAAATAAAAATTAATAATAATAAAAAAAGACTGGGTCAGCCGGGTGTGGTGGTGCACGCCTTTAATCCTAGCACTTGTGAGGCAGAGGTAGGAGGATCTTTGTGAGTTCAAGGCCAACCTGGTCTACAGAGTGAATTCTAGGACAGCTGGAGCTACAGGGAGACCCTGTCACAGAAAGACAAAAAATAAATAAATAAATAAATAAATAAAAATAAATAAGTAATAAAAATAAAAGACTGGGTCAAAGAACTGACTGAAAGGGTGAACTTCTGCCGGAAACAGTAAACTTTTGCATTGGAAATTTTAAAAGAGACTAAGAAAAAGATGAAAAACATGTTTGGCAGACTGTATGAGATTTGGTGGGGGGCGAGAAAGGGGAAATGGGTCTGGATTTGATTAGGAAATTTTGTGTGAAATGCACAAAGCTTCAATAAAAATTGGCTTTAAAAAAAAAGAAAGAAAAATTAAAAAAAAAAAAAGAAAGAAAAATTGACAAGCTGGAAGGAAGGTAGGCAGCTGCTTTGAGTCCCTGTGGAGGAGGGGTGTGGCCTGGGTGAAGGTGATTGGCAGAGAACAAGCAGAGGTAAGGTGCGCCAAGGCAGGTGTGGGGAGCTCTACTCTGGCCCTTGGCCAGGTCTTGACACCATCATGAATATCATGGATCACTGGTTGGCCCTTTAGTGAAGAACTTGGCGGCCAAGGTCCCAGTGGGAGCCCACTGGAGGTGCATGCTGGGAAGCTGCTAGGCCTGCTGAGATCAGATGAGGACCACGTGGCCACTGACCAGCCTCAGGTGCCCGGTCCTCCATCTTGCCCCCTCCAGAGCCCCGGGTCTGGTGGATTAAAGTCAAGGGTGACTTCATCCTTCCAACCCTGCTTCTCCTTCAGGGAGTCAACATGTGTGCTGGGGAGGTAACAGGCCTGAGTGAAGAGCTGTGATGTTCCGGGATCTGTGGCTCCCTCTCCTTTCCTAGAACTGCTATGGCCTGGTAGACTGGATTCCTACATTAAACCTTCTCTCCATACGGAAGGGCCGTGGGGGACCTAACTGCCCAGCCAAATGAAGAGGGCTATGATCTTCCCTCCCCTTCCCACTCTTCCTCCTCTGCCCTCCCTTCACTTCCAAACAAACAAACAAACAAACAACAAACAGGGCTGGGAAGGTGGCTCAGCAAGCATGAGGACATGAGTTCAAATCCCCAACACAAACATTTTAAAAAGTCATACAAAGCCGGATGTAGTGGCATATACCTCTAATCCTAGCACTCAGGAGGCAGAGGCAGATGGATCTCTGTGAGATTGAGGCTAGCCTGGTCTACATAGTGAGTTTCAGGCCAATTGGCATTACTGGGAGACTCTGTCTGGGGAAAAAAAAGGTCATGAGTAGCCATGCCTATAACTCTAATACTGTAAGGGTCAGGGACAGGGTGGATTACTAAGACTTGCTGGCCTTCAACCTAGCTCCAGGTTCCCTGAGTGATACTGTCTCAAGGAAATAGGGCAGAGTGACAGAGCAGGATATCAGATGTCCTCTTCTGATACCCCCCCACCAAACACATGTTCACATACCACACACAAATACACCACACACAAGCACACACACATACACTCACACCTCTAAAATGCCAATGCAAAAATTACTCAAATGGGCAAGTATAATACCAACAAGCATGATAGACAAAAGAGATCAAAATAAGGAAAACATTAACCTGAAATAATATTCTAAAGTGATAAAAAACCCGATTCTCAAGCTTTTGCTACAACATTTAAATAGTGTTAAAAAGAGCAGAGTGTCAGTGGAAGAAAGAAGTGATTTTCAGAATATGCCATACTTCATTTAAAAAATAAACTTGTTCCCAAACTAACAACATACAGGCAATGATAAACTGCTTGAGTAAATTTAATGCAGAAAAGTTGGCCCAGATAAACATTAAAAGGAAGAAAAGCCTCAGACTGCTACAGGTATCAAACATCTCTGTGGATCCTAACTGTAACAACTATTTATAATGTGTCCTAATGAACCTTACCTTCCAGGTGCTGCAAAGTTTTAATATAAGAGACTTCCTTACCTCCTTTTCATAGAACAAAGAAAAACATGATGGTAATGTAGTCATTCCCTAAATGTAAATTAGAGCTGACTGTTATAGAGGTAATCTCTTATAAAAGCAATATAGTTGCCTTCTTTTTTTTATTTTTTATTTTTTTTTTATTTATTTCTGTACGTGTATGAATGTACTGTCTGCATGCAACTTTGTGCACCCGTGTTGTGCAATGCCGCGGAAGTCAGAAGATGGTGTCAGATTCCCCTGGAACTGGAGTTGCCTTCTTTAATTGACTGATAGTCATAGGAACTGTGAAAGGATAATTCTCTATTCAGAGCCAAACATAATACTAAAGTCTATATAAGCTGGGTAATTAAGCAAAATGTATTAATACAGGAGAGCTCTGTTATCAGAAATGGATTATTCAGCCAAGGAGATGTTGGCTAGGGGATCCAAGCCCCCCAAAAAGATAAAGGCTTTTTGCCAGAAAACTGGGATACCTGCAAGAAGAGAGGAGGTATAAGGCCCTGCTGTCGAAGACCTGGTGTAAGTATGGGAAAGATATATCGAGACCACACTTGCAAATGTACAGTTGGCCTCTGGAATGCCAGAGAGTGTTACCAAAGGCCACTAAATAAACAAAGCAAATATTGGTCTCCTTGAGTCAAGCAAGACTCCCCTGTCAGCATCAGCTACACCTCACCTGCCTGGAAATACTGTGCAGCAATGGCAGCCAAATGTCTGTATATCCCAAATCTAATTGGCTATTATTAGCTCTCTCCTTGGAGGAATAATTCAGGGCTGATGCCACAAGCTTAAGTCCTCTAGTGGTTAGGAGATGTTATAAGCCACAGTAAGATCTTGTCAGCTTTTACAGAAAAGCTATAGTCCATGGATTAGCATACCATTCAAACATCTGTGTCTATACCAACGTAACCTACCATAATAATTAGTACTGTTTAAATGCCTGTATATCTAACTGCTTATGCTTCACCAGTAGGAATAAAAGGTTACTCCTGGATAAACCGCCAACCCATGAAAGGAAACAGCCTGAACTGATCAGAGTCCAAAACAACATCTCCAGAGAAAATAGACTGTTTGGCTTCTTGCCCACTTGCGTCCCTTTTCTAAAGCCTAGGGAACAACCTGCGGAAAAGGTTGCATGGTAGAATGTAAGGGCTGTGATTGGGGTGAACTATGAAACTACAGAAACATAGACTGAGCTCTTATTTGATCAACATGATAGTACATATACGCTCCCCCAGCTGGACAATGGGGGCCTCGGGCTGTATAAGTTTGGCCATAACTACTTGCAAATTAGTTTTACATGAAGGATGCCTATATTCATTACTTATGTCCTATTATTAAAAAATAAAAAACTTGTTTATTCCTTATAAAACATTATGCATTATAAAGTCATTATGGATTGATTCATCTCTTCCTGTATTCTGATGTAAACTGGAGGAGCTTAATTACAATGGCTACATCTGTAATCAGTCAAGAAATATTTTGGAAATGATGAAAAGGTAGATACAGACAGCTGGGTATAAAGAACAAAGAACACAAAGGGCAACACAGAGAGATGCAGGAGAAGTCAGCGAAGCAGAAGACAAGAGGATGAACAGAAGTGGTGTGCACCTGTGCCTGGAACCCCAGCACTCGAGAGGTGAGGTAGAAGGACTGCAGGCCAAGGTCATCTTTGGTTATAGAGCAGGTTGATGCTGGCCTGGGCTAGTAAGACCTGTCTCAAAAAAAAATAATATATATATATATATATATATATATATATATATATAATTTAAGGGTATAACATATAGATAATGGAGGTCTTACCAAGGTTTTTTTTTTTTTAAAGGTGATAGAAGTAACAAAGTATTTAAAGAACTAATAGGCAAAAGCTTAGCCAAACTTCTGAGTAGTGTTTTAGTACAAAAGGGAATATCACTGAGTGACAGTGGGGTGGGTGAGGAAAACCTATTCAAGGTATGCTAGTCTAAAAAAAAAATTTGTTTTTTTTTAGCACAAGAATCCTTCATATAAAACCAATTTGCAAAAAAAAAAAAAGGACCTAGATACTGACATTTGAACTAACTGGGAATATAAAATGCTAGTTGTTTTATTTATAGTTTGTATTGGGTTGGTCTCTATATTTTTTCTGAAATATACAACATGACAGTGTAACACTTTCTTTTACTTGTAGGACAATTTAAAGGAATCAAGCTTAAATTTTTACTTCCCAAATAAGTAGAAGTTTTAGCCCAGTCATATAGCATTAAAGAGCAAAGTGTTTATTGGGTAAAATTTATTTAGCAGGTACTCAACTCTGCCCAAGCTTTATCCACCAAGTATAGGATATTTTAAGGCTTAGTGAATTGTTTAGATTAGTTAAATTTAGGTGTAGGTTTTGGTGGAAATGGTAATACAATTGAACTAATTGAGAATATAAAATGTTAATTGTTTTATTTATAATTTGTATTGGGTTAAGGTATACAAATGGCCTATATATTTTTTCTGAATTACACAACATCACATTATAACACTTTCTTTTACTTGTAGGACAATTTAAAGGAACTAAGCTTAAATTTCCTTCCCAAATAAGTAGCATACAGTCAATGAGAAACAGTTTGGGTAAATTTAATGAAAGCTTATGCCTTGGCTCCTGTTTATGGGTATGTGTAATACAACTTAGGCATCTATAGGTCAAAACATAAAAACCTAAAAAAAAAAAAGGGAGGTGGGAGGTGGGGTACTATCCTTTCTGGGATACAAATGGAAAACTCTGTGTTCCAATCCTATTGATAAATTTTCAATTTTTCTGATCTTGAAACTAACAATGGGAGGAGAATTTTATGTTCCCACAGGTAAAAATCACCAATCTAAATGCCTGAAAACATACAACTTATGGCTGTGCAGGATGAACTGGGGAATGCCAGCAGAGAGGTTGACCCATCTGAACATTAAGGAATGAGGAACCTCAGACTGCCTGAGTCACGGACACTGAGCATCTCTCTGAATAATATTGGGGTTGACTGTTTATAATGGACCCTAATGAAGTTTACCTTCCAGATGCTGAGAAACCTTCCTACCTCTCCCCTTTTTTAGGAAAAAGAAAAACATGATGGTAATGAAACCACTCCCTAACTGTAAACTAGAGCCAATTGTTACAGTGGTAATTTCCTATAAAACAGGCATAACGTATTAACTGATTGATAGGCATAGGAACTGTGAAAGGATATTTCTCTATCTAGAGCCAAATTCAATAGTAAAGTGTTTATAAGTTGTGTAATTAAGCAAAATATATTACTACAGGAAAGCTCTGACATCAGCAATGAATTATTCTGCCTAGGAGATGTTGGCTAGGGGATTCAAACCCGCCCCCCCAAATTATAAAGGCCTTTTGCCTATAAATGGGATATATGCAAGGAGAAAGGCAGTAAGTCCCTGTTGTCGAAGACCTGGTGTGAGCATGAAAAATGTTATGAGACGTCACCTGCTAGCGTACAACTGGCCTCTGAAATGCTAGAGAGCATTACCAAAGGCCACTACAGCAATACAGCAAAATATTGGTCTCCCTGAGACAAACAAGACTCCTCCGAAAATATCAGCTACACCTCAACAGCCTGGAGATACAGTGCAACAGTGGCAGCCAAGTGTCTATATTATATCCCAAAACTATTTGGCTATTAGCTCTCTCCTTGGAGGAATAACTCACAGCGGATGCCACAAGCTTATGTCCTCTAGTGGTTAGGCGATGTTATAAGCCACAATAAGAACTTGTCACCCTTTATAGAGAAACCACAGTTTGCGGATTAGCATACCATCCAAGCATCTGTGTCTATGCTCACAGCTTAGCTTGACATAATAAGTGGTACTGCTTAAATGCCTGTACATCCAATAGCTTGAGCTTTGTTAGTATGACTAAAAAGGGTATCACTGGGAAAGCTGTCAATCCATGAAGGGAAACAACCTGAACAGACTGGAGTCCAAAATGACAACTCCAAAGAAATTAGACTGTTTTCTTCTCACCCACTTGTGCCCCTTTCCCAAAGCCCAGGGAACAAACTGCGGAAGAGGAGGCGTGGTAGATTGTAAGGGCTGTGGAGAGATAGGGGTGAATCATGAGACTACAGGAATATAGTCTGGACTCCTGATTGATCAACATGCCTGTGCATACAAGCTTCTCCAACTGGACTATGGGAACCTTGGGTTGTTCAAAATTTGGACATAGATACTTGCAAAATGCACCAATTACCTAATTGTATGACATACTGAGTAACATCAATGTTATCTGCAAACAACTGTGTCATTATATTGTAGAATCCCTTAAAAATAAATAAATAAATAAATAAATAAATAAATAAATAAATAAATAAAAAGGTGACTAGGAGCAAGAGAACAAAAAAAAATAAATGATATATGCTTAACAATCTCAAAAAAATAAAAAATAAAAAATATAAAAATTGTGTGTCTTTGTTTGTTGGGGTGAATGCAGGAGAGAAAAGGTTAGCTGGAAGGATAGCACTCATTTGTGGGTGCTGGGAATCGAACTCGTGTTTTGTTTTTTTTTTCTATTTTGCAGGGTTCTTATCCTCAGCCTTTAAAGGCTGCGCTATCCCCCCAGCCTGGCCAAGGGGGGGGGGATCTAGAGCTGAAGTAGAGGTGAGGCATGAGGTAATGCGCTCCTTATTGGATAGTCTGTGTGCCAGGGCCTCAGCTGGGAGTCCAATGCTAGGACAGCTTCTCCTGGGAACATTTGGGTTTTGCCCTGCTAGCAGGATGCCTGCTAGGTGAGCGGGCCCTGGGAGGGACTGGGGTCTGAGGATCCCAATGGGAAAGAGAGGATAATGAGGAGCAGTTCGGTGGGTGTTGGAGGACTGATTTTTTTGGGTGGTGTGCTCTTGTGCAAAGGTTTCACCCTCCACTTCCCAGTCTCAGAATCTAAACCTGGTCACCTTCTACTTGAGAGGCAGCCCCGGCCCAGGCATGCAGTGCCACCGCAGGTGACCTGAGGTATCCACCACCCACCAAAACCACAACGTGAATTTGCCACAGGGGAGGAAAAAAACCAAAACCTCCGAGGCCCTGCTTTTCTTCTTAAAAGTACTTTAAAAGGAAAATTTGTTTGTATTTATTATTTACATTTTATATTTTTGAACATATTGTTAGGGGTCAGCCATTTCTAATGACAACGGGCGAGCGAACCAGCCTTTTGGAGCGTTCCCTGTCCTACTTCTGACTTTACTTGTGGTTTGACCATGTTCATTATAATCTCAAAGGACAAAAAAAGCCTTGTAAAAAAAGGCAAAAACAATATAAAAAGAAACAATCTTATTATTCCGAGCATTCCATTAACTCTTTTTGTGTATGTACCTAGCTATTCTATAAGTAGTTGGTTTGTATGAGATGGTTAAAAAGGCCAAAGATAAAAGGTTTTTTTTTTTTTCCTTTTTTTGTCTATGAAGTTGCTGTTTATTTATTTATTTTTTTGGCCTATTTGATGTATGTGTGAAACAATGTCCAACAATAAACCGGAATTTTATTTAAAAAAAAAATTATGTGGCAGGGCATGGTGGCACATGCCTTTAATCCCAGCACTCGGGAGGCAGAGCCAGGTGGGTCTCTGGGAGTTCAAGGCCAGCCTGGTCTACATAGTGAGATCCAGGCCAGCTGGGACTAAAGGGAGACCCTGTCTCAAAAACATCCCCCTCCAAAAAAAATTATGTGTATGAGAGTTTTGCCTGCATGAAAGTGCACCATACATGTGCAGTGCCCACAGAGGCCAGAAGAGGGCATCAGATTCCCGGAAGTTGGAGTTTAAGAGGGTTATTAGGGTTATTAGCCACCATTTGGGTGCTGAGAACTGCACCCAGGTCCTCTGCAAGAGCAGCCCCTGCTCTTAACCATTGAGCCATCTCCCCAGCCCCCTGCCTGACATTCTTTTTATTTATTTTTTTTTATTTTTATTTTTTTTTTATTTATTTCTGTATATGTATGAATGTACTCTGTCTGCATGCAAGTCTGTGCACCCAGTCCCTAGCCTGACATTCTTAACAGACAGGAGAAATCTGAAGCTAAAATGTTACGTGCATTCAAGTAACACTGTAAGACTTCTACCCACTGCTGGAAACAGGAGAACTATCTGGCACTTCTACTGAAAAAGCTCCAGAGGAAAGACACTGAAGCCATGAGGGAAAGCTGCAGGAGATGGCGCAGGCCCACGGAGTCAGGGGAGGAAGCAGGACAGCAAGGTTTGCTGCTGTATCAAAAGACAGAGCATGCACACAAGAGACAGAAGGCAGGATTATGACCAGGAAAACGCTTCCAGAAAACACCAGCAATAAGCATGGGGAAGGCCAGAGAAATCATGGGGCAGGGAGTGGGCCAGGGGAAGAAGTGGGAGTGTCATTAAAAAAAAAAAATGGAGGCATATAAGAAACACAGGTAGGGGCTGGAGAGATGGCCTAGTGGTTAAGAGTGCCGACTGCTCTTGCAGAGGACCCAGGTTCGATCCCCAGCACCCACATGGCGGCTGAGAACCGTCTGTAACTCCAATTCCAGGAGAACTCCAGTTCCAGGGGAATCCAACACCCTCTTCTGACCTCCGCAGCATTGCACAACACAGGTGCACAAACCTACATGCAGACAGTACATTCATACACATGGAAAATAAATAAAATTTAAAAACACAGGTAAGTGTGATATAAGATTATAGAAAGAAGCCCAACTGCTTCAATAATCACAAGAAAAGGAAGAGAACCAAATGTACTAGTTAAAGGGTACTTTCAGGGACTGGAGAGATGGCTCAGCAATTAAGACCATTTGCTGCTCTTATAGAGGACCTGGGTTCAGTTCCCAGCTTTTATGTGGTGCTAACAATGCTCTCTAACTCCTCTTCCAACCTCCAAGGGCACTGCATGACACAGGTACATATACCTACATGCAGGCATTATACACATACACACAAAATAAAAATAAACAAAATGTTAAAAAATAGTTTTAAAAAAGGATACTTTCAAAAAAATTTTTTTAAAAGCATACTTTCAGATTTGCTAGAGTAAACAATAGTTGTCTGTACACTTTTGCAAGAGATGTACCCACTGTCCAGGGATGCTGAATGAGTTAAAGCAAAAAGATAAAAGCAGATACAACAGCCTTACTAAAACCAAAAGACAGTGGATATAACTTTCGCAAATAAAACACATGTATCTTAAGACCAAAGTACCATTAAAGAGAAAGATCTACTATATAATGATAAAAGATTCAATTTACCAAAAGACATAGCATTTCTAAACATGTACAGAGCTAATAAAATTGCCTCAACTCTTAAAAGTAAAAAGCAATAGATCCTAGTGAAAAAGTTAAAGCCACTCACTGATCTATCACTGACAGGTCAAGCAGACAGAGACTCAGGAATAACAGAGAACAATACAAGTGCCTCTGCAGGTCCAGAAGACAAGGACAGAATTGTATCCAACAATTAGTGGACATTTTCACAAGCATATAAAATAGTCCCACAGGGGTTGGAGAGATGGCTAAGCAATTAAGAGCACTGCTCTTGCAGAGGACTGGGGTTCGATTCCCAGCACCGACATGGCAGCTTACGACAGTCCACAACTCCAGTTCCAGAGGATCTGACATCCACTTCTGACCTCTGTGGGCACTGCACCACACGGGTCCACTTAAGCACATCAGGCAATACACACCCATACACAGAAAATAAAAATAATAAATATTTTAAAAGAGTTGCACAGCTATTAGGATCTTAAAAAAAAAAAACTCAGCAAATTGTGAAAAAAAGTATCTTAGAGCTACCATTGGTAGCTCTGGTTAGAATACAAATAAGAATTTAATAATAAAATATAAGTTAAAGATCTTTTTGTACTTGAAATGAAAAACACTACTTATATCTATCTCATAAAACAAAGAACAACTCAAAATAAAAACTAATACATTCCAGGCTGGAGAGATGGCTTATCAGTTAACAGCATGTGCTGTCTGCAGGACCCGAGTTCAATTCCCAGCAGTGATATCAGGTAGCTCAACTGTCTGTAATTCCAGCTCCTGGGGATTGAGCCAATGCCTGTGGTTTCATCAGACACCTGTGAGCTCATGCACATACCAACACACACACACACACACACACACACACACGCACGCATGCACGCACGCACACACGCACAAAGAAAAAGGAAACCATCCATTTGAAATCTGTCTCTAGGTCCCCACTGCTTGGGCTTTAAGCTGCGTGGCATGAATACTCTCTCCAAGAAAGAACAGAAAAGAAGGTGAAAAGAAGGAAGGGATGGGGGAGAGGGACGAAAGAGAAGAAAAGGGAAGGAAGGCAGGGGAATGGCTGGAAAAGGAAAGGCCTGCAGCCCTACATGACTCAGCCTGCACCCAGCTCGTCTGCCACCTCCTCACACAGCCTCCAAACTCCCTGACGACCATCACAGCCCCTAAGCATTTCTTTTTCTACTCTCTCAACTTTCACTGTCCACCATGCCAGCTAAGAGTCACTATTTAAAAAAAATTATAAGGTTGGGGCTGGAGAGATGGTTCAGTGGTTAAGGGCATATATGCATTTTCAGAGGACCAAAGACGGGGGTTTGCTTTCCAGCACCCACATGGCAGCTAACAACTATTCATAACTTCAGTTCCAGGGGATATGATGCCCTCTTCTGGCCTCTGTGGGTACTGCATGCACATGGTAGACTTACATACATGCAGTAAAACACAACAAAAATTAAAAAAAAAATGTAATTCTGTCTTTGGATGTGTTAGACTTTCTGTCACCATAACAAACTACCGGACATAAACAAGGAGGAAAAGTGGGGGCTGGAGAGCTGGCTCAGCAGTTAAGAGCACCGGGGCTGCTCCTGCAGAGGACCTGTGTTCCTAGCACCCACATGGTAGCTAACAACTCTGTAACTCCAGTTCCAGGGGGATCCAATACCCTCTTTTTGGCCTCTAAGGGCATTGAACACAAATGATGCAATTACATATATGCAGGCAAAATACTCAGAATACATAAAATAAAAATAAATTTAAAAAATTATAAAGAGAGGAAAGGTTTATTTTGGTGCATGGTCCATCACAGCAGAGAGGATGAAAGCAAGGGAAACAGAAGTGTTCAGTTCATAGCCTGGCCACAAGAAAGGGGAGATGGAGAGAGAGAGAGAAAGAGAGAGAGAGAGAGAGAGAGAGAGAGAGAGAGAGAGAGAGAGAATACCTATGGTAGGGGGCGTTCTCTTAGTCCTGTTTTATAGCATCTGGGCACACCTACTTACATTCAGAGTATGTCTTCCCTCTTAGTTACTCTGCTCTGACACCCCTCACAGATACACTCAGAATCATGGTTTGCTGAGCTCCTAGGTGCTTCTCAAGCCCACTGAGATGACTGCCAAGATGAATCATCACACTAAGTCTGAGTGACCATGGATTAACTTGAGAGCTATCTATGGCTGGTGGCCATGGTATCAGACTGCAGAGACACAGAACACTGCAATCTCTGTGGAACATACAAATAATGGGTTACACTGCTTTAAACTCACCTTAGGACTGAGGATGTAACTCAGCGCTATGGTGTTTGCCTAGTATCCATGAATTCCATCTCCAGCACCTCAAAAAAAAAAGAAAGTTTCCCATCCCAGCCCAAAGGATGAGAGAGGAATGTTCACACACACATCAAGCAGGTTGGGGAAGTGCGAGAGACACAAGGAGTTGGTCAAGGGTATGGCAGGTGGCTGTAGACAGAGGATGTCACAGGACCTTGTGGTGTAAACCCTTCCTAAGCTCATAGCAACCCAAGGCTGTCAGAGCACAGGCAGTAACCCACGTCAACAGACCCACAGGCTCAGGGAAACCTGCAACCTTCAATCCTTTCAATCTTCAGTCGGATCTTTTAAAGCCCTCACCAGGATGTGGCTCGATTGGTAGGACACTGTCTAGCAAGCATGGGGCCCTGGGGCCCTCACTGAATAAACTGGGAATGGTGATGAATTCTTGAAATCCTAGCACTTGAGAAGATGGAGGCTGAAGGCCAGCCTCAGTTGTACAGTGAGTTCCAGGCCAGCCTGAGGCACCTGTGCCACTATCTGTGACACAGCAACAAAACCTACCCCAAACCACGCAAGCAACTTCGCCTGGGCGGCGGGTTGATTATCTGTGAACCTTCCAGCTCTGACTCTCTGAGTGCTCCCTCCCTTGCCCACTGGCCCCCTCCTGACCCCCTCCTTCAGTGCAGTGGAACTGTGAGGAAGCACTTCTGGGGGAGGGTGGGGGGCCCCCCCGAGAACTGTGAGTGCACCCAAGCACAGTCCTCGCCAATTCCAGCCCTGAGGGACAGTGGGTAGAGAAAGAAGGCAAATCCTACAGAACAGGTCATAGCAGCCAGGCCCAGTGTCTGTACTTCAAGCCTTCAGGCAGGACCAGTGTCCCTGTAACATGCTGGTAAGAAAGACCCAACCATGGCTAGCCCTGGGAAGCAGAGACTGGTGGATTATATGGAGCACCCTGAGTCCCCATGTCCACACTGGCAAGCAGTCCTGCCTCTCTGGATTCCCCCACAGGCCCTGGCACAAAGCACAGAGGGAGAGTGGCACCCACATCCTGGCAACAGGCAGAAGGCGTGTCCTGAGAGAGCCAGGCTGATATTCAGCTGTGTTCAACAGGGTCAGCCCTTTCCGGGAATCCTGTCAGCTTTTTGGCTCTGAACAGCCACTCAAACATGGCGTCAGCTTGCCTTTGTCAACTTGCCCAGTATAGGAAGGACAGCCTGATCCCATGTTAAATGACTACTGGGGGCTGGTAATGGTGGATAACCATGTGGAAGGACAGAAGAGGTTTCCGGGGGTCCTGTATCCTTCCTTAGGCTCCCCCCCCCCCCAGTCCTCTCTTGTTCAGTCTAGTTCACACTGCCAGCCGCTTCCTCTGCTAGGCTGGAGGTCCTTAGTACTTAGTTGCAGAGCCTCTGGCTCCCTCAGCTTTGTAGCCTCAGCATAGGCCCAAGTGTACCCCAGACAGTCCCAGGGACAGCTGGCCCCAGAAGCCATCATGCATGCAGAGCCTGACCGTGCTTTGATTTCAGCATTCATCCCACTGACATGAGCAACACCGGACTCAGAAGCAGCACACGAGTGGCTCTGCTCGGCTGCTGGGCAACCCACTCGCTTTCTCTTCAGTTGGCCTCTGAGGCAGGGATTGCTGTGGGCAGAGGCTCAGTGCCAACGCTGAGAGGGGCGGACAGGTGCACTGCTGATGAGAGACACAGCTGAGATTCAGAGGGAGGCCTGTCCTATTTCTGAGGTTATACACTGATGCACACTTCACTCATTCATGCATAAATTTGCTCACTCATTCTATTCAGAGAATATTACTGAGTGTCCAGTATATGTCAGGCATAGTTTAGAATAAAACCTGAATGCTTTCATGGTAGTTAAAGGGAAATAAAGATGATTTAAAAACATTGTGAGGGGCTGGAGAGATGGCTCAGCAGTTAAGAACATGGGCTGCTTGCTCTTGCAGATTATGGGGTTCAATTCCCAGCACCCACATGGCAGCTAACAACCATCTGTAACTCCAGTTCCAGGGGTCTCCAACATCTTCTTCTGACCTCCATGAGTACTGTACAACACAGGTGCACTTACATACATGCAGCCAATACACTCATAAATACATGAGTACTGCACAACACGGGTGCACTTACATACATGCAGCCAATACACTCATAAACACATGAGAACTAGACAACACGGGTGCACTTACATACATGCAGCCAATACACTCATAAATACATGAGTACTGCACAACATGGGTGCACTTACATACATGCAGCCAGTACACTCATAAACACATGAGTAGTGCACAACACGGGTGCACTTACATACATGCAGCCAATACGCTCATAAATACATGAGTACTGCACAACACGGGTGCACTTACATACATGCAGCCAATACACTCATAAACACATGAGTATTGCACAACACGGGTGCACTTACATACATGCAGCCAATACACTCCTAAATACATGAGTACTGTACAACACAGGTGCACTTACATACATGCAGCCAATACACTTATAAACACAAAATAAAAAGGTCAGCATGGCCATCTTTGTGAGACCCTTGCTCAAAATAAAAATCATTAAAGGTGAGGTGGTGCACACCTTTAATCTCGGCAGTCAGGAGGGAGAAGCAAGCATATCTTTGTGAACTGGAGGCCAGCCTGGTCTACATAGTGAACTCCAGGTGGGCCAGAACTACATAGTTGGACCTTGTCTCAATAATAATAGTAATAATAATAATAAATAATTTTAAAGCTTTAAGTTAAAATGTTAAAAATGGCTGGAATGGGTTAGGATGTAGTGGTAGAGCATTCGCCTAGGATACACAAGGCCCAGGGTTCAGTCCCCAACATGGAAAAAGAGAGAGATTTATTGAGACTGGAGATACAGCTCAGTTGATACACTGCTTGCCTAACATGCATAAAGCCCTGGATTTGATTCCCAAAACTCCATAAACTGGATGTGGTGGTGCATGCCTATAATCCCTGCACATGGAAATGGAGAAGAGAAGTTCAAGGTCACCTCCCTCTCTTTAGTGAATCTGAAGCTAGCCTGAGATACATAAGCCTATGTCAAAAAAGTATTTAAATATAATATTAATACTACTAATATCAATAAAATATTTCAAAAGCGGTCTGGGCAGTGTCAGGCACAGGAAACCTCTGTTCAAGTTGTTGGTCAGGGTAGTCCAAAAGACTCCCAGAACCACACAGGCTACTGCTAAGCCCTTGGTTATCTCCTAGAACTTGAAGATGAGACCCTGTTGCTGAAGACAGGACACATTTTGGACATAGGACTTGGAGCAGACAAGTTGGAGCTGGCCTGGAAGCCTCCTCCTTGAAGACAAGCTCTCACAGTACCAGAAGATACCGTGTGAACTGCCAAGGGAGACGCCAATCAATGATCCTACCCAGTCTACAAACCTGCAGGACTGGTTCAGCAAATAATCTCTATTGGTGCAGAATTGGTACTTTTATCTTGGGGATAATCAACAGCTATCTAATTGGACTTAAGGCTCACTAAAATAGGAAGGAAATCACATGTGGTACTATAAACACAGCCAAATACCCAGGCTGGAGATGGCATAGATTCTACAGAGAAACTTACTTTTGTCATAGCTCTAGACCAACATAATTTCTTATGCGCTCCAAATTCAGATCTTTGCATTTAAGGACAAGTGTACCTCTCAACACTCATAAAGAAGCTTCTTTTGGGGGCTGATGAAGACTATTATGAAGTTCTACAACCAGTCAAGCACAGAGAATACATGTCTGTGAGGTGCCCAGCCCCAGGTGAAACATCTATAATGCTATCTCTACACCTACCCCTCAGGGAACACAGAAGGAATGAGGGGTGGAAAGAATATTAATCCATCCCTCAATTCCCACTAACAAAGATTCCTCATGCCACAAACGGTGATTAACCCTGGGGCTGGAGAGATGGCCTAGCGGTTAAGAGCACCGACTGCTCTTGCAGAGGACCCGGGTTCCATCCCCAGCACCCACATGGCAGCTGAGAACCATCCGTAACTCCAATTCCAGGAGAACTCCAGTTCCAGGGGAATCCGACACCCTCTTCTGACCTCCGTGGCATTGCACGACATGGGTGCACAAACCTACATGCAGACAGTACATTCATACACATACAGAAATAAATAAAAAATTTTTTTAAATTAAAAAAACAAATGGTAATTAACTCAGAAAATCACAGCTGTCAAAAGTATAGAGAATAAGAGACAGCAGGATGCTTCACCCTGAACAGGACACCTGTACCAAGCCTCTGCCACCCAAGACTCAGGGGCCTGTGAGGAAGAGGGAGCAGGAAGATGGTAAGAGCCAGAGGCGGTGGATGACCACAGTGCTGCAGACAGCTGGGAAGTTACTCATACGAACTCGTAATGATGGTGTCAGTGTGCACAAGAGCCGCAGGAGCTCAAGCTGAGCAAGTCCTGGCGTAGAACTGGGAAGTGAGAAGAAGCCCCAACCTTAGCTGACGAACTACTGGCAGCTGATAGCTGCTGGGGGAGGGACAGTTGGTTTTCTTTTCTTTTCCTTTCTTTTTAAATTTTATTATAATTTAATTGTATGTGTATGAGTGTTATACCTACATATATGTATGTATGTAAATGTACTTGTGCCATGTTAATGTCCACAAAGGTCAGAAGAGGGTGTCAGATCCCCTGAAAGTGGAATTATAGATAGTTGTTAGATGCCATGTGGGTGCTGGGAACTGAACCCGAGTCCTCTGCAAAAGGACCAGTGCTCTTAACCCTTAAGCCATCAAAAATAAATAAACCCCTAAGCATGAGGAAAGTCAATAAAGAAATAAAATCTGTTTTAAGAAAAGCAAGGCTAGTGACAGAACTCACTGGAACCCAGGGTTCATTCTTCAGGACTGAACAAACAAAAACAAAAACAAATAACAACGGAACAGCCAACATGAAGTCAGTTAGCACCCAGGATGATATAAATGTCAAGAAAAAAGAAAGATAAAAGAAGCTAGAGTAAGGTATGACAAGGCTTGCCCTGCTCTGCGAAAATATAGACAGCAAACCTTCTCAGCTCTGCCAGCCAGGCTTCCCCTGTCACAAGGTCTCTACCACAAAACAGCCATGGATGACAGATGAGTGGGTGTGGCTATGTTTCAATAAAACTTTAACTCCCACTGAACTCCTTTTCATGTGGTATAAACAGTATCCTTTTGTTTTGTCTCTCCTAACACTTATAAATATTAAAAAAAAAACATTTTCAGCTTACATGTCACTGAAAAGCAGGTGGCAAACCAGATTTGATTCTCAAACCGTAGCTTGCCAACCAACCTCTGAGAAGAAAAGGATTTGGGAGGAACAGAGACTGTACCATCAGCAGGATGGTCAAGACTCCAAGACTTGCTGAGGTGATGGAATTTGAGCAGTTACTAGGATGAGGGCAAGCTATGAGCTATGTGACCTGAGAGGAGGGGTGTCTCAGAGTTGTGGCTGACCGACTGTGGAGATCTTCAGGAGCCTGGTCATGGGGCCGCCTGGTAAGGGCTTTGATCTCAGTGTGACAGCAAGCCACTGTGACCTGTGCTAAGCAGTTCTGTGACCTTGGCTGAGTTGAATCTCTCTCTCTCACTATCATTCCTCATCAAAATTCGAGTACCAAGTAGCAGCTGTCTTAGGGGGCGTTACAGGACTCAGAGACCCTGATGTCCAGACGAGTGACAGCTGTCACTATCAGCCTTAGCACTGCGGCTCAGCAGGAGGAGGCGACTCACCCACAATGTCCACCACGTCCGGCCGGATGAGTGGCTCCCCGCCTGTGAGCCGGATCTTGTCCACACCTTCCTTCACAAATAACCGAGCAAGGGTCAAGATCTCCTCTGTGGTCAGTAGTTCAGCCTTGGGAGTCAGGGGGACACCCTCCTCAGGCATGCAATACTGGCCTGAAGAAAGGAAGGGGACAAGGAGGTAGGAGATGGGTGTGACAGGTGGGTGCCCCTCACAGGCTAATGGAGGCTCTGCACCCTCCTTAGATGAAGACATCTCCCTGGATCCGATCAATCGGGACGGACCCTCCCCTGGCCTTCATCTCCCCCACATTCTGGCCTTCCTTTATTGATTGATTGATTGATTGATTGATTTCTGTATGTGTATGAACGTACTGTCTGCATGCAAGTTTGTGCACCCATGTCGTGCAATGCCTCGGAGGTCAGAAAAGGGTGTCGGATTCCCCTGGAACTGGAGTTCTCCTGGAACTGGAGTTACAGACAGTTCTCAGCCGCCATATGGGTGCTGGGGATCGAACCCAGGTCCTCTGCAAGAGCAGTCGGCACTCTTAACCGCTAGGCCATCTCTCCAGCCCCCATTCTGGCCTTCCTATCCCCCCACTGGGAAGCTGAGGGTATGGGCTGAAGATGACAAACTAACCTGAGAACAGAGCCTGGCTCCATGCAGGGAGATGCCTGAGAAGCTGGTCAGTGTTTGCACACCACGAGGGTGAAGGAAGTGCTGTGTCCATCACTAGACTGCCTGTCTATCCTATGTGTAGGCATTCATTGGGCTGGAAACCCAAGGGGCTCTCTTTGGGTGAAGGAACAGAATGGGGTAAGCGGGTAAGTTGTGGAGGTGGGGCCAAGAATCTCTAGCACCATTTCCTGTAGGCAAGCTTTGTCACGGACCAGGCAAGACCCTAGATCCTCGGCCATGCCCAACCCTCATGGATAGCTATCACACAGGCCTGACACAAAATGATAATACATATGAAGCCCTGTGTGTGCATGTGGTCATTTGTGTGCACAGGTGTGCGTGTGGTGAGTGCACACGTGGCTGTCCCTACATATGTGTGCACAGGTGCGTGTATGTGGGTGAGTGCACACATGGCTGTCCCTATATATGTGTGCACAGGTGTGTGTATGTGGTGAGTGCACACGTGGCTGTCCCTACATATGTGTGCACAGGTGCATGCATGTGGTCATATGTGTGCACAGGTGCATGTGAGTGGTGAGTGTACATGTGGCTGTCCCTACATATGAAGCCCTGTGTGTGCATGTGGTCATATGTGTGCACAGGTGCGCGTGTGTGGTGAGTGCACATGTGGCTGTCCCTACATATGTGTGCACAGGTGTGTGCATGTGGTCACGTGTCCAGAGGTGCGTGTATGTGGTGAGTGCACACGTGGCTGTCCCTACATATGAAGCCCATGGCTAACCTCAGTGTCTTCCTCACTCCCTGCCTACCTACTGTTTTGAGAATGGTTCTCTCATTTCTCCCTGGAGCTTGCTGATTCAGTGAAGCCGTTTGACTACAGAGCCCCAGGCAAGGGTCTGTCTCTGCCTCCCCAGTGCTGGGATACACAAGTATGCACCATCATGTCTAGCTTTTTCTTAACATGTATGAATCTTACATGAACTCAGGTCCTCATGCTTACATGACACACACTTTACCAACGGAACCATTTTTGCAGAGCCCTGAATTTTTTTCTTTATTTGCTGGTTTTTTTTTTTTGTTTGTGTGGAACTCAACTGCCAAGTTCTCAGCTGGGAACTTTTTCCCAGTATCAAAATGTTGGACACATCTGTTGGAGTGACAAGGTCAGATTAGTGCACTGGGTCCAGAATTGGACTCCATAAACTGAGGAGAAGAGGTGAGAACACTGGAACATGGCTCTTAGTACATTAAAAATTTCTGATTTTTTTTTTTACTTTAAGTCTATGAATATTTTGCTTGCACATATATGTGAGCCACATGTGTGCAATGCCTGCAGAAGCCAGAGATGACATCAGATCTCCTGGAACTGGAGTTATGGACAGTTGTGAGTTGCCACGTCAGTGCTGGGAATTGAACTTGGGTCCTGTGCAGGAGCAGCCAGTGCCCTTAAACACTGAGCAGCCTCTCCAGTCATCATATGTAGCACATTTTGCTTGGTTAAACATTGCCAAATGCACGTGTATTTACTGACTCATGAAGCAAACATATTTCTTATTGTGAAATACAGTAGGAGGGGATAAAGGAGAACGGAGAAGGGGGGGATGGTGAGTGGGGTTAAGAGGAAAAGGAGGGGGTGTGGAAGGAGAGAAGGGAGCAGATCCCAAACGTGGAGGTGTCCAGTAGGGGACACGGCTATGGGCAGCCCAGGATTGCACAACGACTGCCGGGTGTCAGCCTGGCCCCAACTGACTGTACACAGCACACATTAACAGGGAAGGATGAAGAAAGAACCCTGAAGAGGAAGAAACTAGAATGACCCAATCTTAAACCCTGAAGAGGAAGGAACTGGCATGACCCAGTCTTAATCCTAAACCCAATCACAATTCTGCTCTCATTATCTAATCACAAGGAAGACCTAGATTCTATAATCTGAAACTGATTTGAGCTTGTGTTGCCCTTACAGCCATGCAAGGTGTGGTAGGTGGGAAGTTGAAAAGAAGGCTTCCAGCCACCCTCGGCTGGAGCGACAGAGGTCCAGAGCGGGCCCAGCTGGCGACTCACAGCGGAGGTTGCACTTCTCGGTGAGGGAGATCCGCAGGTAGCTGTGCTGCCGGCCGAAGCTGTCAGTGAGGAAGGCGGAGAAGGGAGCTGCATGCTCTCGGAGGACCTGGAGCCTGGTGGACAGCTCCTGCAGGACAGGAATGTGGATGGAGTGTGAGCCCTTGCTTTGGACTGGGGGACACAGGCAAGGAGACCTAACTGCTGAGAACTGAGGGGCCCAGAGATGGACTGTCTTCTCCAAAGCTTGCACAACACCTCCAGTTATCCCAGGTAGCTAAGACTGTTCCCTTCCTGACACACTGAAGGAAGAACCCACCTGGACGTTCAGCTGAGATGGACAGACACTGTCTCTACAGGATTTAGCCCAAGCCAGGTGCACTCTAGCTGGTGGGGAAGGTGGCTGGGAACTCTAGATTCTCCTTTATTCAGCCCTATTCTTTGCTCTACACAGTGCCAGAAGGAAGGATTAGACAGCCATTGTGTGAGGCCTGGCGGAGCGTCCTGCTGCCAGCTTCTGGAGTGGGTTACCTAGGAGATGGGTGGCGCAGAAGGACGCCCTCATTTCCACCCATAGGTATGGGGAATTGAGTCATTTGTCAATCACCACAGGTTCCAGATCTTCCCTTGCTAAGCACTGCTCCTCACCCTAATTCACATACAGAAACAGCCAAAATAAATCCAGGAATCAGAGGTGAGAGCAGGAAGGAACATGACTCAGCAGAAAGCTGAGCAGGCCTGGGGAGGAAAACCACCCGCTGGACATTAGTGCAGCCTCCTGAGAGCACACAGACACCCCCCCCCCACACACACAAGCACTCTCACACATACATATTTACACACATGTATGCAGACACATGCACTCACACTCACATATATGCATACATATACATATATCCACACACAAGTCCACATACATGGATATGCACACATGCACTCACATATAACACACACATACATATATCCACACCAACACCCACTTATATACATATACACCTATGTATACACATATCCATATACAGACACACAAGCACACAAACATGCACACATGAAAATGCACACATACATACAATATATATACACCCATATAACACTCACACACATGCACACAATATACACAGTCACAGACACAGACACACACACACACAGTTCCCAGCTGCCCATGCAAACTCGCCACACTACTTGGATATACAGGGAGCCTCATCCTACCTCTCGTCTCCTCCAGCCCCACATGTCCTACATCCATTCATCCATTCTTCTGCCTCTCCCCTTTTCCCTCCATCTCCTGGAGTCAGAGAGAACGTGGCCCCATCAAGGGGCTCAGAATTCAGAGCAGACAGTAAAGTTACTCTCTCCAGATGGGCTGGGACATGTCAAAGCTGGCATAAAGCTCCAAGCTGTTCCTCTTCCCAGACTACACCGGGTGGACTTCCTCTGAAGGAAGTTGACCTGCCTGAGTCAGGATGCTCATTGTAGGTCACAGTGTGTAAAACACTGTGTAACAAATAGGCCTGCCTCTACTCCCATGAGAAAAATGATCCTGCAGGAGTGCAGCTGCCCTGGGGCTCTGCCAGGCTGCTCTCTGCCAAATGGCTTAGCCAGGCTCAAGGTTCTCAACTCTGGCAGCCTGTAGGATTCATCTAAGAGCAGCTGGGACGGCTGGATGGAGGGACCCCCCCCCCCCCGCCGCCAAAGAGTGACTCCTTTGAGTTCCCAAGCTTCCTACAGTGAGGTCAGGGCTGGACACTTTGAACCCAGGGGTAGCAGTGCTGGTTCCAAGCTCAGGGCAGGCTTTGGGGCAGGTAAACATGGATTACAAACTTCATTCTAATCCTCTAAAGTTCCAGGCATGTCCCAACCTTCTGATGTTGCAACATGTTATCTGTGAAGTCTATACTCTTAAGAACTGGCCACTGAATTTTTTTAAAAAGCAAAATGTTTACGATTTTGTCAGGCCACATGTGGCCTGTGGGTTGTGCAACTTGGACATCTGGAAGGATGGAAGACTTTCTAAAGACACTGTGTTCCTCACTCTGCTGTCCCGACTGTTGAAACAAGGTGTCCCAGGGAACTGGAATTTCCCTTGAGTCTCATGCCAACCTGAGGGGGAGCTTTTCTCAGGAAAGGGATTTTACACAGTGCCCCAAACTTGTCAGACCTTGTGGAAAACACTGGAGCCCAGACAATGGTGGGTCAGGCAAGGGTGGGACCACACTGTGACCAGAACTGCTAAAGTATGCACAGCTCTCTATTTTAAATTTTATTTATTTCATTATGTGTATGAATGTACTGTCCGCATGTAGGTCTGTGCACCCGTGTCATGCAATGCCATCCAGGTCAGAAGAGGGCGTCGGATTCCCCTGGAACTGGAGTTAAAGACAGTTCTCAGCTGCCAGTGGGTGCTGGGTATCAAAGTCAGGTCCTCTGCAAGAGCAGTTGGCGTTCTTAGCCATTAGGCCATCTCTCTAGCCCCAATTATGCATATCTCTTATCTTCGACTTACACCTAACCCTCATGGCAGGACCCTGATCGTGGACTTGGGGGTGTAGGTCACAGATCTTTTTAGCCCTCATCCCAGTGTGGCCACATTGGATAAACAGTTTTCTACTTTTCACTGTTAATTTGTGTCTTTTAATTGGCTTGTCAAGGATGGTGGCCCAGTCTAGCTTGTCAAGGCAGCCAGGGCACATGCTCCAACTCTAACTCCAGTAACAGTTGGACGTGTTAATTTCCTCTTTACAAAAGTGGAGACAATCCCATCTAACTCAATTGAAAGGTTCCTTACGCACAGTGGGCATCAGTAAGTGACTGCCATCTGTGGTGGTTAATATTGCCAACTTGACTGCATCTAGAATCACCTAGGAGACCAGCCTCTGGGTTTCTGTGGAGGATTAGCTAGATTACGTTGAGTTAGTTAAATTAACTTTGGGCGGCACCATGCCACGGCTGGAGTCCCACACTGAGTCAAAAGGAGATGCTGGGCTGGGCCTGAGCATTCGTAGCTTTAAGTCTCTTGACTGCAGACACAGTATGAACAGACGGCCTCCTGCCCCTACCACCACGACTTCCTCACTACAATGGGCTGGATCCACTCAAACTACAAGCTCAAATCAACCCTTCTTCCCTGCGGAATGGCAAATGGCAGCCTCCATAGAACACTCAAGTTTAGGCAGAGTAGCAGGGTTATTTGGAGAAAAAGGGCACATTTCAAACTTAACAGTGACCCCCCCCCCCAACTTACCTGCTACTGACATGATACATGCCAGGTATTCTTCAAATTAATTTCCATACTGGGGTCTGGGGAGATAGAAACAGGCAGATTTCTGGGACTCGCTGACTGGTCAGCCTAGCCTAAATGTCAAGTCCCAGTTCCCAGTTTAAAAACCTTATCGTAGGACTGGAGAGATGGCTCAGTGGTTAAGAGCACTGGCTGCTTTTGTAGAGGACTCGGGTTTGATTCCCAGCACCCACATGGCAGCTAACAACCATCTGTGACTCCAGTTTCAGGGTAATCCAAGGCCTCCACTGACTTCCCCAGGCATTGCATGACACAGGTGCACTTACACACATAAAGGCAATACACTGCTACACAGAAAATAAAAACTTGTTTAAAAATTTTAAAAAACTTATCTGAAAAACAAGGTGGATGGTACTTGAGGAATGGCACCCCAGATATCCTGGTTTCTACACACATGGGCATATGCATATGAACATACATAACACACACACACACACACGTGTGCATGCATGCTAATCTCTACTAAATTATTAACTAGAGCTGTCCCTGGCAACTAGGTTCTACTGCCCTCCTCCCTCCACGTCAACCCTAAGTGAGGAGTTTTCACACCCATAGCTCCTGACAAGGACGGCCTACTGCCCTGACACAGGGATTTGAGGAGCAGGACAGGCCGGACACTGAGGAGCCCCACAGGGCTTCTTTTCCTCACTGCTTCCTTCAAGCTTGGCTGTCAGGCTTTCTCCTGTAACTACTTCACTTCCTGCCTTCGACAGGTACTTGCCAACCTAACTCTCCCAGAACCCCGGACATCAAGGTTGCTTTACCTTACACAGAGTCACCCTGTCCATTATCCCAGCCCCAGCCCCAGGCCTGAGCCTCAAGCCAGGACTTTGTTTCCTCCACAAAGCAGGAATGGAGAAAAATGGAGAAAGGGTGGCACCTGAATTGGGTGAAATCCTCTAAGGATGATGTCTGGGACACTTCACTCATGAAGGCGATATTACCTCCCCCCTGCCCACACATTGCCGCATCCCCTTGCACGTGTGAAAGCTGTCCACCTGTCCTCGGACTGAGCCAAGCCCCCCTTTCACTGTCCTCATGCTCCAACTGAAGACTCGCTTCGTTCTCACACCCACACCTTGACATGCAGGATGGATGTCCAGCAGGCATCACCACCGGGGACCAACAGGGTTCTGTGGATGGCAGGCAGAGGCTCATTGCAGTAAAGGAAGGTGATGGGAGGCCCAGATGCCCATACCCTGCTCTGCCCACTGGCAGGGTCTATGGAGGAGCTTAACACATAATCTCTTCTCATCTCTGAGGTTTTCTTTTGTTTTGGGGGGGGGTCTTTTTGAGACAGGTCTTGCTTTAGCCCCAGCTGTCCTGGAGCTCGTAGACCAGGCTGGTCTTGAACTCACAGAGATCCGCCTGCCTCTGCCTCCTGAGCGCTGGGATTAAAGGCGTGCGCCACCATGCCCGGCTCCTCTGAGGTTTCCTTACAGATTCTCATGCCCTCCCCTTCTCCACAAGATGAGGTGGTTCAAGCTTCTGGATTTACAGATAGGAGGCCAGGGCAACGTGGCAGCCCAGGTTAAAGGGCTGATAAAAATAGGGGCAAATGAAAGGCAAGATGGTAGGCCCTCTCTGCCAAGCTCTCTCTGGTATTCCATTTAACTCACTAATTATGTTTCAAGCAGCCAAAACCATTTGCACAGCTGACAGAATGAGTGTCCAGGGGGAAGGAGGCTATTGGGACTTCCTGCAGTGTCACGGGCCACCAAGATCAATACTCACTACAGACACCAACATAAGACAGCATCTCCACACACCAGGCTCTGAGTTTATAGATTAACATATGTGAACTCTTAACCTCAATGACACCTTCTGATGAAGATACTATCCCTCCTACCCTACAGGCCACAGGCCCAAGGCTCTGAGAGGTGGGAGGACTTGTATACCTAATAAGGTTGAGGCTGATGCTGCCCCAGAGCCCGTGTTCTTCCCGAAGTGTCTTACCTGCCCTCAGAAGAGTAGGTACAGCCTCCTCCTCAGAGATGCAGCTGAGCACAGGTGTGGGGTTTACATTCCTTATCCCCTGCCTTATGGTGACTGGAGGGAACTTACACTCAGTTTATGTAGCAAATAAATGACAAGACAGTATAACAAATTCCCCTGTGCTTGTATCTTCCTTAAAGATATCTCCGTCATGTTTTCACAGCTCTTCGCTGGATCAAGTTCAGTGTTCAAGGGTTTAGAAAGCTGTGCAACAACCAGCCTTCTTATCAAAGGATCCCAGAGAGGCAAGCCAGGAGGAAGTAAAGCTTCTGGCAGAGACCCACCCATGCACTGCGTAAGATGTGTGGCTCAAACAGTGTGTTTCAGAGTCCAGGGCATGAAGCCGAGTCCTGGGAGACTGGAAAGAGAACTAGAGAGTTCTAAAGAAGAGAAATATCTCCCCTGCAAATGTTTCCCTAAACACGTGGGCAAAAGAACAAACTTGAATTTGTCCTGACTGGAAACGCTCGTAGCGGAGCGGTGCATGCACTGAAAGGGATAATGGATCCCACTCCACACTCACAGGAGAGAGTGAACTCCTGACCTGGAGGTTTGGTACTGCCCTGTTCCTGTCTAAAATGAGGCAGATCCCTTCCAAGAGAAACAAAGAGGAGAAAAAGGAAGATGGAACGACTTGTCACCGGCCCTCTAACTACAGTGACACCTGACTGCGGTGGCACCTAAGCTGTCATACTAAGAAGCAGATGTTATGGGGACACCTGATCACTCGCTGGGACAGTGTTTAGGAGGCTGGGTGGGAGGCAGGGCTGTGGGGTACTGTAAAACACCCCACGGGAGCCCTGAAACCTGGAAGGAGGTGGTCCTCTGAGACAGGGGGAGTTCATGGGAAACTCGGAGGAGTCCCTCCAGCTGGGTCCTGGGTGAACCAAACAACCCATGGCTGAGTGCGGAGGGGTCCCTCCCAGAGCTGGGCTCCGGGACAGGCCGGGGTGCTTTCCCAGGTTTGGAGGTGACACGCTCGGGCCTCCCTCTCTGGAGATGCACACAGCTGGAATGGGTGGGCTCACCTCCCTGGCAGGTCTCGAGGGCTCCCCGGGGCGGGGCTGCGTCACCGGAGCCCCCGAGCTGCAGCCCCGTGCGCTGGACCTCACGAGGCGCCGCAGTATCCGGGACACCGGCCGCACTGCCATGAAGCCTGTAGAAGAGAGCACTGGGCCCGGAGCCGGCGTCTGGAGCAGTGTAGCCCAGGACCTCATGACCTCACCCGGAGTCAACCCAAAGGGGGCGGAGCGGGGGGCGGCACCCAGGCGGCCAATCAGCGAGTGAGTCTCACCGCGCTGCCCTCCGGGAGTTGTAGGCCATTCCTTTACAAGCAGGACGAAAGCTCTAACCAATAAATAACTCTGGGAGAGAGAATGTTTTTCTCTTTCACTGTTCACTGGTTTCGGAGTAAAGGGCTGTTTGCAAAAGGAAAAGGGATGCCGAGAAAACTTTGTAGTCAAGTAATATTTCTTTTTTCATATACTTATATAATTTAATCCATTACTAATATTGTCATGTTACAACATATTAGTCCTATCCTAATACAGAAATCTGCTTCTGAATTACCTGGGCATGGATCTTGCTGTTCCAAAGGACATGTTTCATAAAAAATATCAAGATATCGATTACTCTGCTTACATTGGTACTTCGGATCCCTAAGCCTAGCCCAAACAGTCCCTGGCTGGTGAGGATTAGAAGTCATTCCACTGTGACTCTGTTAGCACAAACAGCAGCAGCACCCAACCCATAAATTAATCTGTTTTTTCTCAATGTATATTTTAATTGATTTCTTGTACATTTGATACATCTTCTTTTTCAAAGCCAATCTTTTATTGAAGCTCTGTGCATTTCATTCGTAATTTCAAATCAAATCTAGACCCGTGCCCCCTCCCTGCCCCCCCACCCCACCAGAGTTCATGCATTCTGCCAAACATGTTTTTCATCTTTTTCTCAGTCTCTCTCAAAGTTCTCGATGCAGAAGTTTACTGTTTAGAGCACAAGTTCATGGTTTCAGTCAGTTCTTTGACCCAATCTTTCTGTTGTTGATGATAATGTTATTATTCTTTCCACTATGCATCACTCCAAAATATTCACATATGCATGCCACATATATCATAGGTTTTATCATCTTCAGCTTATGATTTTTTTTTTCTTTATTAGGCTGAAAGATGTCATGTTTGAAGGCTCCTCCTTGACAAGCTCAAACCACCATCAGTTCTGCCCTTGTGCTCCACACTGGGGATTTTTCTTCCCATGATCACAAAATGAGATCCAGTAAGCACTGTGTCCTGTCTTGATCTTACTGTACTGGTCTCCAGGTAGTCCAAAAATGGCAGTCTATACTCTGAAGAGGCCGAAACCCCAGTAGTAGCTCAGTCCACAAGTTGGATGTCTCAGCAGTCCCCATCTGGTATTGAAGGTTTGGAGGATTCTTGGAGAGACATGAGTCTTCAGTCCATATTAGAAGGTTGAAAAGCTGTGTCTCAGGTCTTTGAAGGATGGCAAAAGCAGGGGCAGCCACAGGGTAGCTGCACTTGCCAGTAAGACAGGCAAAACAACTGTGCTCTTTTGTCTTTTTACTAAGATCTCAAGTTTTATACCTGAAGTACAATTTCTCAGGCCTTTTTATTTACATATTTCTGGTTATACTTTCCTTTTGGACGTTTAAGGCCACACAGCCCAGATTAACCAAGGTTTTTGTTTTCCCAAGGTCAATTGAGGATCTGGTCCTCAAGGGTTTTTTTTGTTTGTTTGTTTGTTTTTGTTTTTTTGTTTTTTTTTGTTTTTGTTTTGTTTTTTTTGCAGGGGAGCCCCTGGCTCCTTTTGGCTTTTGAATTACCAGTTCCATCCACTCAAGGACAAAGTCAGGTCTTGCTAGACCAGGCTTCCCTTTTTGAAGCATGAGCAGACTTTCCTCTTTATAGACTGGACACTGGCCGAAGTCCCATTAGTGGATCTCCAAGACCTCCCTGCACAGGAAGACTGGTGACTCACATTTGCAGGACATTTCAAGAGATACCCCCAAGCATAGTCCCCTGGGACTTAGTTGACCTCTGAGGGCAAGGAACAAAGTTAGTATGGTCGGCCAAATTAGTATGGGCATTAAGTATGGTTGTTAAGCATCCAGAAAGGCTAAGTTACACCAGCCTGATATTTTAACTACTGTGTAATATTTTAGAAAAGTCTTGGACAAAAGCTCAGGTAGCCTTATATAAGAATACTAAGAAGCACTCTTATAAAATACTGTGGTTAGACATAATGTCATGACAAACTAGTTTTTTTTCTCATTCTTTGGATCTTATATTACTCTAAAATATGCATCCATACCCTCCACCCATATACCAAAAATTCCCAATAGTTTAGTTCTAGAACCTGTTAAGGGATTCACAATATAAGAGCACAGTTGTTTTCAGATCATGAGGAATATAACATTAACGTTGCTCGGTTTGCCTTACAATTAGGTAATTGGTGCTAGCATCCACGGATGAGGGATACCATTAGTAGTTTGTTTTTCTGGGACCGTGTTACTTCACTTAACATGATATCTTCTAGTTCCATCCATTTACTTGAAAAGTTCATGATGTCATCTTTCTTTACTGCTGCATAGAACTCCACTGTATAGATGTACCACATTTTCTCTATCCACTCGTCAGTTGAAGGGCACTTGGATTGGTTCCAGCTCTTCGCTATTGTGAAGAGAGTTGCAATAAACATGGCTGTGCATGTATCTCTGTGGTAAGATGAGTCTTGTGGGTATATATCCAGGATTGGTATGACTGGGTCAGGTGGCAAACTCATTTTGAGTCTTTTGAGTGTTCTCCACACTCCTTTCCATAGTGGCTGTAGGAGTTTACATTCCACCAGCAGTGGATGAGTGTTCCCCTTTCCCCACAACCTCTCCAGCACTTGGTATCATTTGTTTTCTTGAATTTGATGCATCTTTTTATTTTTTGATACATCTTTTTAAAAAACATTTTAATTTGTTATTTTTATGCTATGTGTATGAGCATATTACCTGCATGCATGTAAGTGTACCTGTGTTGTGCAATGCCCACAGAGGTCAAAAGAGATCATTGGATCCCCTGGAACTAGAGTTATAGATGGTTGTTAACTATTATGTGGGTACTGGGAATTGAACCCAGGTCCTCTGCAAGAGCAGCCAGTGCTCTAAACTGCTGAGCCATCCCCCCAGCTGCATATAATACATCTTAATCATATTTAGAACTCCTCCTATACCCCCCTCAAGTCTCCCCAGCAGATTTCATGCGATCTGTCATATATGTTAGGCCTTCTGGAGTCATGCTTTTGTACCAAGACTTCCCTCAGTCCAAGTTCATCAACTGGAGTTTAGTCAGCTTATCTAGAGTCCCTTTCTTAAAGATCAACTCTCTCTCACCCAGAAGATCAGCTGCCAAAAGTTCCTCAGCTAAGGTTGGGGCCTGCTGCCCATTTCCCCAGCTCTGTGCTGGGTTTTTGTGTGAGTCAGCCTGCATGGGTCTTGTGCATGCTGACACTGTTGCTACAAGTTCATATAAGCAAGTTCCTAGAGGCCTGGAGAAGTCTATTTTAAATTAACATAAAAAGTAATTGGTTTCATTATGACATGTTCCTTCATGTATCAAGTAATATTTCAGTGCAATATATCACAAAATCAAAATCAGTACAAAAAAACTAACACCCTTGATATATTGAAATTTTGTATAAAAACAAGATGAATCCTACTGTCTACTTCACTTTCATCTACCCCAGATGCTGGTTGGACAGCCAGCTCAGGTCCCCTTTTAGATCATACTGTTCTAACCTTGTCCTCCAAATCTCTGTTCGAAAGGATATACTGGAAAAGAAAGGAATGGATCTCACTTTTGGAATGCTTCCTACACTGCAAACTCCATGGCATGGATAGAACATTCACTTTGCAATTGAGGAAAGAGCATCAAAGTGTCTAGATAATTTCCCCAAAGCTACATAGCTGATTGGTATTAAAACTGAGTTTCAAACCCAGAGTAATCAGATTACTGCAGTTGTTAAAATTCACTGATGGGGTGGGAGAGCCAGGAGGATCTCTGTGAGATCAAGGCCAGCCTGGTCTATTTAGCTAGTTCCAGGCCAGCTGGGCCTATAGAGACACTCTCTCTCTCTCTCTCTCAGCTAGGATATTATATATATATATATATATATATATAGAGAGAGAGAGAGAGAGATCTATCTATATATAGATAGAGAGATATCTATCTATCTATATATAGATAGAGAGATATCTCTATATATAGATATATATATCTATATATAGATATATATATCTATATATAGATAGATATATATAGAGAGAGTGTGTGTGTGTGTGTGTGTGTGTGTGTGTATTTTTCAGGCTATGATTCTGAAGTTTAATTCACATTCGACAAGGAAATTGTATACTAAGAATAATTGTGCTCAGCCAGGCACAGTGGTAGACACCTATAATCCCATCACTTGGGAGGCTGAGGCAGGAGGGTTGTTGTAGGTTCAAGGTCAGTTTGGTCTACATAGTGATCTCCAGACCAATAATCCCTCTCCCAAAAGGAGAAAAAAAATGGCATCTTAATCCTGGTTATCCAATATACTCAAAAGTCTTTTGCCATGGAACTAGGAAACTCAATGGTGAGCACAGAGCAGGTTCGAGTTCTGTATTTGGAAGTGGGAACATGGCTTATATTCTGGAAGAATTGACAGATTCCTTGGGGGATGGAAATAAACAACTTTCTCAAATACAAGGAGACTATTGGAAAAGCTGGCCTAGTTTCAGCCGATAGCCATTCCTATCTTGAGGGTTTTATACTGTTTGAACCTTGAGCAACATCATGAGAAATCAGCCTGACCTGACTTTGTTTGGACTTGCTGGGGCAGGTCTGGCAGAAGTGTATGTGCAGGAAGCCTGAGGATCCCCTGACAATGGCTCATTCACTGCCCATAGCTAAGTCTAGACAAACCTGAATTTGTCAGGAGAACGGATGGCAGAATAGAAAATGAGAAAAACCGTGTGTTTGCAGGTTTGAGACCCTCAGGAGAGCACCAACCCCGGGAAGATGCCATCTGACATGATGGACTTAACCCAGAACCAAGTCTAGGAATCCAGAGGCAGCAGAGCGGCTATGTCAACGCTCAGCTCTGTGTTAGTCGCCTGTGGCTGCCAGGAGGAATCACCACGCCTTGATGACTTCAAATGAAACTAATTCTCTTAGAACTCTAAACTGAACTGCTGCCTCTTGTGGCTCACCTGGCCTCTCCCTCCACCTTCAAAACCAGCATTGTAGCCTGTTTCCTGTGATTCCTTATCTTAAATCTCAATCTCTCCTCTCCTCCCCTCCCCTCCCCTTCTCCCCTTCTCCCCTCCCCTCCCCCTTCTCCCCCCTCCCCTTCTCCCCTCCCCTTCTCCCCTCCCCCTCCCCCCTCCATTTCCCCTCTCTCTCCTGTCCCCCCTCTCCCCTCCCCCCTTCCCCCTACCCCCCCAGTTTGGATTCACCAATACTCATGCAAAATGTCAAATGCACTGGTCTGGGTCTGTAATTCTAGTCCTGGGAAGGCAGTAACAGGCACATCCCGGGAGCTTGCTGGCCAGTAAGCTCCGGGTTCAGTGAGAGACCCTATCTCAAAAACTAAGAAGGATGGGGGAGATGCTTAGCGGATAAAGCATGTGTCATACAAGTGTAAGGACCAGATATTGGATCCCAGAACCCACAAAAATGTTGGGTAAGAATGGTCCACCAGTTATCCTAGCAGTTGGGAGGCTGAGACAGGATCCTAGGGCAAGCTGGCTAGTTAAACCAGCTGGAATCGGTGAGATCTGGGTTCAGCAGGAGGCCTTGCCTCAATGAGGTGGAGCATGATGGGAGATGTGGCCGAAGGAACGTCAACTTTAGGGCTCCATACTCACATGCACACATGTGCAGGTGCGCCAGCACTCATGCACTCATGCCACACGCACACATGCGCAAGAATTAAATTAAAACAAAAGGAAGGCTGCTACGATGGCTCAGTGGGGAAAAGTGCTTTCTATGAAAGCCCGGGTTTAACCCCAGAACCCACATAAAGGTGGAAGGAGAGAACCAACTCCATAAAGTTGTCCTCTGATCCCCCACGGGTACTGTGTGGCATGTTTGTTGCCCCCCACCACATCATACACACAGTACATATATATATATATATATATATATATATATATCATGTACACACACAATAATAATATGTAAATTAATTTAAAATAAATAGGGTACACATAGAAGACACCAGACCATCGACCTCTGGCCTCCACACACATGTGCACACATGAAGATGTACACACACAAATAAGGAAAGAAAGTATCCTTCAACATTGTCTTACTCAGGCACCTTTTCTCACATGCAATCTCAGGCTTCCTGGCATTAGTTAAACCTAACTGGAATCATGAGTAGGACGGAGATGTAAAGCAGGAACCATCAAAGCCTGACATTTCTGGGAACACCCCAGCAAGCCCTTGCTGCTCCTGTGGGAACTGGTCAGGCCGAGGCAGGTCCCTGTCCTGGAGCAGCCAGGAAGGTGGGGCTGGAGGAGGGAGGCAGGTGATGAACTCGGAGCAGCCCTGGCTTGGAACGGGGAGATCTGACTGCCAGTCCCCACTTGCCACATGTTCACGACTTCGCCGTGGGCCAATTATGTAACTTCTCTGTTTTCATCATGAGTGTAAGGAAAAGCCACTCAGCTGCTTATCTTAACTACGTCATGGGGTAGTCATTGCCATAAAAGGAAGAAAAGAAAAATCTGGGGCTGGAGAGATAGCCTAGCGGTTAAGAGCGCCGACAGCTCTTGCAGAGGACCCGGGTTCGATCCCCAGCGCCCACATGGAGGCTAAGAACCGTCTGTAACTCCAATTCCAGGAGAATTCCAGTTCCAGGGGAATCCGAGACCATCTTCTGACCTCCGCGGCATTGCACGACACGGGTGCACAAACCTGCATGCAGATAGTACATTCATACACATACAAAAATAAATAAAATTAAAAAAAGAAAAATCTGAGATGTGGCACCAAGCAGGCAAGGAACTGGCTTGAGAACACATAGGCGGGGTTGACAGATGGTTCAGTGGTTAAGAACACTGGCTGCTCTTGTAGAGAACCTGGGTTTAGTTCCCAGCACCCACATGGAGGCTAACAACCCTCCTTAACTCCAGATCCAGAGGATCTACTGCTCTCTTCTGGCTTCCACAGGGCATTGCATGCATGGGTGCACTTCTGCACATGCAGGCAAAACACTCATACACATAAAATACAAATAAATAAACCACATAGGTATCAAGTGGCAAACCTGACACTCGAACCCAAGCCATCCAGCTACAGAATCCAGCTTTGAAGAGCTGTGTCCTGCCAGTGTCCTGGTCCTCCCCAGGCCCTGGTAAACAGTTCCTTTCATAAATTCTCCCCCCCCCCCATGCTGCCCTCTGCTCTGTGGTTTTCCACAACTTCACGTAACACTTAAGTACTCTTTAATTTTAAAAATTTATTTTGCGAGTTCTAGGACAGCCAAGTCTCCAGGGAGACCCTGTCTCAAAAAGATAAAAAACAATTATTTTAATTTTACTCATGTGTATGCAACATTGTATGCCCCATGTGTCCAGGTGTCTGTAGTGGCCACAGGAGGGCATCCGATCCCATGGATCAGGAGTTTACAGGCAGTTGTGAGCTGCCAGACATGAATGCTGGGAACTGGACTTGAGTCCTCTGCAAGAGCAACAAGTACTCGTAACCTTGGAGCCATTGCTCCAGTCCCACGATGAGTATTTTAATCTGCTTTACTAATCATTTTACTATCTGTGTGTGTCCTAAAACATGTTGCACACCTGAAGGATGAACAATTATAAAAAAAAGTGTACTGCATTGGCAGTTCTGTATCTGGGCATTTCCTGGGTAAGTGTAAAATTTGCTGCTCATTTTTAGGGCAATTTTCTCCTCAGGGACAGGGGGCATGTTTAATAAATGCGAAGGAACGACGACAACGGTGCAGGTACATTCCAGAAAAGTCACGTTGTTGGGCTGTTTTAGTTTAAAGCTTATGGAGCTTGGTCAATGGAAAGGAAAAAAAGAAGCATGGGCTACCAAGAGACCCACAGGGCTCCTCTAAAGAAGCACGGGCTAGCAAGAGACCGATAGGGCTCCTCTTCCACATGGGCACGCAAGAGTCCAAGGGCAATGGTTGACAACTTCCACACGTCGCCCCACTTCCATCCTTGATTCTGGCTTGCAATGCAGGAAAAGTGAAGCAGAGAAAGGCTTTTACCAGGACTCAGCCATCCATGCCCAATCTCTATAATGCTGCAAGGCTAACTTCCTGCTAGCATACTGCAGTCTCATCCACTTCATCCTGCTCAGTCTCTAGCTAGCTCACATCTCTCCTGGGCCTCCCCCTGACTTTAGCTCTGTGATTTGGTAAAGGAGCAAAGGATCATGGGCAGGATAGTCATGACAGACAGACACTCACAGCTGGGATCTTACCCACACTCCCTGGAACCTCCAGAGTTCAAGATAGCCGGGCTTGGCAGCCCCGTAGCACAGTGGACTCTGTCCTTCCTGGATGCTGAGGATTTTCTTGGATGCCACAAGAACTTGTTCAGCAAACGAGTTGTTGGGTGCTCCTTTCCAGAAGATACTCGCACCACAGGGCCTGGGTTCGTGCATGGATTCTGAGGCCTGGCTCACAGCTGCCTGGAACACTGTTTCCTTATGGTCACTCACCACCCTGGCTCTAACAGTCTCTTCCCCCTCTTCTGCAATGGTCCCTGAGCCCTGGTTGAGTGAGGTTTAATATCAGAGCCCTACCCAGGAACACACTCTGTGGTCCCTTATTCTTGACATTTTGGCCAGTCATGGTTTTCTCTACCTTCTGTTGCATGAGGAAGCTTCATGGTATGAGTTGAGAGATGCGTTGTATTCTCTCTACCCTCTGTTCCACTGTGTTCTGTGAACCTGAGCTTTCGGTGTAGAGGTTCCATTGTAGATGGGTTACTTAGGGCAGGCTGCCTCACAGACACTTATTCTCTGTGTTTGACCAGTTGTGGAACTCTGTAATAGTCTCCATCTGTTGCAAAAAGAGAGAAGCTCCCAATATATATTTTTTTTGTCTTTTTGAGACAGGGTCTCTCTGTAGCCCCAGCTGTCCTGGAACTCACTATGTAGATCAGGCTGGCCTTGAACTCAAAGATCCACCTGCCTCTGCCTCTGCCTCCCAAGTGCTAGGATTAAAGGCGTGCGCCACCACTCCCAGCTACTCCCAATATTTTTAAATCCAGTGATTCCATCTGATAATGTTTCATCTTTTGGTAGAGTGTCCCCCGGGGCTCCTGCAGAACAGAGTGGTCATTCATTTCCCAGGGACCACATCCTGTCCTCCTTGGAACACATTCCCCTCTCTGCTTCTGGGAGAGTCCTCCTCCAGTCTCCCCCAGCCTTCCACTTACCACTTCTGTCATGGGCTCATTCAAAGGAGAGTGCCTTCTCCATCTCCCCATTAAAGGTCTGTGCACCTTAGCCCTCCTCCACTCTCACCTCTCCTTCTAGGTTGCTCTTCTGTGGCTCTTGGGAACATCATGACCAAAAGTAACTTGGGCAAGAAAGGGTTTATTTGGCTGAACTTGCAGGTAGCAATCCATCATGGAGAGAAGAAATCAGGACAAGAGCTTGAGACAGAAACCATGCAAGAACGCTGCGCACTGACTTGCTCACTGACTTGCTCACCGGCTCCTGCTCAGCTCAGGCCCACCTGCCTAGGGGTAGTGCCGCCTGCAGGGGACTGGGCTTTCTATATCAATCATCAGACAAGATAATCTCTCACAGACAAGGCTGTAGGCCATTCTGCTTTGGGAACCTCTTCAATTGAGACTCACTCTTCTCAGGAGATTGTAGGTTGTGTCAAATTGGCACTAAAAGCTGACCTGGGCACTCCATATGTTTGCTGAAAAGTCTCACCAAACTCAGTGGTTTTCAAGATAATGATTTCTGGAGCTTCCAAAGCTACGATTTCTCCCACCCAGGTGTTTGTTCCGAGTATTCTGTTCCTATATTGACCTGTCTGGCATAGCCCATGGATGGTTGCTGTTCTAGTTCGCTTTTCCATTGCTGTGACAAAACACACTGACTACCAATTGGGGGAGGAGAGGGTTTATTCAGCTCACATCTCCCAGGTCACAGTTCATCACTCAGGGAGCCCAAGGTGGAACCCAGGGCAGGAATCTGGAGGCAGGAACTGAAGCATAGGCCATGGAGGAATGCTGCTTACTGGCTTGTTCCCCTGGTCCATGCCCAGCCTGCTTTCTTATACTGTACACAACAACCTGCTCAGGGTGGCACCACCCATAGTGGGCTGGGCCCTCCCACATTGTTCAACAGTCAAGACAATACTCTACAGATGTAGCCACAGGCCAGTCCAATGGAGCCAATTCCCCAGTTGAGGCTCTTTCAACCCAGCTGTGTCAAGTGGACACTAAAGCTATCCAGCACAGTTGCTTAAGCATACCCTCAGCTGAAATCTTTCTAGTAGGGTAGAATAAAGGCAGGGAACTAAGGAGGTGGGTTGAGAACAGACATGGGCTATTTTTCACATGGAGAAGTGTCCTGGTTAGCTTTTATTGTCAACATGATACAACCAAGAGTCAAGAGAGAATACATCTCAGTGAATGGATAGTCCAGATCAGATCAGCACATGCTGGTATTTATGGGGAATTGTCTTTTTATTTGATGTAGGAGTTTCCAGCCCACTGTGGGCAGTGCTATTCTTGGGCAGGTAGTGTAAGAAAGCTGGCTGAGCATGAATCAGAGAGCAATCGGTGAGTGGGATTCCTCCATGAGTTCCAGCCCTGACTTCCCTCAGTGGTGCACTGTTACTTGGAAGTATAAGCCAAAATACTGCCCCCCCCAAGTTGGTTTTGCATGGTGTTTATCACAGCAACAGAAAGCAAACAAGAAGAGGAAGCATCCTAAATTAAAGGTGACTGGAAAGAAGGAAGGCAAAGGTTCTCGAGAAGCCCCAAGTCTTGGAGAAGGTAGAGGAGAGAGTCTGGAAGGCAGAAGGTAGGCTCAGATTCAAAGTGTTGGGGCTGTAAGTGGATTCAGTTCCTGTCAGATTATGTCCATTTCCTCCTAGAACTGGGAAGCAAGATCATTTGTGGAAGGTGGAAGGAACTGAGAGGTAAAATTTTGGACTAGAGTGTCTGTTACCACACAAGTAATGGGACGCTCAACACAAGATGACTGGAAAAAGCATTGGGGAGGTTTATTGCCTGATGTCCTTGGAATTCTAAAGGCAGACCTGGGGGAGGGCAGGTTTGATGCAGGGGCTCAGAACAGGGCCGGGACTTTAGCACCTGTGATTCTCTTTTTCTGTGCCCCTCCCCCCAGGCTTCAGCAGTTACAGATCTATCACAGCCCATGTCCTGTCGTGGCAGCACAGAGAGTGAGTGTCCCCCGGGGCTCCTGCAGAACAGAGTGGTCATTCATTTCCCAGAAGCTCCTGTGGTTATCTTCTATTAGTAGCACAATTTGATGACACGATTATCCACAATATCCCAAACATGGCTGCCTAGAGAACAGAACTTAATTAGCTTCTGCCCATGAGTGCCACTTCTGGAGATGGAAAGAGGTCAAAATTACCAAACAGCATCACTAAGAAAGGGGAAGAGGGGCTGGAGATACAGCTCAGCAGTTAAGAGCACTGAATGCTCTTGCAGAGGACCCGGGTTTGATTCTCAGCACCTACATGGCAGCTAACAACTATACTTAACTCCAGTACTAGGGGAATCCAATGGCCTCTTCTGACCTCCAGGGGCATTGCATGACACCAGTGCACTTACATACATGCAGGCAATACACTCATACAAACAAAAATAGAAATAATAAAATATGTTTTAAAAAGAAAGAGGTTGCCAGGCATGGTGGCACACACCTTTAATCCTAGCACTCAGGAGGCAGAGGCAGGTGGATCTTTGTGAGTTCAAGGCCACTCTGGTCTACAGAGTGAGTTCCAGGACAGCTGGGGCTACAGGGAGACCCTGTCTCGAAAAGGCCAATAAATAAATAAATAAATAAATAAATAAATAAATAAATAAATAAATAGAGGAAAGGGAGGGCTGGAGAGATGGCCTTGGGGGCTAAGAACATACTGCTCTCTCAGAGATCAGAGTTCAGTTCCCAGAATGCCTGTTGAGTGATTTAGAACCACCTGTAACTCCAGCTCCAGGGGATTCAATATCCTCTTCTGGACTCTGAAAACATCTACACACACACACACACACACACACTCACACACACTCACACACACACACACACACACACAGTAATTTAAAAATCAATCAACTTTAAAGAAAGGGGGATAACTTCCTGAAAGAACAATTGAGAAGCTGTTGAGAGAGGGCAGAATGAATGTTGGGAGGTCAACCAAGAAAGAGCCACTGTATTTCATATGTGAGGAGCAAACTGTTGAAAGACTTGCTAAGGTGACTGACGTGGGTGTTCTGATGCATATGGAGGAGAGGAACATGTAACAGCTAAAGGCATCTTGTACCACAATGGCACCCAGCAACCCACACAGGGAAAGAATGAGCAGTTGGATTGACCTGAAGTTGGAGGTTTGCCAGGTACACACAAAAGGATAACTGGACATGTTTTGAGGGGAGGGCAATAGAGTGCCTGAGTGATGGAGGGGGAGGAAGAGAGTTTGGAAAGGAGTGACGAAGTAGATAAAGTGGAGTGGGTTCAGAGACTGAGAGCTCGGATGAACTGAGAGGGCTGTGAGGTGCTCAGGAAAGCTTGAATGCCTGCACATGAGACTGCAGCAAGGGCGGTGGCCTAGCCAGAGCTAATACGAAAGGATAAGATGTTGCCATTTAAAACCCAGGGGCACAGTGATGCCAAGGGGCTCCATGGGTTCTCCTGTGTGGATGGAGACACTGTGTTGGACTTGTGGTGATTGATGGTAGGCTTGCTAATAGCCTAATAAATGTCCAAGACAGCACACCAGCATCAGAACTCAAAGACAGGGTTCAGCACTCAAGAGCATGTACAGCTTTTGTAGAGGACCTGAGTTCAGTTGGTTTCCAGCACCCATATCAGGTGGGTCACAACCATTTGTAACTCCAGGTCCAAGAGATCTGACGTCCTCTTCTGGCCTCTGTAGGCAACTGTATTAGTGTGCATTTACTCACACATATGCAATTAAAAAATAAAACATTTTTAAATGTGTTATTATTTAATTATGTATGTTTATGAGAAAGGGAGATGGAAAAAGGACAGAGAGAGAGAGAGAGAGAGAGAGAGAGAGAGACTGACCAGGTGCACGGGAAGGATCATTGGATCCCCTGGAGCTAGTTATAGTTAATTATGAGCTATCCATCTGACATGGTGCTGGGAGCTGAACTCAGGTCCTCTGCAAGAGCAGTGCACACTCTTGATCGCTGAGGCATCTCCCTAGGCCTAAAATAAGCCTTAAAGGAAAACAGAAAGAAGTCAGACACAAGTCACCAATGTGTGTCCTGACTGCCATTTCCCCCAAATGTCAGTATGGTTGATCTCTTGGCTTCAAGACATCAGTGGGACATCCATGTTCTTCTGGGACATCCATGTTCTGGCAGAGTCCCAATAACAATGAGACCACGTCAAGGTTTTCTGCCATCCAGGTACTCTGCAAAAATGGTTTATTTTGTCTTTGCTTTCAAAGATGTGCCAGATCACCTTGATCCTTGAAATAGAAAAGAAGGGGAAATTGCACGGAATGCATAAGTTCTAACCACTGATTTCTAAATCAGACTTACTCTAAGCTCAGGAGATGTGCTTGGTAGAGTTCTGTAAAATAAGCAAAATCAATGAGGCTTAGAGCCACTGCATGCTTCTCTCCTGCACACTCATAGGAATGAATATATTATTCATTATAATAGGAATTATATACATGACATAGTCGCAGCTTGAGAACTCTTACACACACACACACACGCATGCTAAGAAATACAACAGACTATATTTTCTTTTTTTTTTAATTTTTTATTTATTTCTGTATGTGTATGAATGTAGTGTCTGCATGCAGGTCTGTGCACCCGTGTCGTGCAATGCCACGGAGGTCAGAAGAGGGTGTCAGATTCCCCTGGAACTGGAGTTCTCCTGGAATTGGAGTTTCAGACGGTTCTCGGCCGCCATGTGGGTGCTGGGGATCGAACCCGGGTCCTCTGTAAGAGCGGTCAGCGCTCTTAACCACTAGGCCATCTCTCCAGCCCCCAGACTATATTTTCTTACTCAGTTCCCCTGCCTACCTTTATATGAAATCAATGGCAAAATCCTAAACTGCCAAGAAAAATATTAATGTGTGAATATTTGTGTGTGTCTGTGTGTATGTATGTGTAGGCCAGAGTGTATGTATGTACAGTTCAGAGTGTGTGTATGTATAGGCTACTGTGTATGTTTGTACAGGCCAGAGTTTCTGTATGTACAGTTAAGAGTGTATGTATGTTCAGGTCAGAGTGTATGTACAGGTCAAAGTATATGTATGTACAAGTCAGAGTGTATGTATGTATAGGTCAGAGTGTCTGTATGTACAGGTCAGAGTGTATTGTATGTACAGGTCAGAGTGTATGTACAGGTCAAAGTGGTATGTATGTACAAGTCAGTGTGCATATATGTATAGGTCAGAGTGTATGTACAGGCCACAGTATACATATGTACAGGTCAGTGTGCATATATGTATAGGTCAGAGTGTATGTACAGGCCACTGTGTCTGTATGTACAGGTCAAAGGACATCAGGTGTTGTTCCTCAGGTGGTGTCTACCTTGTGTTTCAATTTTTAAATGTTTTTAGATCTATTTGTTTTCATTTGTGTGTGTACTTGTATGTGCCTGTGCAGGCAGGTGCCTGTGGAGACCGGAAGACAGCTGTGGATCTCCTAAAGTTGGATTCATAGGTGGTTGTGAGCTGCTCACTATGGGTGCTGGGAACTAAGTTCCAGTACTCTGCAAGCACTCCTGACAGGCAGGCCATCTCTCCGGCCGCTCCCCCTTTACTGCATTTGTTGTCTGTTTCGAGACAAGATCTCTCAGTGGACCCTGGAACTCACTGCTTCAGCTAGGCTGGCCAGCATGCCAGGAATCCTGCTGTCTCTACCTCCCCAGTGCTGGGACAAGCACGTGTCACCACTCCAGGCATCTGTAAAACACTGGCTCTGGGGATCAAACTCCAGTCCTCATGTTTGCAAGGCAAGTACTTCACCAACTCCTTGATCGCTCTTGGTTTTTTTTATGGCTCTCTTAGAAATTAATGACAGAAGAAAGGATCAAATGTCCTGGGGTGAGTGATGTGTGTCACTACTAACGTCCTTGGTGGATGGAATCCAGTGACCACTGTCAGCAGAGCTTCCGTTTCAGCATGCTTCCTAGGCCAGGGCCCAGCCAGCTTTTTTGGTGAAGATCTTCATAGCATATTTTATGCTCAGATGTGTTGTAAACAATGATGCAACAAGGCTGCAGTGGTCAGTCTGCAAAGGAATGCTGACAAGTAAAGGCTCTGTTAGGAATAAGGTTTATTATAAAGAAAGGGTCTCGGGCTGGAGAGATGGCCTAGGGGTTAAGAGCACCAACTGCTCTTGCAGAGGACCCGGGTTCGATCCCCAGCACCCACATGGTGGCTGAGAACCGTCTTTAACTCCAGTTCCAGGGGAATCCTATGCCCTCTTCTGACCTCCGCGGCATTGCAAAACAAGGGTGCACAGACCTGCATGCAGACAGTACATTCATACACATACAAAAAAAGATATAAAAAAATAAAGGGTCTCATGACCATGACTGGACATCTAGATGGAAGAACATTGAAAACACGATGAGACCTTAAAGGGAAGGAGAGACTTCCCTTTAAAGCCTGGGGAGGGGCTTCATTAAGAGTGAGAACAAAAGCAGGGAGTGGTGGCGCGCACCTTTAATCCCAGCACTCAGGAGGCAGAGACAGGCAGATCTCTGTGAGTTCAAGGCTAGCCTGGTCTACATAGGGAGTTCCAGGACAGCTGAGGCTACAGTGAGCCTCTGTCTCAAAAGTAAAGAGAGAGAGAGAGAGAGAGAGAGAGAGAGAGAGAGAGAGAGAGAGAGAGAGAGACACTCCATAAAAGGAATGGTGGGTGAGGAAGCCAGAGGAGCCTCTTTAGAGAGCAATCATCATTTACAGACAGAAATCCCTGACCAGTCTCCATGAAGAGCCCTGGACATTTCCCTAGATTGGAGAAGGTTCTAATTTATTTTATTTTATTTTTTTAAGGTTCTATTTTATAACTTTTACCGTGCAGTAACGCTATTCATCATGCGATTAGTTCCGAGCTGTAAGTCACAGCACAGGGACTGCTTCTTTTTTTTTTTTTTTTTTTTTTTTATTTCAGTATGTGTATGAATGTACTGTCTGCATGCAGGTCTGTGCACCCGTGTCGTGCAATGCCGCGGAGGTCAGAAGAGGGTCTCAGATTCCCCTGGAGCTGGAGTTCTCCTGGAATTGGAGTCTCAGGCGGTTCTCGGCCGCCATGTGGGTGCTGGGGATCGAACCCGGGTCCTCTGTAAGAGCAGTCGGCGCTCTTAACCGCTAGGCCATCTCTCCAGCCCCACAGACTGCTTCTTAACTCTCCCAGAGAAAGCTGCAGGGAGGTGTTGCTGCATCCCCTGATTCGGGCTGTGGGATGAGGCCTAAAAATGTAGGCCCCTGTTTTAATAGGTTGACCACATGGGCTCTGCTGCAAGGAGAGACTCAAGTTTTGTAGCATAAAAGCAGCCAGAGACAAGCAGCTCAACTTTACCAAATCTTACTAGGGAGCTTCAACTACCATTACTATAGAGCTGCTATCATTGTTTTGATCTGTACCAGTTGTCATGGCTACAAGGGTGATTCAAAGATGGCATCCTATTATGGCCAGAGGAAAAAAGCACCATAGAACAGCTGGGATTCTCCACCTACTAAACTCTATTGTTTGTTCGTGGATGTTGCATTACAAATGGCCTTGGGAAGCAGAAATAGTGTCTGTCTTTGGAGCAGAGGTAGTAGGGTTCCTGAATAATAATAAATGATAATAATAACAACAACATAATAATAGTAATGTCAATTAGGCCAAAGTCAGACAGATTTCCTTACAATGCCTTTAAGAAATTCAGGCGCCCAAGTTTTTTGAGCTTTTCAAGGTGTGACACAAGTCTGTGTTGATCTCTGGACAGAGTTTAATCTTTTGTTCAGGTCTTTGATTTCTCTCAGAAATGTGTTATAGCTTTAAGCATATCCCTTTTACATACTCTATCTCTAAGGACTTCCTGGGGTGGTTGGTGGTAGTGCACATGCTATTCCTTTTTAAATTTATACTTGTCCATTGCTAGTACAGGCTTGGCTTGATGTGGGCCAGCCTTGCACTTTGTTTTCTTGAGATAGTGCCTTGGTAGGCTGCTTTTGAACTTGGGCTCTTGCTTCCCACGTCAGCCTCCCCTGCAGCAGGGACAGCAGGCATGCAGCCACAATGGGGCTCCTGGTGGCCCTTTGTAACCTAAAAGCAGCAACAACAGAAGTGAAATTTGCACCACCTGCTGTGGTACACACAATCCTGTCCTTTGTTTCTTGCCCAGGCATTCCATATCAGGTTAACACATTAGATTGTAAATAAAGTAAGATCTCTGCTCTTTCCAGTTTTTACTGTTTCCTATTTATATTCATCATGATCAACACCTGGTAAATGTCACTGGCTTACCAACTATTTTCAGCCTATAGGGACCTCAAATAGTAGACCTGGTTCAGGTTTAAAATGAAAACCCATACTGCAGTTAAAGGAAGGCAGAGCTAACAGTGTAAAGTTTGAAGTCCCTAGGCATAAGTGATCTAATATTAAAACTTCCACTCTGTGTAACTCCAGGCGTACACTTCACAGCATAGTCTGTGGATCAGCAAATACTATCAATGGTAAAAACACCATAATTTTAGGTGGCACTGAGCAAGAAAAAAATGCTACCAATTAAATTACAACAAAATGTTCTCTTTTTATTCTGATTTTATTGTGTATTTATTGAAAGAGCTATTTTATACTTTGACAGACTCACTGTGTATCTATCTTGTCTACATGTGAGAATAAAAGACATTCAAGTAGGAAAGAAAGAAAGTTATTTGCAGGAAACATGGTTGATTGCATAGAAAGTCCTAAAGAATAGGAAATAAAAGATGTTGTTGAGTTTTGCCCCAGTTGCAAGATAAAAGGTGAATGCACAAAAGTCTATTTTATTTCCAGGAACTAGTACTGAATAATTATAACTTTTAAAAGAAATATCACATACAATATCACCAAAAGCCAATAAACTATTTAGAGATGGAGTCTGTGGATTATGCTCAAAACACATTGCTGAAGAAATATGTTGACACAAAAGCACAGCTCCCACCTCATGGGGGGATGAGATATAGTTTATTCTGGAGCCAAAAATGAGTGACCATGGCCTGGAAACACAGATTTAGGTCAACCCAATTTCTGCGTTTCAATGTGGAAGCAGTTTCATGAAGCTTTTAAAATACTTATCTTTATTTTTTATGTGTATGCATATATTGCCTGTATGTATGTGTAATTGGACCTTTATCACGAGGTTAGAAGAGGGCATTGGGTCCCCTGGAAATAGAGTTATGGATGGCTTTTAGCGGCCACGTGGATGCTGAGAACTGAACCTGGGTCCTCTGTGAGAGCAGCCAATGCTCTTAACCATCTCCCTAGCCCTCATGAAGTCTTTATAGTAGCAGAACACAGAAAGTCATAAATGAAGTCACTTTTCAAAGACACTGATGGAAACACCAGAGAAGTGGGCTATGGGAAAGCAGAAAACATCTGTCACAGGTTCCGATGTTATCCGATGTTATCCGATGTCATCTGCTAATGCTCTTAGCTTTGGAGTTGATAGAAGCTAGTGGCCTGCTAAGTTAACACATTACAAATGAAAACTAGTGCTCTGTTTGTACACTCCAATTGATTTATCTAACAGTCACAAGGTTGTTAGGTCAGGTATAGAGGAGGCCAATACATTACTAAGGGGGCTAAGGGTGACTCAAGATAAATTTGGTTTGGGACCCACAACATTACAAACTCTCCACAGTCATTGATGTTCTAATCAGTTAATCAGCCTTGCTGATTTCTGAAGGTACACAAATTAAAGACCAGAAGAAATGAAGATACGAAGTGCGTTCAGAGATCAGAAGACAAAGCTGTGAAGATGTCGATTCTTTTCAAACTGATCTATAAATTCAACATAACCTCCAAATGCCCAAATCCTAGCAGCAGCTTTTTTTTTTTTTTTTTTTGAGGCAGAAAAGTCAATTCCAAAACCATACAAGGGAAAGCGAAGCCCTGAGAATCCTTTTGAAACAAAAGGCTGGAGACTTACAGAACTTGCCTTCCAGATTTACTTTAAAGCTCTAGCAATCAAGACAGCATGAATTGGCAAAAGAACAGAGATACAGATCAATGCAATAGAACAGAAAATAGATCCACACTTACACAGTCAATTGATTTTCAATAAATGTTGAATTCAATAGAGAAAGGATAGTCATTTCAACAAATGATAATGAAACAATTGGACATTAACACATGCCGTGTACCATGCACAAAAATTAAATTGAAATAGACTACCCATCCAATTGTAAAATTCTAAATCTCATAGGCTTCTTTAAGGAAACACAGGGGCAAAAATAACTTTGTGAACTTGCTTTGGGTGGAGATTTCATAAAAATGCATAAGACAGAAAAAAACAACAACAACTTGGGGCTGGAGAGATTGCTCAGTGGTTCAGAGCACTGGCTTCTCTTGCAGAGGACCCAGGTTCAATTCCCTGTACTCACATGGCAGCTTACAACCATACATAACTCTAATTCCAAAGGAATCCAGTGTCCACTTCCAACCTCTATGGGGATTACACAGCATGGGTGCATTCATACGCATGCAGGCAATATACTCATACACATAAAAATTAATAAATAAAATATTTAAAAAGCAACTTGATATTCACAAAAGTTAAATATTCTGTTCTTTAATAGACACTTAATAAAAATGAAAAAAAAAAACATAGATTGAGACACTTTATGCAAACTACCATACCCAGAATATGTAAAGAATTCCTATAACTCAATGGGAAAGAAACAACTCAATTGAAAAGGATTTGATCAGACATTTCATCAAAAAAGGTATATGAATAGTAAATAAGCTCTTGAAAAGTTGTCCAATATCATTAATCAGCTTGGAAATCAAATTGGAAAGAGATAAGCTGGAGAGTGGGCCCCAAAACACAGTAAAATAGAAATAATGAGTTTAGGGCTGGAGAGATAGCCTAGCGGTTAAGAGCACCGACTGCTCTTGCAGAGGACCCGGATTCGATCCCCAGCACCCACATGGCAGCTAAGAACCGTCTGAAACTCCAATTCCAGGAGAACTCCAGTTCCAGGGGAATCCGAGACCCTCTTCTGACCTCCGTGGCATTGCACGACACAGGTGCACAGACCTACACGCAGACAGTACATTCATACACATACGAAAATAAATAAAAAAAAATGAGTTTAGCGCTCCTCAGCACAGTGAGGCTATAGCCCCCAGTATCCTATTATATATTTAATGAACAAGTACAAAAGAGAAGTTTAAGGTTTTGTTACACAAAATGACAAGGAAATGGAAACAACTCTCATTTGATGTATACACATTGTGATAGGGAGTTTTGTTATCTTCACGAGATCTAGAATCACCTTGTGCATGTCTGTGGGAGATTCTTTTGCTTGTGCTGATTAACGTGTTGAAGACCCACCCACAGTGGGTGTCACCATGCCCTGGCTGGCAGTCCTGGACTAGGTAAATGGAGAAATGGAACTATGTTACAGCATGTTCTCTTTCCTCTCTTCTTCTGATGTGATATGAGCAGCTTCTTCAAGCTCCTGCTGCCTGGAAGACCCTGCCATGATAGACTGCACCTTGAACTGTGAGCAGGAAGAAACCCTTCCTTCCTTAACACATTTATGCAGACTATTTTATCACAGCAATAGGAAAAGAGGCCAAGATACATGTACTTAAATATCATGTTGCACTTTGTAAATATATATCACCATTACATGTTAATCTTACACTATTACATGTAATAAAAAATTAAATCCTGAGTTCAAGGCCAGCCTGGTCTACAGAGCAAATTCCAGGACAGCTGGGTCTCCAGGGAGACCCTGTCTCAAAAAGACCAAAAAAAAAAAATTTAAATTCTGAGCAGACAGAAATACTAACTACTGTGATTTGATTATCACACACTGTAAACATGTAACGAATTATCTCACTGTACCCTGTAAGTATGTACAATTAAAATTAAAAGTGAAATTGGGGCTGGAGAGATGGCCTAGCGGTTGAGAGCGCTGACTGCTCTTACAGAGGACCCGGGTTCGATCCCCAGCACCCACATGGCGGCTGAGAACCGTCTGAAACTCCAATTCCAGGGGAATCCGACACCCTCTTCTGACCTCCGCGGCATTGCATGACACGGGTGCACAAACCTACATGCAGACAGTACACTCATACACATACAAAAATAAATAAAATTAAAAAAAAAATAAAAATAAAATTAAAAGTGAAACAATGAAATTTCAACACAAAGAAAGATAGGAATATAATCATTAAAAGGTAATCATATTGAGTTCTGATGAGGTCTCAAAAGTAATAAGAACGTCGTTCATTGCTTATAGGAATTTAAGATGGCATTGACCTTTTGAAAAATGTGTAGTGGTATCTTAATTTAACCTATATTTATTGTATGGCCCAGCAATCCTCTTCTGAAATGTATACTGATGGGAAAGAAAACTATGAACTTACATAGAAACTTAGCCTGAACATTTCTTGCTTTATTCATAGTTGCTAACAATAGGAATAATCCACGTTTTACTGTGAATTGTTAAACAAATGATGATATAGCTACACAATGGAACTTTACTCATTAGGAAACTTGTGATAAATACAAGCACACTGTGCTAAGAATTTACACTCAAAATGATGAATAACCTTATATGACAAAACAGTAGGGACAGAAAATAGGCCAGTGGTTGCCAGGGACTGTAGTGTGGGTGGAGAACTAACAGGCATGAGGAAACATCATGAATATCTTGGTGGTGAATATAAAACTGTATAATCTTTAAATATTTTATTTGTTTTTATTTTATGTGTATGAATGTATTACCTGCATGTATGTAACTGTACTCATGTTGTGCAATTCCCTCAGAGATCGGAAGAGGGCATCAGATCCCCTGAAACTGTAGCTACAGATGGTTGTTTAGTTGTCATATGGGTGGTAGGAACTAAACCCAGGTCCTCTGCAAGAGTAGTCAGTGCTCTTAACCACTGAGCCATTTCTCTAGCACCCAAAACTGTGTATATACTGGTCTTTTTGAGACAGGATCTTCCTATAGCCCCTGCTGGCATGGAACTCCCTATATAGACCAGGTTGGCCTTGGACTCACAGCAATCTGCCTGCCTCTGCCTCCAGAGTGCTGGGATTAAAGGCGTGTGTCACCACGCCCAGTTCCAAACTATATTTTTAACAGATCATTGAACTTTGTATCTAAATAGGATGAACTTTATGCAAATTATACTTCACTCTCATCTACAGAATGGCACCACCAAAATTTCCTCACAGAACCCAAGTCCCCTGGATCATGTTTCAAGTTGATCTCAGGATTTCTCCCTGGTCCACCATCTCTGAGTTATATAGGGCTTTGGTGATATTCTTAAGAATGATTATCCTCTGTGATTTTTTTGTCTTTTTGAGACAGAGTCTCCTTTTAGTCCCAGCTGGCCTGGAGATCACTATGTAGACCAGGCTGGCCTTGAACTCACAGAGATCTGCCTGCCTCTACCTCCATAGTGCTGGGATTAAAGGCGTGTGGTATTGCAAGAGTATTGTTGGAAGGCACTTTGTTGACCTTACTAAAAGATGTCCCCCAAATGGTTTATAAAGTTCACTCATACACATGTTTCTGACAGGACAGTTGCAAGCCTTCAGCATTTTAGCCAACAAACCATTTAAGGAACATTTGCATAAAATTTTTAAAGATAAGCTGGAGAGATGGTTCGGCAATGAAGAGCACTGGCTGCTCTTGCAGAGGACCTGGGTTCAGTTCTCAGTATCACATGATGGCTAACAACCATCTATAACTCCAGTTCCAGGAGACTGAACATCTTTTTCTGGCCTCAATGGGCATTGTATGACATGGGTGCACTTACATACATGCATGTAAAACACTCATATGCATAAAATAAACTAAAAAAACTACACAAGAGTCCTTGAAAGTCATACTCAATAATTTCTACTTCTTTTAAAAGTCAAATCACCATGTTCAGCAAGGTAGGGCTATGTAGGTGGCTTATTGTTTGGGGGGAGTGGATATTGGCTTGACACTTACATGCCTCTGTCACAGAAGGTAAGATAAAAGTCTTCCTCTGAAGGCAGAATCCAGTTTTTAAGATAATGTCTCAGTCTGTAGCCCAGGCTTGCCTCAAACTTGAACTCCTTCTGCCTTAGCCTCCTGAGTGCTGGGATTACAGGCATGTATCAAGCAAGAAACAATATTAACTTGTACAACAGATTTAGGAGACAGAATATGAATCAGTAATTACTAAATCCCCATTAGCAATCATATTTTAAAGGTCAATGTCAAATTCATAGTCACCAATCTTGAAGGTCTTCATAGTTAAAGACCTTTTAAAGTGTTCTTTCATGCATTTCCTTGTAGAATCTGATTAAAAAATAATTTTCACCCTGAGAAAATGAAAAATATATTTATAGTAGTTAAAATTGTACACATAGAATGAATTTCCCTGAGAGAGATGTGTAATACAACTTAGGCATCTATAGGTCAAAACATAAAAACCGAAAAAAAAAAAAAAAGAGGGAGGTGGGAGGTGGGGTACTATCCTTTCTGGGATACAAATGGAAAACTCTGTGTTCCAATCCTATTGATAAATTTTCAATTTTTCTGATCTTGAAACTAACAATGGGAGGAGAATTTTATGTTCCCACAGGTAAAAATCACCAATCTAAATGGCCCTGAAAAAATTACAACTTATGGCTGTGCAGGATGAACTGGGGAATGCCAGCAGGAGAGGTTGAACCATCTGAACATTAGGAAGAGGAACCTCAGACTGCCTGAGTCACAGACACTGAGCATCTCTCTGATAATATGGGGTTAACTGTTTAATAATGGACCCGATGAATGTTTACCTTTCAGATGCTGAGAAACCTTCCTACCTCTCCCCTTTTTTAGGAAAAGAAAAACATGATGGTAATGAAACACTCCCTAACTGTAAACTAGAGCCAACTGTTACAGTGGCAATTTCCTATAAAACAGGCATAACGTATTAACTGATTGATAGGCATAGGAACTGTTGAAAGGATATTTCCCTACTAGAGCCAAAATTCAATAGTAAAGTGTTTATAAGTTGTGTAATTAAGCCAATATATTATACAGTACTACAGGAAAGCTCTGACATCAGCAAGAATACTCTGCCTAGGAGATGTTGGCTAGGGGATTCAAACCCGCCCACCCCCCCCCCAAATTATAAAGGCCTTTTGCCTATAGTGGATATATGCAAGGAGAAAGACAGTAAGTCCCTGTTGTCGAAGACCTGGTGTGAGCATGAAAATGTTATGAGACGTCACTTGCTAGGTACAACTGGCCTCTGAAATGCTAGAGAGAGTTACCAAAGGCCCATAAAGCAATAACAGCAAAATATTGGTCTCCCTGAGACAAGCAAGACTTCCTCCGTCATATTAGCTACACCTCAACAGCCTGGAGATAACTGTGCAACAGTGGCAGCCAAGTGTCTTATATATCCAAACTATTTGGCTATTAGCTCTCTCCTTGGGGAATAACTCACAGTGGATGCCACAAGCTGTGTCCTCTGGTGGTTGGGCATGTTGTGAGCCACAGTAAAGAACTTGTCACCTTTATAGAGAAAACCACAGTTTGTGGATTAGCATGCCATCCAAGCATCTGTGTCTATGCTCACAGCTTGCTTGACATAATAAGTGGTACTGCTTAAATGCTGTACATCCAATAGCTTGGGCTTTGTTGATATGACTAAAAAGGGATCACTGGGAAAGCTGTCAATCCATGAAGGGAAACAACCTGAACAGACTGGAGTCCAAAATGACACTCCAAAAAATAGACTGTTTTTCTTTCACCACTTGTGCCCTTTCCAAAGCCCAGGGAACAAACTGTGGAAGAGAGACGTGGTAGATTGTAAGGGTGTGGAGAGGAGGGGTGAATCATGAGACTAGGAATATAGTCTGGACTCCTGATTGATCAACATGCTGTGCATACAAGCTTCTCCAACTGGTCTATGGGAACCTGGGTTGTTCAAAATTTGGACATAGATACTTGCAAAATGCACCAATTACCTGTTGTATGACATAAAGAGTGACATCAATGCTATCTGCAAACAACTGTGTTTCATTGTATTGTAGAATCCCTTAAAAAAAAAGAATGAATTTAATGAAATTTTTAAAAATATTTTAGTATTTATATTATTCTATGTATGAGAGTTTTGCCTGCATATATGTAAGTGCACCTGTTATCATGCATGCCCACTGAGGTCAGAAGAGGACATTGGATCCCCTGGAACAGGAGGTACAAATGGTTGTTAGCCACCGTGTGGGAGGGGGAGGGGAGGGGAGGGGATTGGGTAGTCTTGTGTTGTTTCTTGCGTCTCCGGTCCAGTCCGCCCGGAGGGGAGGGGAGGGGAGGGGGAGGGGGGAGGGGGAGGGGAGGGAGAGAAGAGAACCCTGAAAGCAGGACAGACACAAGTAGAAAGAGCAAAGACCTCTAGAGATGTTTCCTCCACAAAGCCACACCTCCTCACCCTAACATTATCCCTAACAGGGGGCCCAGGACTGAGTACCTGTGCCTATAGGGAGTGTTTCCCATTTAAAGGACTACACCTGCCTTCCTTGAAAGCAGAGGTTGGCATTTTCTCCTTGTATGTACTGGTAACATTGGTGATACCATGACAGCGCATCTTCTCTGCAGGAATACAACCATACAACCTCCGCTGAGGATTCAAAAAGCTTCCTTTTCCCATGGCCTTGCAGGGAATGAACTCCCAAACAAGAATCACACACAGGGAAATAATCCATCATGAGTAAGAGTTGACAACATGAAGAACAAAATTCGATCCTCAACAACGGAAAACAATGAAGTGTTGCTACATTCTCTGGCTGATAGCAACATGAATAACAAGGTGGATTGTTTAAAAAAGCATGAGAAAAGACAATTCTCTCAAAGAATCAAGTTTTTTGGACTCTTTGCTGAGGATCTGTAGAAAGTGGAGTCTGCGACAAGGATTAAGACGCTCCTGTTTGCTGCCTCATGTTCCTTTCACTGTGCTTGCGAACTTTGAATAGCAAAAGTGTAACTGGGACCCAGTAAGAGATGGAGCAATGTGTTGTGGTGCCTGAGTGAACCAGCCTCTGCTGTTTTAAACCTTGAGAAGAACCTACACCTGGTCACGTAGCAGATGCTGTGGTTGACTTCAGTTGTTAGTTGGACACACCCAGGAGGACGAAATGTCAACTGAGGAATTTTTTGGCCTGCCAGGCATTTTCTTGATTGTTGAGTGGTGTGGGAGGGGCAAGCACTGTGGGAGGGGCCAGCACTGTGGGAGGGACCACTCCTGGCAGGTAGACCTGTGTTGTGATAGGAAGGCTGAGCATCTGCCAGAGAAGCAGCGTTCTTCTGTGGTCTGTGCTTCCGTTCCTGCTTCCAGATTCCTGCCCTGCTTCCTCAGTGATGGGCTGTCACTTGGAAGTGTGAGATGCAATAAACCCTTTCTTCCCCAGGTCGGTTTTGGTTAATGTGTTTTATCCTAGCAACAGAAAGCTAGGTAGAACAGCAGGCATGTTTGTTGCAGGTGTGTCCAACCCTTTGACATTGTGACACAACACTGTCATCTACAAAGTTCGTGCTAGAGAACTGTGCAGCCAAGTTACCAAAAACATTCCACCAAAAACTCATAGTGTTTTAGTGCATTCCGAATTGTATTTTGGGCCACATTTGTGGCTATTCTGGGGCACAGGTGGCTCATAGGCTGCAGGTGAGAACACACCTGAAGGGCTTTTCTGAAAAGTCTAAGAAAAGAAGCATCATCTGTGGTTAGAAGGGCCAAACAAAGGGAAACCGATCTTCTCAGCTTCCTCCCACTCTCTATTGCTCAGCTTTCTCTCCAGGGATGACAACCAGCCTATAAATGTGGATCCTGGGTGGCTGGAAGAAGAGGAGCAGCTTAGTGGAGATAGGTATGGCTCGTCGTGGGGTTTGAGGGTCATTGTAATCTGGAGTCTCCAGCCAGTCAGGGAGGTCAGTCAGCTACAGCGACAGCATGCCTGCTCACCCCAGTGAGAGCCTTGGGAGAGTAGAAGGGATTGCTAAAATAACCGAGGCAGTTTGAAGGGCTGCATTAAGGTGTACGGTGTGGAATGAGAAATAGGGACATTAAGGGGGGGAAATCCCTCTGGATGGGTTAGTCACCATCAGATGAAGACACAGTTGAGGGTTGGGAAAGACAACCTCACACCATGTCTCTTTGGTGCTATACTCAAATAAGGGACCTAAAAAGTGAGGCACAGGAGGGTTAGTTAGTTCACAGAAACGTCAGCGTTGGAGAGAGAGTTGGGGTGATTACACAGATAAAGGATGTAAATTTTCAGATTCCCTTTTGAGGTGAGATATTGTGTGTGTGTGTGTGTGTGTGTGTGTGTGTGTGTGTGTGTGTTTGTTTGTTTGTGTTTAGACCAGAGGTTAACTTCTGATGCCTTCCTCAGTCATTCTCCATTTTGATTTTTGAAATAGGATCTTTCAGCTTTACCCGGAACTCTCCAGTCCAGCGGAGTCCGCTGGCCAGCAAGCCCCAGCCATCAGCCTGTCTCCCCTTCCTCAGTGCTGCAATTATAAGTGTGTGCCACTGTGCCCAGCTTTTTAGTTATTTTAAAATTTTTTATTTTATTTTATTTTGTGTCTGGTGTGTGTTTGGAGGAGGTGACATGTATGTGTCATGACAGCACCTGTGGAGGCCAGAGGGTAATTTGTAATTCTTTCCTTCCACCATGTGGAGCCTGGGGATTGAACTCAGGTCATCAGGCTTGGCAGCAAGCACCTTTACCCACGAGCCATCTCGCTGGCCTCATGCCTAACCTTTTACGTGGGTTCTGGAGGTTGAACTCAAGCTCACACTGACTGAGTCATCTCCCCCAGCCCTTAATGTGACATATTTGATGTCTAAAGTAGCTTTGGGGCATAGAACTTTTTATTGATTTCAATTTGCTCTTTAACATTTTGTTTGTTAAAATTATAAATTAAAAGTTTTCCTTAAACCCCAAGGTTCATCCTCTAAATCCTATTATGCTATTTTAATCTGAGTACAATTTGTATAATTCTCTTCAGGAAGTCTTTAATATGAATTGGACTAATTAAGGGAGTTTGATTTTGATTAATGTTAAGTAAATTTGATTGAATGGATTAATTTCATTTAAACACTTTAAAAACATTTGTAAATCTAGATTTAATTTTTCTTTACAAAGTTAGAATGTCTAAATGCAATAGACTTGTGACTCAAGAAACGAATCTTTCTTATGTGACCAAACAAGTCTGTAATCCAAGTTCTCTTAACCATATTAACGCTGCTTATAAATTGATTTCCTCTAATACCATTTAACATCAAATCAAGCTGACATTTAATTTGGAATCACAGGTCAATTTGTCATTTGTTTGAATATGCTAAAATCAATTATATTTTGCAAGCATTTTAAATACCCAACATGTAGAGATTATCTTGACTGTAATACAAGCTAATTAATGCCAGGGGTTTGATCTACTTCATAATTCCTATCGTTCTGGGGTTAAGAAATACTTAACCTGCTTAGCTTTCCTGTGGCTTTATGTTACTGAGAAAGTAATTCATGACGATTATAGGGCTGTCACGTGGAGCAAGGTAGAACTGCATATGGGATAGAGACACTAGATAAAGGTACATCAGACCTGAAACTACGCATGTCTAGAGTGGGTTTTCCTATATTAAAGCCAGACATGATGAATTCAGGGTTGGAAACTTCCATATTAGAGGAAACCCTGCATTAGTCAAGATTCTCATGAGAACTGAACTGATAGCAGGAATATGTATCACACAGGGGTTTTGTTAGATTGGCATTCATGATATGGGCTGGGTAGCCCAACAATGGCTGCCTGTGCCAAAGAAATGAAACCCTCAGGAAGGAATTACAAAGAAATCAAAAGATGCACCAGTTAAATCTAAACAATAACTGGTTGCTTAAAAATAAAACACACAGATCTTGAGAGCTGGTCAGGGGTTAAAGTTTGCTGCGCTTGCAAAGGACCAGAGTTCAGTTCCTGCACCCATGTGGGGGCTCATGATCTCCTATAGCTCCAGATTCAGGGGGTCCAGTGCCACTGTTTCTGGTCTCTCCAGGTGTAGGCTACTCCTGGGCCAGATTAGAAGTCACATTGCTGAATTTCTTGCTGTGCCATTAATATGGCACGCTTTCTGGCCACAGCTACTTGCAGCCCCCTTACCCCTTGGGCTTGTAAACAACGCCTGATCATCTGTAGAAGCATGGGTAGACTGAGGACTATATAACTGTATGGTTAGATTGACCTTTTCTTTTTTTTTTTAATATATATATATATATATGTTACAAGATAGGTTGACCTTTTCAACAATTGGATACACTCTGATGCTCTCTGTGCTGATTGGTAGGAGCTTCCTATATACCTTGTACTGGAAAATAGTTTTGAATTTCACCCTCTGACATGCTCAGTCGCATTTACCATTGGTAGAGTGTGGACCGAAAACTGGTGGGAGAAGGCCCACATCCAGGCACTGTACTCGCATGCACACATATAAATTTTAAAATTAAAATTACTTATATTGTGAATTCCTTAAAAAATAAACAAATAAAAAATAAAATAAAATAAAATAAATAAGTGAAAAAAATTAAAATTAAAATCTCAAAAATAAAACATGCCAAAAATGTATGATGGATGGGTGTTTTAGTTAGCTTTCTATTCCTTTGATAATACACTGACCAAAACCAACTTGGGGAATAGAGTGTGGTGGTTGGAATGAGAATGTCCCCCTAGGCTTCAAGTATTCAGACATTTTGTCCCCAGTTGGTGGTGCTGTTTTGGGAGGTATTAGAAGGTGTGGCCATGCTGGAGGAAGTATGTCACTAGGGGCAGGCTTAGAGAATTCAACAAGCCTTGCAGGTCTCCAGTTGCTCTCTCGGCTTCCTATGCTCATTAGAAGATGTGAACCTTGGCTTTCTGCTCCAGCCCTGGACTCTGATTCCCTGGAACCGTCAATCATAAGCACAAATAAACTCTTCCTTTTATAAGTTCCCTTGGTCATGGTGGTTTTATCACAGCAACAGAAAAGTGACTAATACCAGGAGGAAAGGGTTTATCTCAGTTTATAGTATAGTCTTTCATTGAGGGAAGCCAGGGAAGGAACTCAGGGCAGGAACCTGGAGGCAGGAACTGAAGCACAGATCATGGAGGAAGGCTGCTTACAGGCTTGCCCCTCTGGCCCATGCTCAGCCTGCTTTCTTATACAACCCAGGACCACCTGCCCAGGGATGACATGACCCACAGTGGGTGTGGGTGAGTGGAATGACAAGTTCAAGGTTTCTGCAATGAATAGAAGACTAAGAATACTGACTATATTTTTACTGCTGAACACTCATGTCCACTCTGCCCACTTAAGTTCACCGTCACTGAGTGGACAGCCTTTCCCATACATGGCTTTTTTATGCCTTGTGTTTTTCTTTTCTTTTTTTAAATTTTATTTATTCTTTATGTGTATGAATGTACTGTCTGCATGTAGGTTTGTGGACCCATGTCGTGCAATGCTGCAGAGGTCAGAAGAGGGCATCGGATTCCCCTGGAACTGGAGTTAAAGACAGCTCTCAGCCGCCATGTGGGTACTGGGGATCGAACCCGGGTCCTCTGCAAGAGCAGTCGGTGCTCTTAACTGCTAGGCCATCTCTCCAGCCCCGTGTTTTTCTTCTGTACCATGCAAACTTCTGCAAGTACAGCCTGGTCTGTTAGAGGAGTTAAGACTCAGGAGTAACTTTCAGCCAACAAGGGCGTCAGGAGCTAAATGCTCGGTTTTCCTTACCCACTGGTGGCAGAGTTGTCAGGCACATTCTTCTTGCATCCCAGAGTTCATGCCCTAGGTATCCCAGCAGTAGCCTGCCTCTGAGCTTGTTCCCTATCGCTGCCCCATTGCTTCATCTGTGTTTCTGGATATCGCTTCCCATATGTACTCTCTCTTGTTTCAAGGTAACCTTTTAAAGACTCCAAATAAGATACTAATTAGTTTTAAATTTTAATGTAAACATGCTTGCTTCCATTTTAAGAGTCATTACTATAATGACAGGGATAGAATGTGAGCTTCCAAATGAGTACAGAAATAGAAAGCCAAAACATCCTTAAGTGACTAAAGATGAGAAAGGACAAGGGAAGAAATAAACTTAAGAGAAAAAGGTAAATATCTTTCACAGGTGCTAAGATTATATAGGTTATAGAATATATCTATTTTTTAATGTAAGAAATAAAAAAAACCTACTTACAACCTGAATTATAAGCTGTATTCTAATTTCAAAGATATTTAAATGGGTGTCTTATAATTGATGACATTTACTGGCACAAAGAAAGATTATAGAAATAAATATATTCAGTAATCATAATTAATAATATCAAGGGGCTAAATAATTTAAAAGATCTGATTGTCTAACTGGATTATGTTTAAAAGATTGGCCATGTGCTGTTCATAAGGGATTACTTCAAACATGGAAGACACAAAGGTCACACAGAGAATAGAAAATAAGATAATACTAGCAAGTGCTAACCAAAGCAAAACTACTCTTTGCTATCTCAAAATGAGATAGAGGCTAGTTCTATAAATGCCTTTTGCAGAAGACTCACTCCATAATGGCAAAATGTCAATGCATAAGAAAGATATATGACACTTCTAAACGTTACATAGCTAAAACAGCTTCACAATATACAAAGCAAGAAAAGAGATAAATATAAGGAAAATGTCAAGTCTGCCATGCATGGCTTCTAAAATACCTTAGATTTTATAGATCAAAAATTTATAAATGTTTAGAAAATGTTAACATGACTATTATATGGTGGACATATATTGGACTTTATATGTAGGAATGACTTCTATAAAATGGACAGGATCTGGGCTGATGACTTTTAACTTTGCAACCAATAAACTACAAAGCCACTGAACCATGTACTCTTGTGACCTGGGCACCTGACTTTGATTCCTTTGTAACCACAATTTGCTGCTCCATTCAAAGACAATGAATGTGGGTATGCTTGGGAATTAATATATCAAAGCCCTGAAGGTCAGCACAGTCATCTTCACTAAAACAATGAAGATCAAGAAAGGAAGCTTGACACTGTGTGTATGAGATATTCTAGAGCTAGGGACGAAAAGTCAAGATTATTTGGTAAGGGTGGCTCCAAGCTTGTACTTCCCCAATTGAAGCTAGAGGAATGGTTTTGAATAAAACTATAGATGAGGTCTGACTTGAGGACACAGTTCCAGGGCACAGTTCCAAAAGATATCTGGGGGAAATGGGTATCCTCCGAGTTCAGGTACGCTCTTAAAAACTAAAGTTGGGGGGCTGGCAAGATGGCTCAGTGGTTAAGAGCACAAACTGGTCTTCCAGAGGACCTTGATTCGATACCCAGCACCCACATGGTGACTAGCGGCCATCTGTAACTCTAGTATCAGAGGAATTCAACACCCCCTTCTGACCTCTGTAGGCACTGCACAACACAGGTACACTTACACACATGCAGGCAACACACTCATATCCATAAACTAAAAATAATAAAATACTAAAAAATCCTAAAGTTGAGTCAAGCTGTTTTATTCAGGTATTAATTGTAGTGTGGCATGGTAATTCTGCATGTATGCCCCAAAATTTAAAATACAAGCCTCACTCAAAACACACAGATCATTTGTGGGAATAAGTCATATGTTAAACCAGGAAAAATTAATACCTGATAAAGAAAAAAAATTATACAGATTATCTGACTACAGTACAATTAAGTTAGAAAGCATAATCTAAAGGAATATAAAATATTCAAAATTTTCACATACCATTCTTAAGTAGTTCGGGGGTTAAAGACAATATTGTATGGAACATTAGAGAATATTTCATGTGAGGAGTAATAACTGTCAACAGGCCGACGCTCACGAGGCACAGCGGCAGCAGAACTTCTTAAGACATGTACGATGTGTATGCTCAAAAAAGATGGGAAATGTTCGTTTTGAGACAGGTTCTCCCTGCATAGCCCTCACTGTCCTGAAACAGACCAGGGTGGCCTTGAACTCACAGAGATCTACTTGCCTCTGGCTCTCAAGTGCACTGGGACAAATGGCTTGCTATAGCATGCTTGTTGAGTTCTGGAAATTTGTAAGTTAATCATCTAACAGGAAATTAGAAAGAGTACAGAGTCCAAAACTAATTGTATAGAGTACAATAAAGATATGATGAGCTATCAATAGTGACGGATTGGGTTTGCAGACTTAGCTCTTCAACTGTCTGGTAACAGGAGTCCTGCCTCTAGCCACATCTTAACCCACCATGAAAGATACTACAGCCCTACTGGATGGAGCTCATTCCAACCAATGAGGTGCAATAGGAGGTAGGGGACTTAAAGATGCTTGTGATGTCTAGTTTGGTTTGGTCTCTTGCATGCCTGTCGCTTGCAGTTCTCTGAGAGACCCTGCCTTAGGTCCAAGGAGGCTAAAACGAAAACACTCCTGGCAGCACGGAGCCTGGAGGCTGTATGTGCTGGACAGCTTCAGTTGTCAGCTTCACAGACCTGGGAAGAGGGGTCCTCAGCTGGGAAATGTCTTCTATCCGATTAGCCTGTGGGCATGTCTGTGAGACATTTTTCTTGATTGTTGAGTGATGTGGGAGGTCCCTGCCATGGTGCACGGTGCCAGGCCTGGGCAGGTGGGCCTGGACTGTGTAAGAAAGGAGCAGGAGGGAGTGTGGGAGAGCAAGTCAGTGAGCAGCGCTCCTCTGTGATCTCTGCTTCACTTCTTGCCTCCAGGTTCCCGTCCTGAGTGGCTAGCTTCCCTCCCCAAGGAACTAGGGTGAAATAAACTCTTTCTCCCCCAAGTTGTTGGTCAGTGTTTTATCAAAGCAACAGAAAGCTAATGAAAGCATCCTATTTCAGCCTCACCCAGCTGAGGGCTGTGGTGCTTGGTCTTTACTCTGAAATGCCCACCATTTATATGCTGGGTGTCAGTAGTGGGTTACACTGTCTTATTACAGCAGTCACTCATTCACCGATGAGACAGAAAATACACAGTAAATATAAATAAATGTAGTAAAAAACATTTTTTGTTGCATTGTGTACACTGTAAAGCTGAGGAGATGGCTTGCCATGCAAGTACCAGGATCTAAGTTCAGTCCCAACATTCACGTAAAAGCAGAGAAGGGGCGCTGGAGAGATGGCTCAGCAGGTAAGAGCACCAGCTGCTTTTGCAGAGGACCTGCAACTAAGAAGGTACATGAAGTAGCAATTTTTTTTACCCCAAAGAATTGAAAGTCTCAAAGACACATTTATACATCCATGTTATAGCAAATATTCACAATAAGCAAATATTGAGAGTAACCAGGTAGTTATCAATGGATAAGAAAAATGTATCACACACATACACACACATACACATACACACACACACATACACACACATACACACACACATACTCTAGACACAATGAACTACTGTTCAACCTTAAAAATAAGGAAATTCTGACATGATATTAAGTGCAATAAGCCAGTTACAAAGCCATAAAGATTGGTTTCACTTATACAAAGCGGAGTATTTAAAATGGGAAGTTATGGTTTAATTGTTAGAGTTTGTTTAGCAATATGAAAATTGTCCTATAAATGGGTGGTGTTGAGGGTTGCATAAAATATCAAAGTATTTGACACTTAAACTATACAATTACAAATTGTTGCTGTGGTAAATTTTATATTATGGGTATTTTAGTCTTTTTTTTTTTTTTTTTTTTTTTTTGAGACCAAGAGCCCCTTTATGCCCTAGCTGGCCTGGAACTCACTATGTAGACCAGGCTGGCCATGATATCACAGAGATCTGCCTGCCTCTGCCTCCTAAGTGCTGGGATTAAAGACATGTGCCACCATGCCTGGTGTAATTACGGGTATTTTAACATAATAAAACACTTTTTTTTTTTTAATTCAACAATGTTAGGATAGATTTATTGATAACAGCTATAAAAAATTTTAAATTTTCAAATGATTAATTGCATAGTATATACATATATTTAATATATATTTTATATGCTTTCAAAATCCTCTATTTCACAATCCCTTTACCAAAAACATACATTTTCTAAATCTCTTTTATATACACCCACATCTTCATACAAAATATCTACCCTCTTCTTAATAAGAGGCCCACCAAGAAATCTTTTTGATCTCCTTGTGAGAACTTTACATTTTCTTTCTTTTTTTTTTTTTTTCACTTTTTCAAAAAATTTTATTATATTTATTTTTTTTTTTTTATTTATTAGTTTTTTTTTAATTAATTTTTATTGATGCTTTGTGCATTTATACATTTTTTCCAATTCAGTTCAAGGCTTTATTTCCCTTTCCCTCCCCCACACCCCCACCCATCCAAGACATGCATTCTGCCATAACTGTCCTGCATCTTTCCTCAGTTTTTTTTTTTCATTTTTAGCTTAAGTGATAATCCATGAGTACAAGCATCCTTCATGCAAAACCTATCTGCAGGCTGTTTGCCAAACACTACAGCCCCACCATCCAGTGGGGGTGACAGGTTGTTTGTTCTCAATCAAGTTGATCAAATGAGTGTCCAGACTACATTGCTGGGTAGTTTCACCATTCACCCAATCGCGAGCCCTTACATTCTACCACGCCCCCCTTCCGCGGTGTTCCCAGGCTTAGAAAAGGGGCACAGGTGGATGGAGGTAAAACAGTCCACTCTCTCTGGAGCTGTTGACTTGGACTCTGGTCAATTTCTGGCTGTTCCTTTCATGGGCTGACAGTTTTGTCCAGGAATAACCTTTTCGATCCTACAATGAAGACACAAGCAATTAGATATATAGGTATTTAAGGCAGCACTAATAGTTATGGTAGGTTACTTTAGCATAGACACATGTTGGATATGTTAATCCATGAATTACAATTTTCCCCCCTGTTAAATATGACAGGGTCTTACTGTGGCTTTAACATCTAACCTGTAGAGGATAAAGCTTGTGGCATCAGCCATGGTTTATCTTCCAATCCAAGGGGAGAGCCAATAGCCAATTAGATTTGGGATAACAGGCACATGGCTGCCTCTGCTGCACAGTATTCCGTGGCAGTGAGGTGTAGCTGGGTGCGGACGGTGGAGTCTTGCTTGACTCAGGAGACACCATATTTGCTTTATTGGTTTTAGTGGCCTTTGGTAACTTTTCTGGCATTCCAGAGGCCACTGTACACTGCAAGTGTGTGGTCTCAATACATCCCTCCCATGTTAACGTCAGGTCTTCGGCAGCAGGGTCTTATTGCCTCTCTCCTGCATGTATCCCAACTTAAGAGGCAAGGAGCCCTTACCTTTTGTGGGCCTTGGATCCCCTGGCCAACATCCACCTGGTAGAACATCCATTGCGGATGTCAGAGCTCCTGTATAATAATTTTGCCTGAGTCATAGCCCTAGGACTTTAGTTTATATTGGGTTCTGAACAGAGAGTAAGCCTTCCACAGTTCCATGCCTAGTAGTCAATTAAAGAAGCAGTTTTACCACCGGTTTTTATAAAGATCACCCTCTACAATAGTTGTCTCCAATTTACAGTTGGGAAGCGACCTCATCATGTCATATTTTTCCTTGTTCTATGGGTGGGGAAGGCAAGGATCTCTCATATCAGAACTTTGTGGCACCAGAAGGTAATTTCATTAGGACTCATTATAACTATTGTTACATGTAGGATCCACAGAGGGGTTCGATGTTTATGCAATCACTGAGGCTTTTCTTCCCTTTGAATGTTCAGACGGGTCAGCCTTTCCGTTGCCATTTTTTGGTACATCCACTCAATGCAAACCTTATCTTTTCTTTCTCAGCCGGTTCGGTGAGGTGTTTCCTGTTGGAAACAAACAAATCTTTGTCCCATAGTTAGTTTTAAGATTTGAATTGGCAGGGGTTTGATGAAAAGGTTTCATGTCTTTGTCTGTATCCCCCCCCCTTTTTTTTAGCGCGTATGAGTCCCAGAAGATAGTTGTATTATACAGGACTATAGGGTGGGTCAAGGCACAGATTTCATCAAATGTCACCCATGTTGTTTGTTGGGTGACTATATATGATTAACTTGGGAAGCCAACTTAATTTTTTACTTTAAATCATCTTAAAAGAGAATGCTACAAGGTGATCGGTACAACAGAGAAATTAGAGAGAACATTTGTATGTGTCAATCCCAAAGTTTCTGCTCTACAGATTTTTATGGTAAACAAATGTGGGCAACAGCGAATTATACTCCATAATTCAATGCATTACATTTTTATCAGATTCTGTAAACCAATGTTTGTTAATATACACATGTTTTACTTTTACTTTTCTAAGTCTAAAACACCATGTGTCTGTAGACAGTGTCTAGGCGAAATGGGTACTTGCTGAGCTCAGGTCAATTAAATATGCTTAATCAAATATACACCCGTATCCCCCTCTCCCACCCATCCCCCTTTCCAATTCACCATTTCAGTCCATTTTGATGCATTCTTCTGTTGTTCTTTTACTATGCATCCCTCCATGAGAAATATTTATATCTGGGTTGTTGTACAGCACCACATATGAGGGACACCATTTGTCGTTTGGTTTTTCTGGGACTGTGTTACTTCACTTAACATAAGCGTTTCCAGCTCCATCCATTTACCTGCAAATTCATGATGTTGTCCCTCTTACTGCTGCATAGTATTCCATTGTATACATGTACCACATTTTCTCTATCCACCGTCAGTTGAAGGGCACCTGGGCTGGTTCCAGCTTTTGCTATTGTGAACAGAGCTGCAATAAACATAGTGTGCATGTACTTTGCAGTAAGTTGTGGTCTTGTGGGTATATACCCAGGAGTGGTATGACTGGGTCAATGGCAAGTGTCATTGAGTTCTTCGTAAGGGTTTTCCACATTGGTTTTCCATAGTTGTGTGTACAAGTTACATTCCCACCAGCAAGTGAGATGAGGTGTTCCCTTGTCCCACAACCTCCCCAGCACGTTTGGTGTTCATTCATGTTCCTGATCCTAGGCCAGTCCTATTGGAGTAAGGTGGTATCTCAGAGTGGTTTTAAGTTTGCATTTACCCTTATTATCAGAGATGGTTGACACTTCTTAAATGTTTTCAGTCGGCCATCTCTACTCCTCCTCTGGAAGTTCTTCAGATTCATAGCTGTGCTCCATTTTCTAATGTTCAGTTGTTTTTCTTTCTTCGTGTTTTTTTGAGTAGCGTTGTGATAGCTGAGATGTTAAGGCTGTTGTCAGATGTAATCTGCTGTGAAGGGTTCTCCACTCGTGTGGGCTTCTCCGTCACTTCCTTTATTGCTCCTGATGTATAAAGCTTTTGAGTTTAATGAGGTCCCTTTGTCAAGTGTCGATCTTATTTCTTGTGGCATCTGCGTCGTCTGGTTTAGGTAAGTCTTTCCTACACCTATGTCTTGTAAGTCTGCTGCCAAGCTTTTCTTTCTATCATCCTTCCAGAGTTTGGGGTTTCACGTTGAGTCTTTAATCCATCTGGAGTTGACCTTTGTACAAGGGTGGAGGTAGGGGTTTAATATTTCATTCTTCTTACAAGTTGTGACCAGTTTGCCAGCACCACTGTGCTGGAGATGCGTGTCTTCTTCCATGTGTGTCTTCTTGGCCCCCTGTCAAATATGACGTGGCTGAAATTGTATGGAGCGTCAGGTTTGGATCTTAGTTTTTTCCATGGTCAACGTGGTCTGTTTTTGTGCCAGGTACCTAGGCTGTCTTTAATGACTATAGCCCTATTGTATATTTTGAATGTCTGGTTATAGGAGTCCCACCCTGTATTGCTCTTTTCACCATGTCTGGCTATTCGGGGTTTTGTTTTTCCAAATGAAATATGAGGAGTTTTTTTTCCAGTCGCTGTGAATGAAACTCTTGGGGAATTGATTGGGGATCGCATTAATTCTGTACGACTAGTTGTTGGGTAGGGAATGGACCATTTTACTATATTATTTTCCCCAATCCATGAGCATGGGGAGGTTATTCCATGCTGCTGATGTCGTTTCCTCAATTTCCTCATTTTTTCAGGGTTGTAAAATTTTTGTATGTAGAGATATTTCTGGTGTCTTTGGTTAGTTTTGTTCACTAGGTATTTTATGTTTTTTTTGTTTTTTGACGATTGTGAAGGGTCTCCTTGTAGTCCTCTTTCAATTGCGTTGTTGTTGGTGTAGCAGGAAAGGCTACTGATTTTTCTAGTGTTTTTTGTATCCTGCCACTTTACCAAAGCTTCTGTTTAAATCGTTCTAGGAGTTTCTGGTTTGGAGTTTTTCTGGTGGATTTCTGTAAGTAGACAATCATACTCAGCAAAAGGGATAGTCTGACTGTCCTCGTTTTCCAATTGATGAACTCTTGTATTTCCTTTTCTTGGCCTTATGGCCCTAGGCTAGGGTGTTTCCTAGGCACTATATATGAAGAGGAGTGGTGAACAGGGGCAGCCTTGCCTGAGTTCCTACACTTGTAAGGGGAAATGTTCTGTCATTTTCCCCATTTAGGATGATATATGTGGGCTGTGGGTTTCTGTATTATGGCTTTGATTACATTGAGGAATGATCCCTCCAGACCAATTCCCTCCAGGACTTAAACATGAAAGGGTGTGGATTTTGTCAAAGGCTTTCTCCGCAACTATTGAAGATGATTGGGGTGGTTTTTTGTCCTTCAGTCCATTGATATGTTTGATGATGTTTATTGGATTTTCGTATGTTGAACCATCCCTGCATGTCTGGTATAATCCAACTTGGTCATGATTGTATGATCTTTCATTGATGTGAGTCTGTATTCGATTTCTCCAGTATCCTGTGTAATTGGCATCTGTGTTCATTAGGGAGATGGGTCTATAGTTCTCCTTTTTGGTTGTATCTTTCCCTGGTTTTGGTAGTAGCGTAATTGCTGGCTTCATAGAAGGAATTTGGTGAAGTTCCCTCCATTGTTGTATCCTTCTAAACAATTTAGTAGTAAACGGTTGTAAGTCTTTACGAAATATTTTATAGAATTCTCGCCTGTGAATCCATCCGGGCCTGGCATTTTTTGGTTGGGAGGCTACTTATTACATCTTCATTTTTTCCTGTTACTAATTGGCTGGTTTAGGCTGTCGATCTTCTTTGTGAGCTTTGGCGATTCCAGGATTTCAGATATTCATTCATTTCTTCTAGGTTTTTTCAAACTTAGTAGAATATAATTTTTGAAGTAGTCCCGTATGATTGTCTGGATCTTTTTCATTGTCTGTTGTGATATTTCCCCTTTCATCACAGATTTCTATTGATTTGGAGTTGTTTCCCTCTTTCTTTTGGTTAACTGGGCTAGAGGTCTGTCTATCGTTTATTCTCTCAAAAGAACCAACTTTTGGATTCATTGATTTTTTTGTATGGTTTTCTTTGTTTCTATTTCATTGATCTCTGCTCTAATTTTTGTTATTTTCTTCTTGTCTGCGTCCGTTTAGGGTTCATTTGTTGTTGTCTCTCAAGTATTTTTAGCTGCAGTGCTTAGATCTTCACTTTGGCTCTTTCTGTTTTTTTTAATGTGGGCACTTAGAGCTATAAACTTTCCCTCTTAGGATTGCTTTAAGAGTGTCCCATAGATGTTGCTGTGTTGTATTATCATTGGCATTCAGTTCCAGAAGAATGTTTTTATTTCTTTTTTTATTTCTTCCTTGGACCCACTCATTATTCAGGAGAGTGTTTGTTTTAGTCCTCCATGTTGTCCTGTAGGTGGTAGGGTTTATTCTGGTGTTTATCGTTGAGTTTAATTGCACTGTGGTCTGATAGAATGCATTGAATTATTTCAACCTTTTTAATATTGTTGAGTTTTTTCCCTGTGTCCCGCGTAGATGGTCTATTTTGGAGAATGTTCCATGAGGTGCTGAGTAGAAAGTGTATTCTCTGGGTGTTTGGGTGAAATATTCGGTAGATGTCTGTGAGGTCCATTTGGTTGTAGTGTGTCATTTAGTTCAGATGTCTCTCTGTTTATTACTTTGTCCTGTTGATCGGTCTAGAGGACTTAATGGGGTATTGAAGTCCCCTAGTATTAGTGTGCTGGGGTTAATCTGTGCCTGAGATCCTGAGAAGTTTCTTTATAAAGTTTGGTGCACTGATGTTTGGTGCATTATATATTTATGATTGTGAAATCTTCATCGTCAATTGTTCCTTTGATAAGGATGTAATGGCCCTCTTTGTCTCTTTTGATTTCTTTTGCTTTGAGTCTATTTTGTCTGATATTAGAATAGCCACACCCTCGCTTTCTTTTTGGTACCATTTGCTTGGAATACTTGTTTCCAACCCTTCACCTTAAGTTGGTGCCTATCATTGAAATTGAGATGGGTTCTTGTAGACAGCAGATAGATGGGTTTTGTTTCCTAATCCATTCTCCCAGTCTATGCCTTTTGATTGGGGAGTTTAGCCCATTAATATTTAAGGTTTACAATTGAAAGATGGATGTTGCTTCCTTTCACTTATTATCCATTTGGACTTCTAGCCTTTGATTTTGGCTCTATGGTTATGTTTTGTTAGTTTCTTTTCCTAGGTTGTTTGAGGATTGTTGCTCCTCTCTTCTGCCCTTTGAATTGCTTCAAGTATTTTATGAAGAGTTGTTTTCCGACATGTATTCCATCATCTTGTTTATGTCATGGAAGATTTTTCTCTCTCCTTTCAAGTATAGTCGACATTTTTGCTGTGTAAAGTATTCTGGGTGGCATCCATATCCCTTAACACAGGGAATGCTTTGCGTCCATGTTCTTATCTGCTTTCATGGTTTGAGGCGAGAAGTCAGTTGTGTATTCTGATGGGTTTCCCTTTGTATGTGACTTGTTTTTCTTTTGTGGCCCTCAGAATTTGTCTTTGTTTTTGGCATCTAGCATTTTAACTATGATATGGCGTGGGTGTTTCTTTTCTGATCTTGTCTATTTGGGGTCCTATGTGCTTCTTGTATTTGTATGGGCTTGTCTATGTTTCAGTTTGGGGAAATTGTTCAGTCTATATTCTGTTGAAGATCTGAATCAATACTATTCTCTTGAGATTCTTCTCTTCCTCTATCCAATGATGAGGAGGTTTGGTCTTTCATAGTGTCCCATATTTCCTGGTGTTCCACTTTTGTGTTTTTTTAAATTTTTCATTGAATCTTTATTGAGCTTTTTAATTGCTCTGTGTTATCTTCCAGGTCTGATATTCTTTGTTCTGCTCCTCCATTCTACTTCTGAGCTTTTCCTTTCTTTCTTCTGATTGACTGAGTGTTTCTAATTCCTTTTTGTTTCCTCCTGTGTTTTCTTAGTACCTCCATTTCCTTTTTGAGCTTCTCAATCTCTCTTTGTGCTTCTCAATCTCTCTTGGTGCTCCTTTCTTCTTTGGTTGGCTTCCTTTTTCAGTGTTTCTATTCCATTCGGAGTTTGTTTTTTCTCCCTCTAGTTCTTTCTGGAGTTTGTCAGTCTGTTCCTTTAGTTCTTCCGAAGTTTGTCATTGTATCCCTCTAGGTCCTTTTTGAGTTTTTCATTCTCTCTCTTTATGTTCCATGACTTCTTCTTTATTTTTTTAATTTCTCTGCGTATGTCTGTAATTATTCGTCTAAGCTCTGTTCCTTGGGTCTCCTCCAAGGGATCCCATTGGGGCTATCTCCTCCAGGTTTGGTAGGGCCTGGGTGGGAGTATCCTGTGCCTTTTCCATGTTGTCCCTTGTCTCTGTCCTTGGCATATGGATTTCCCTTTTGTGGTTCAAGTCACAAACGACTTTTCACTATATTAGTGGATGGTTTTGCGTTGCCTCCTTCCGATGCTTTTTTTTTTCTTTTTTATGTGTTTATTGACTTGCTAGGTTTCAGTGTTTTCAGTTTTGTGTATATATTGGATGTTGGAAGCCTAAGTTAGTCTCTCTTTCTGTTCTGAAGGTTCTCCAAAAGGGGAGACCACTTGGATTCTTAGCAATTCCCTTGCGCAGGGCGAGGGGGGGGGGTTAATTGGTGTGCCTGATCTAGCCCGCGCCCCGGTCCCTCTGGGCCGGGGACCCCGTAGACGGGTTCACAGCGAGACCCTCTCCCAGCTGCCCCCCGCCAGACCCCGCCTAGAGCTGAGGAGCTGTTTACCTGGCCTGGCGCGTTATCATAATAAAACACTTTTAAAAATCAAAACGCAAGCATGAATTGATTCACTTGAAACAAATGCTAAGTAATCTTAGCCAAGATACAGAAGAGGTAAAGAAAGATTAGAAAATTGAAAACTAAAAACATAATGCATTAAGGGATTTAAAATCTATCCAAAGAATGGACTTAACAGCAATATAGGTGTGTGTGTGTGTGTGTGTGTGTGTGTGTGTGTGTGTGATCAGCAAACCTTAAGGTAAAATATTAGGATTTATGTGGTGTGACTGATAGACAATAAATGTTAAATCTCCAACAGAGCCATGGGGGCTTGCAGAATGCTCCAAGAGATGCAAGGTTTGTATTGTGAAATCTCACATAGAAAAAAGGAGAGTGACACTGAACTGTACTTGAAGAAATAATGGCCAGTAAATCCCCCAGTGGGTAAAAGATGCAAAACCACATATTCAAGGAACTATGAAATCCCCAGCTAGGGTGAACACAGAGACATCTGCACTGAGATGATATTTCTGAAAACTGAAGACACAGGAAACCTAACAGCAGATAGAAAGGATGTCTTCCTTACAGAGGAAAATCAGTGTGAATGATAGGAATTTCTCACCAGAAACCAGAGGGGCTAGAAGGAAATAGGACTGGTATTTTCCAGTATAAAGTAATAAAAATCATCAGTGAAGAATTTTAGAAATATTTTTTATTATTTTTATTTTATGTGTATGTATTGCCTGCATGTATGTAAGTGCACCCCTGTTGTGCAGTGCCCATAGAGATCACAAGGGGGCATCAGATCCCCTGGAACTGAAGTTACAGATGGACTCTAATCCCTGTGGAATTGTCAATAAACTCTTCCATAAGTTGTCTTATGGGCGGCTGTTAGCCACCATGGGGGTGCTGGGAACTGAACCCAGGTCCTCTGCAGGAGCGTAACCAGTGCTCTTAACTGCTAAGCCATCTCTATAGCCCTTTCAGCCAAGAATTTTATATGCGATAAAATATTTTTCGGGAATGAAGAGAAAAATTAAGACATTCTTAGATGATGGGAAGCTAAGAATTTGTCACCAATGGATCTGTCCTAAAATAATAGATAAAAGTGTCTACTTGAAGAAAGTAATTGAAAAAAAAAAGTCTTGGAACATGAGGAAGAAACAAGAAGAGCATGGAAACAGTGGTATAATATATAGTAATATACTGTACTATATACTCACATGCATGTGTATGCATGTATGTATAAGGTTAGCAGTGTGTACTGGTCTTTCAGGGGGCCTGAATTCAGTTCTCAGCACCAACTCTGGGTGGCTTATAACTGCCTGTAGCCCAGGGGATAGGACACCCTTTTCTGGCCTCCATAGGCAGCTGCAAACACTTGTGCATGCACTCAGAGAGACAGAGACATATACACATATGTAAAAAACAAAATAAATCTTCTAAAAATGATACACATAATGATAACAAAACGAAGCTGAAAACTACAAAACAGTGTACAAGATATCAAAGAAATGATGCCAGTAGTCAACAGTGATGATGCTAGTGGTGATGTCAATAGTGATGATGCTAATAGTGATGTCAATAGTGATGATGCTAATAGTGATGTCAATAGTGGTGATGTCAATCCTTTCCCAGTTTAATCCAACTCCTATGAAGAGATCAGCAAGCACGTTCCAGAGTTTACACAGAAAAGCAAAAATAAATGGCAGGGGTGGACTCCCTCTTTTGAGGGAGTCCACCCCTGCCATTGGACCTTTGCTTTGCTAGCATATAGTGTCTGATGGGGGTAATGTCCCCTAATATAAGGTAACTCCTTTTAGTCTCTTTTTATAATGCATATCTGTATATTTTAAGAAGCTTCTATAGTGGTAGGTTTCTATAAGTCTTTTTCTAAAAGGTCTTTAGTGCTACTTACATACTACACTGTAAAATGTACCTTACTGAATGTTTCAGAGTAATAGATTACCATGAAGAGAAGAAAATTTGAGGCTGAATATTGGGTACCATTGCTTCCAGATCTGAAATGTGTGTTCATTCAAAGAAATGACTGCTAGACTTCGGCTGGACGCTCTCCCTCCTGGGTCTGGCCGCCCCTGTCTCTCCCTATGGAGAAGGTACTCTCAAAGCCCCCTTTGCTTTTTTTTTTCCTTTTGGAATAGTTTTATTTTTATTTACATGTATTTTTGTATGTGTGATGTGTGCCACATATGTTTGGATGCCACAGAGGCTATAAGAGGGTGTCAGATCCCCTGGAGCTGGAGTTACAGGAGGGTTTGAACAGTCATGTGGGTGCTGGGAACTAAGTCCTCTTGTAGAGCAGCCAGTACTCTTAACTGCTGAGCCATCTCTCCAGCCCTGGATCCCTCTCTGTCCTGCTTTCAGAGGATGGACAGTGATATCCATTCCACAGCATTCAGTATTGGCCCTGTAATCCTCTAGTCAAGATCATTAAATATTTAGAACTTCATGATCTCACAGCTGTGGTTATCTGCACAAGACCGGGCCCATCAACATCTCATCATGGTTGAGGGTGGCCATGACTCCTCCCTCCCTCCCCAGGGACAATGGAAGTTGACACTTGGAAAAAAGGGTAATTGCCATTTTCTTCAGTGGTACAGATAAGCTGCCCTTTGTTCTGTGGAATAACCTCCCATGCAGGTTCAGGCAAAGAGCTAACTATAGTCAAAGTAGAAGGGGACTTAAGAAGAAGGGGGCCGGGGCTGGAGGGATGGTCTAGCGGTTAAGAGTGCCGACCGACCGCTCTTGCAGAGCACCCGGGTTTGATTCCTAGCACCCACATGGAATCTGAGAACAATCTGTTTAACTCCAATTCCAGGAGAACTCCAGTTCCAGGGGAATCCGACACCCTCTTCTGACCTCTGCGGCATTACACGACACGGGTACACAAACTTACATGCAGACAGTACATTCATACACATAAAAAAAATAAATAAATACAATAAAAAAAAGGGAGGAGGAGGGGAGAAGGGGGAGGGGAGGAGGAGGGGAGAAGGGAGAAGGGGAGAAGGGAGAAGGGGAGAAGGGGGAGGGGGGAGGAGGGAGGAGGGGGAGGGGGGAGACAGGGGGAGGGTGGAGACAGGGGGAGGGGGGAGACAGGGGGAGGGGATGAGAGAGAGGGAATGAGGGAGCAAAGTGGAAATGACTAAATCCATTGTAAATGGAGGAAACTATTAAACAGCAAACAATATTTAAAATTCTATTCTCTATTTTTTCCTGAATAACATTGTTTTGGGGGCTTATATCTGGGAATAAACTTCAACATTCACTCACACTTATCTCTAGACTCTGGTATTGGCAGGAGATAAAGTGTGTCCTTTGATCCCTGCTGCTACTGTGCACAGTCCAGGGACTACCCACAAGGCATCACCCAACACAGAGGCAGGTGAGCAAGCCATGCACTGATTCCAGTCCCTCCAAGGACATTGTCTTGAGGCGTCACTGTTCAGGGCACCTGCCACCTGTCTCAGCCTGAAAGTCCCACACCCTCGTTCAGAATGACCTCAGTCATTTTACTAAAAATAATGAACTTTTATTTCATGTTTCTGTAAGTTTACAGTGCATGTTTTCACTTTTTCTAAATAAGACAGTTTTAAAAATTAAGTCTCTAGAGGACCTTTTAAACAAACACATGTGAAGTGATTAAAAAACTTAATCATATACATAACACCACAGGGATGAGTAGAACTATAAAGCAAATCTCTTTCCTTCATCTCACTTTTCGGGAATTTCCACTTAAATTTCAGATTTTAGTTTTGGTGGGAGCTGTTTGTGTCTGGGCCTACATCTGTGTACGGCATGTGCATGAATATTCATGTGTACATGCATGTTCATAGTACATGTAGGTTCATGTGTGCATGCATGTCCATGTTCATGTGTCCATGTATGTTTGTATGTGTGTGTGGTGATTTAAATAAGAAGTGTCCCTTATAGGCTCATGTATCTCATGTATTTATTTTTTTAATTGCAATTTTTATGTGTTTCATACATAATTTTTCAGTCAGTCTTAATTATCATACCTGCTTCTCCCTTGGCTCCCTCCCATAGCGCCACCCCCCCAGCACTGGAGTTCACTGTCATTTGTGCTAGGGTCCATTGGGCCAAATTACTCTCCCTGCTCACTCCTCAGTGCCAGCTCATCCCCTGAGCTCCAGTGGGCTATCTGGAGTCTTTTTCAAAGAAGGCCAGGTCTTCCTCACCGGACCACCATCTGAACCTGTCTCTTACATGTCTGCATTAAGACATTCCTCATGCACATAAGCATATAATGCCACTAAAAATGTTTCTGATTTGATACTTTGCACTTCGAATTCTACTCCAGCCCCTTCCCTCTCACTTCTGGGATCTCACACCCGTTGCCATTCAGCCTTCAGAATTGCTGATGAGGACCTGTGTCTTTTTTATTCTTGTTCCTTTGTAGAGAAAAAAAAAATGCATTTTTCATTTCTGGAAGCTTTTGAAATGTTCTCTTTATCCTGGAGATAAAGAAATGTCACTGCTATGTATCCAGGGTGTGTGTCAGTTTAGAAATTCTTTCCACTTAATGTTTGATGGGTTCTTTAAACCTAAAGAGTTATATTCTTAGCTATTATTTCCCCAATTATTTCCTTTCCTCTTGAAATGCCTGTTTCTCCATTTCGTTTGGGGATTTCTAGAAAGAGTCCTGCCCCTGTTTAGAAATCTGGTGAATTATGTTTTGGAGGTGGGTTGAGAACTGCTTGTTGGATTCATTGGCAATAGGAATAGGAGACGCTCAGGGTAGCCTACAGAACCAGGAAAGAGGATCGTACACCAGGCATGTGTAGCTTTGTGGTCTCACTGGTGGGGCTGTGTGCTTAGACATGCATTAAAAGTCCTTTGCAGCTATGGGTAATTTACTTCAGCTAAAATTGCCTTGATTTTTCTGAATGTACAGAGCTAAGAATATATAATTGGCTTTGGTGGTGGTTTGAATAAAAAGTGACCCCCTAAGCTCAAGCATCTGGACACTTGGTTGGTGGGTGGTGCGGTGTGGGGAGGGTCATGGAACCTTCAGGAGGTGTGGCCTTGCTTCTCACTGGCGTGCGCTTTGGGAGCTCAGAGCCTTCCCCATTTCCAGCTTCCCTTTCTCTGCCTCCTGCACGTGCGCGAAGACCTGAGCACTCAGCTTCCTGCTCCGGCTGCCTCCTGCCACGCCTCCCCACCATGACGGACTCTTATTCCACTGGAACTGTAAGCACAATACGCTCTTCCTTCTAGAAGTTGTATTGGTCATGGTGTTTCGTCACAGCAACAGAAAACTAATATTGTGTCTGAACACCACAGTGCCCACACCTTCTGGGATTCCAGGTAACCAGAGCTTTAGAACACCACACATTGGCTGTTAGGGCAAAGGACATGCACAAGGGATGACCCCAGCTAAAGACAGACCTGGCGAAGAGGGAGCATGGGGAACTTCCGTTTATTTGTATCGTGGTTGCTTTTCTCATTGCTATGGCCAAATACCTGGTAAGCAGAAAATTAAGGTGGGAGGAGCTTATTGTGGCTTAGTCCACGATGGGAAGATGTGACGGGACTGTGGCAAGGCTGGCTGCATTGCTCTTGCATCCAGGAAAGCAGACAGAAAGTGGGACTGGGTTATAAGGTCTCAAGGTCCACTCCCAGTGACCCATTTCCAGCCAGGCTGTGCCTCCTTCTGAAGGATCCACAACCATTCAATACAGCAGGACCAACTGGAGACCAAGGGTTCATTTCATATTCGAAGCACAGTCCAGATACCATAGGCCAAGCTACTATGCATGTGACCCATGGTTATTTTATTTTACACAGCCCAGGATAAACTAGCACATGTTATTAGTAACTACACAAGCTGCTCTTGGGGTTCAGTTTGGAGATCCTGAACTTGGCATCCTTATTCAGCTTCTACTCATAGAAAGAGACATGCTGGACTGCAACTCAGGCTATTACCTCAGCACTTGGGGAATTGCTTCCCTTCATGTGTTCCTTATTTGTTTGGCAAGAATGTAGACCTGACCCTTCCTTTTTCCTGGGACACATAGTCTTGAGGGGTGGTATCTTCCTGTTCCTGTTTGGAGTGGCTCTGCCCACCTTGTCATTTCTCTCACCTCCTCTACTCCAAATGCTGCCCTGGTGAGCATCCATCTCCGTCCCTTTTCACAAATCCAAGCGAGCTCTGACAGGACAGACTCTGGTGTCTGGAGCATGTGGGATGGACACTAACCTGATCCCATAGGAATGTCCTTGATAACATCACCTTCAACCACACACCCTTCAGAATCTTCATTCCTGCTGACTGGCTGCCCATGGCTTACCAAGCGTGCCAGACTCGTCGCTGCCTTGGGACAACTTCAGTCACTTCCTTAGTCTTCTGATTTGCTTTCAATTGCTGTGATAAACACAGCAACCAAAACCAACTTGGGTAAGAAAGGGTTTATTTGGTTTACAGCACGGTTCATCATCAAGGGAAGCCAAGGCAGGACTCAGGGCATGAATGTGGAGCACAGACCATGGAGGAATGCTGCTTGCTGGTTTGCTGCTCTGACCTGTGCTCAGCCTGCTTTGTTATATAACACAGTGGCCTTCCCATATGACTCAACAATCAAGGAAATGCCGCACAGACATGGTCACAATCAACCCCATGGAGGAGATTCCTCAGTTGAGGTTCCCTCTCTCCAGGCATGTCAAGCTGACAATGGAAGCTGTCCAGCACACTTAGTGACAAAGGCTTCTTACAGCTGGCACCCTCCCCTACCACACAACAGAACACTGCTCAGTTCTGAGCCCTTCTGAGGATAAGGCCCTAGCAAGACAGCTGGGTCTGAGGAGATAACAGACACACAGTGACAGGAGCAACCAAAGAGGCAGAAGAAGCAATTCTGCTTGGGAGAAGGGCTGGAGGTACCCTAGGAAACTTCAGAGGGGTGACATCGGGGCCACCCTGTTGAAGGCATAGAGGCAAAAGCCAGGCATAGGAGTCACTTTGGCCTGTGGTCAAGAATGTTGACTGGCATTTTGTGTGTGTGTGTGTGTGTGTGTGTGTGTGTGTGTGTGTGTGTATGTGTGTGCTATACTCCACACATGTACATTGATGTCTAAGCTCATCTGACTGTGATGGGGGGAGTAAGACTACAATGGATATGTACTCAAAGGCTCTACAGTTAATGTGGACTTTCAGCCAAGCATGGAAATACACATACATAATCTCAGTACTTGAAGAGTTTGTTTGAGGACAGCCTGAAGTACATACCAAGTTCCAGGCCAGCCTGAGTTACACAGTGAGACCTTACCTCAAAACAAAACAACAAAACAAAATAAACAGGCAAAAACATGGATTTTTCTCCCCCAAGGAGCCATTCAAGGTTTTCTCCCCCTCCTTGCAGTTGTGTGTTCTTTAAATTCTTATTTACTTTTGCCTGGGGAGATGGCTTTGTCAGTAAAGTGTTTGCCATGCAAGCATGTGGACCTGAGTTCAGATCTTCAGCACCCACATAAAAAACCAGGCAGTGCAGTACATGTTCGTAATCACAGTGATTTGAAGGTGGGACAGGCAGATCCCTAGAGCTTACTGGCCAGACAGTTTAACTAAATCAGTGCACTCCAGGTTCAGTGAGAGACTCTCAAAAAAATAGAGTAGACAGTACTTGACAAAAACACTTGATATTGATCCATGGGATTAACACACATTCACATGTGTGCATACACGTACCACCCCACATATGAGCCACCACACACATGAATCATCCCACACATGAACATGCACATACACCACACATGTATCCCAATTTATTTTTGTTCTTGTAAAATACACTTAAAAATGGTTAAGGTGGGGGGCTGGAGAGATGGCCTAGTGGTTAAGAGCGCCAATCGCTCTTGCAGAGGACCCGGGTTCGATCCCCAGCACCCACATGGCGGCCAAGAACTGTCTGAAACTCCAGTTCCAGGAGAACTCCAGTTCCAGGGGAATCCGACACCCTCTTCTGACCTCTGTGGCATTTCACAACACGGGTGCACAAACTTGCATGCAGACAGTACATTCATACACATACAGAAATAAATAAAATTAATAAAAAAATGGTTAAGGTGGGATCTTAAGAGATAGTTCAGCCAGGCATGGTGGTGCACGCCTTTAATCCTAGCACTCGGGAGGCAAAGGCAGGCAGATCTTTTTGAGTTCAAGGCCAGCCTGGTCTACAGAGCGAGTTCCAGGACAGCTGAGGCTACAGGGAGACCCTGTCTTGAAAAGACCAAAAGAGAAAAAAAAAAAAGAGATAGTTCAGTGGTTAAGAGCACTGTGCATGTGTGTGCAGATGCATACTCTCTCTCTCTCTCTCTCTCTCTCTCTGTCTCTCTCTATCTATCTATCTCACAAGAATAAATCTTTAAAAAGTGGTTGAGGGCTGGGCATAGTGGTGCATGCCTTTAATCCCAGCACTCTGGAGGCAGAAGCAGATGAGTCAGTATGAGTCTAAGGTGAACCTGGTCTATGTAGACAGTTCCAGACTAGTGGGGCTACAGGGAGACCCTGTCTCTAAAAGACCAATAAATTAAATAGATAGTAGATAGATAGGTAGATAGATAGATAGTAGTTGAGGAGGTAAACTTTTTAAAAATTTTTTTTATTAATTTTTATTTATTTCTGTATGTGTATGAATGTACTGCCTGCATGCAAGTCTGTGCACCCGTGTCGTGCAACGCCGCGGAGTTCAGAAGAGGGTCTTGGATTCCCCTGGAACTGGAGTTCTCCTGGATTTGGAGCTTCAGACGGTTCTCAGCCGCCATGTGGTTGCTGGGGATCGAACCCGAGTCCTCTGCAAGAGCGGTCGGCTCTCTTAACCGCTAGGCAAGAGGAGGTAAACTTTTTAAGTGTTTACTTCAGCTGTGTTAAGCACATTCCCCTTGCTGTGCACCACAACCATCTGTCATCAGGACAGTGTCTTAAACCACTCAAACTCCATCCCAATTCAATACTGATGTCATAGCCTCTGGCCCATGGGAAACTCCTTCTGCCCTGTGTCTCTGACACAAAATTTAGACTCATCCTTTTGTGACTGGCTGATTTCCCTTGGCGTTGTGTCTTCAAGATTCATCCATGTTGCATGTGCTGGAGTGCCCTTTCTTTTCCATGCTGAGTGATATATAGTCCATTGCATGTCAACACTGGATCTGCTTTTCAGATAGGTCAGCAGACATCTGAGAGGCTCCACATTTTGACTGTCATGAAAAATTCTGCTGTGACCATGGTGACACGAATCTTTCTTCAAAACCCTGTGTGCTAGACAGCCTCAGTTATCAAGGTGACAAACCTGGGAAGAGGGGGCCTTAATGGAGGCATTTTCTCTCTTGGTCTGGCCTATGGGCATGTCTGTGGGGGCATTTTCTTGATTGTTGAATGATGTGGGAGCTACTGTGCATGGTACCACCCCTGGACAGGTGGTTCTGTGTTGTATAAGAAGTAGGGTGAAAAGATCAAAACTTCATATAATAGGGATAGAGGAAGAAGAATCCCAAGAGAATGGTATTGATCTTCAACAGAATAACAGATGAAAATTTCCCCAAAATAAAAAAAGACAAATCCATACAAATACAAGAAGTACATAGAACACCAAATAGACAGGTCAGGAAAGAAACTCCCCAGGCCATATCATAGTTAAAACTCTGGACGCCCAAAACAAAGACAAAATTCTGAAAGCCACAAGAGAAAACAGTAAGTTACATATAAGGGGAAACCTATCAGAATTACAGCTGACTTTTCAGCACAAACTATGAAAGCAAGAAGAACGTGGACCAAAGCATTCCCAGTTCTAAACAACTATAAATGCCAACCCGGATTACTATACCCAGCAAAATGTCAATTCTAGTTGAAGGAGAAAGAAAAATCTTCCATGACATAAACAAGATGATAGAATACATGTCTTGAAAACCAACCCTTCAGAGAATACTTGAAGCAATTCAAAGGAGAGAGTAGAGGAGCAACTATCCCCAGGCACACAGAAAGAGAAATTAATAAAAGCATAACTGCAGAAGTAGAAACCTGGACCAAAAATGCAAATGGATAAGGTGAAAGGAAGCAATACACATCTCTCAATTATAACCTTAAATAGGCAAACTGATCAATAATAATGTTATATTCCTTGTGATCTGAAAACAACTGTGCTCTTATATTGTGAATCCCTAGACAGGTTCTAGAATTAACCTACCTTTTATTTTCAGACTTTGGATTTTGGTATATGATGGTGGGTATGTATGCATATCTTAGAGTAATATAAAATCAAAATGAAAAAATGTGAATCAAGAAATATGTTATGGAAATAACATACAGTTTGTTTTCAGACAGCATAATTTTAGTGTAGGTGCGATGTATCAGGCTGGGGTAACATAGCATTTCTGGGTGCTTAACAACCATACTTAATGCCCATATCAATTTGGCTGACAGACCTAAAGGATAACTTTGTTCCTTGCCCTCAAAGGTCAGCTAAGTCCCAGGGGACTATGCATGGGGGCATCTCTTGAAATGTCCTGCAAATGTGAGTCACCAGTCTTCCTGCGTAGAGAGGTCTTGGAGATCCACTAATGAGACTTCAGCCAATGTCCAGTCTATAAAGAGGAAAGTCTGCTCATGCTTCAGAAAGGGAGGCCTGATCTAGCAAGACCTGATTTTGTCCTTGAGTAGATGGAACTGGTAAATGAAAAGTCAAAAGTAGCCAAGGGGTCTCCTCCCCCCAAACAACAACAACAACAACAACAACCTGAATGACTCCTGAGGACCAGATCTTCAAATGACCTTGAGAAAACAAAAACCTTGATTAATCTGGGCTAACTGTGTGGCCTTAAGCATCCAAAAAGAAAGTATAACCAGAAATAAATAATCAGGAAGCCCTGAGCAATTGTACTTCAGATATAAAACTTGAGATCTTAGTAAAAAGACAAAAAAAAGAGCACTGTTATTTTGCCTGTCTTCTATTCTTATTGGCAAGTGCATCTACCCTGTGGCTCCCATCCTTCAAAGACATGACACACAGCCTTTTAATCCTCCAATATGGACTGAGGACTGTCTCTCCAAGAATCCTCCAAACCTTCAGTGCCAGATGGGGACTGCTGAGGCATCCAGCTTGTGGACTGAGAAGCTTCTGGGGTTTCAGCCTCTTCAGAGTATAGACTGCCTTTGTTGGACTACCCAGGCTGTATCATGGAGGCCAGTACAGGAAAATCAAGACAGGACATGGTACTTACTGGACCTCATTTGGGTGACCATGGGAAGGAAAGACCCCAGTATGGAACACAAGGGCAAGACTGATGGTTGTTTGGGCTTGCCAAGGAGGAAACTTCAAACACTTCCTTAAGGAAAACATTGACATCCTTCTTAGGCCAAAAAAAAAAAAAAAAAAAAAAAAAGAAGAAAAGAAAATTCTCCAATTCAGGTGATATGTATAGTGTATGTGTATATGTGTGTGTATTATGTATATCATATTTATATTGAGTAGTTATTGAAGAAATACAAGCATGACAGAGAACACAGAAAAAACAAAAGAATCGGAAAAGAAATGACTGAAACAGTGAATTCTCCCCAAAACAATAAGGTCTCTGCCCTTGGAAAAAAAAAAAAAAAAAAACAACTCTGGAAAGACTCAGAAAAAGATGCAAGACATGTATTGCAGAGTGTATGAACTCAGGTGGGGTGGGGGCCTGGAAAGGGAAATGAGTTTAAATTGGATTGAGAAATGATGTACGATGTATGAAACAGTTTAACAATAAAAACATATTGGAAAAGAAAGCAGGCTGAGCACAGACCAAGGGGCAAATCAGTAAGCCGCATTCCTCCATGGCTTGCGCTTCAGCTCCTGCTTCCAGGTTTCTGCCCTGAGTTCCTGCCCTGGCTTCCCTCAGTGATGAATTGTGGCCTGAGTGATGTAAGATGAAATAAAAGTTTCTTCCCACAAGTTGCTTTTTGGCCAGAGTATGTTATCACAGCAATAGAAAGCTAACTGGGGAACCCTGATTTTGATTCTTTTGGCCATATACACAGAAGTGGAATTGCTGCATTATATAACACTGAACATTCTGAGGAGCCTCATTCTACTTCCACAGCAGCAACACCATTGTGTATTACCAGCAGCAGTACAACAAGGTTCCAGTTCAGCCTCACCTCTGCTCTATTGGCTATCTGTCTGTCTGTCTGTCTGTCTGGCTACCTACCTACCTACCTACTACCTACCTACCTACCTACCTACCTGCCTGCCTGCCTGCCTGCCATCCATCCATCCATCCATCCATCCATCCATCCATCCATCCATCTATCCATCCATCCATCCACATATGGTCATACATGTAGAAATCAGAGGCCAGCTTTTGGGAGCAATCCTCTCCATCCACCCGGCATATTAAATTCAGGTTGTCAGTCTTGGTGGCCAGCACCTCTGCCCACTGAACCATCTCACTGGCTCCATTTTCTATTAATTTATAGATGGCTATCCTAATGACTGTGAGATACTGCATTGTGATTTTGGTTTTCCTTTCTCTGTTGATTAGTGACAGTCCATATAATTACATGTACTTACTGGCAATTTTTTATTCAGAAATGTTATTCAAGTCCTTGACCATTTTCAAATCATGCTAATTTTTTGCTGTTGAGTTTTGGGAATTCTCATTATATTTTTCTCACTTTTTAATATTTATGCTTTTACATCAATTTCTTATTATATACATGATTTACATATTTTCTTCTTATTATGTAAGATGCCTTTTTACTCTAATAATGTTACACGATGTGGTAATTTTTAAACTTTTCATCAAGTTCAGTTTGCCTATTATTTTGTTACCTGTGCCACATCAAGTGTCATGAAGCTCTTCTATATTTCTTCAAAGTGTGTTATAGTTTTTGATCTTAAATATAGGCCTTTGATCCATTTTAAATGATTTGTTTTATTTAATTTATTTTTATTTTATGTGTGTGTTTTGCCTTGCTTGTACATAAGTGCACTCATGTTGTGCAAACCCCATAGAGGTTAGAAGAGGGCATCGCGTCCCTTGGAACTGTAGTTACAGACAGTTGTTAGTCACAAGGAATCTGGGAATTGAACTCAGATCCTCTGCAGGAGCAGCCAGTGCTTGTAACTGGTGAGCCATCTCTCTAGCCCTAAATGTTTATTTTTATTTTATGACTATGAGTGTTTCTGCCTGCATGTATATATGTGCACTACATGCGTTCAATGCCCATGGAGGCCAGAAGAGGGCACTGGATCCCCCGGAACTGGAGTTAACAGTTGTTAGCTGCCATGTGGGTGCTGGGAATTGAACTCAGTTCCTCTGCAAGAACAGCCTGTGCTTGTAACCACTGAGCCATCCCTCCAGTCCCTTTGATTCATTTTACATTAAGGATTGCATATTGTATTAGGTAAGCAGCTGTTTTTATTTTTTTGTTCATGGAGATCCAGTTTTCCCTGCACCACCTGTTGATAATCAGTCTTTTTCCCTCCCCACATTGAACAGTTTTACAACCTTGTCAAAAATCGTTTGATGGACCATGTGGGATATTATTTCTGGGCTCTCTTGTCTAGTCTGCTAGACGATATGTCTGTCTTCATTCCAGTGCCACTTTGTTAAGAATATTGTAACTTTGTAGTAAGTTTTGAAATCAGAAAGTGTGAATTCTTCAGCTTTGTTCTTTATCAAGATTAAAAAAATATATTTGTGGTTCTCTGAGGTTCTATATAAATTTTAGGGTGGGTTTTCTACTTTTATAAAAATCACACCCATGGACAAAAGCTACGCCCAGCCTCAATGATTCACGGCCGGCCCAGGTCCATTGAGAAGAAAGGACCACTGAGTGCTCAGACTTAAACAAGCCACCACCTCTAAGCCTCAGGGAACACTCCAGAAGAGGAGGGGGGACATATGTGAGACCAGACGACAGGGGGAAGGGCTGTGACATGCCGGCCTGGAAACTCCATACAATCTCACTAACTCACAACAAGTATGGGGCTACCTGCATTGAGCCTGCACAAATACAGCCCCTGTCAACAGTTAGTCACAGAACAGGGAGGGGCTCAGGGGACCATACCCCTTACTGCTGAGCTATAGCTTCTGGAATTGAAGTACCCATTGCTGAGTCTACTGGGCCTCAACAGAAAGCTTGACATCCATGCTTACTGGATGGTAGTGGTTAAACTCAGTGGGTCACAGAACAAAAGAAATAGGCCTGAATGTGAGAAAGAGGTTTATAAGGAAGGAGAGGGGGTACATAGGAATCGTTGGGAGATGGAGAGGGTGAAGGATAGGAATGGTCAGTATGCACTATATGCATGTGGGGAGTTGTTAAAGACAATACTTAATAAAAATTTAAATGTTGTCATTGGAGGTAGAAGAGGGGTTAATTGGGAGTCAGAGGGTTAAAGGAAGGGGAGAGGGGACAAGAGAGGGTAATAGGGTAGAGAAGTGGAAGACATTACTTATTTTTCTCATATGTGAACATAATCTCAATTTCAGAGAGAGAGATGCAGAAGGGGGCAATTTGGGAAGAAAGATCAACGAGGAGGAGGGGGAAGGGTGGAAGAGGGGGGAGAGAGGCAGTGGAAGGCAGGGAGTAGGGGGATGGGAATAAAAGTGATATATGTTGATGCACACATATAAACGTGTTGGAATGAAACCCTTTATTTTGTATGCCCCCAATTTTAATTAAAAGATTTAGAACTAGGAAAAATAAGCTGTCATTGGAATTTTATAGGGAGATATTAAACCTGCAGATTGCTTTGGGTGTTGTCATCTTAGCGGTGGTATGCTTTTCCAGTGACTGCGTGTGGAATAGACTTCCATCTATTTATGCTTTAATTGTTTTAAGCAATATTTTTATAGTCATTAGTGTGTGAATCTCTCACCTCCTTGGAGTTAGTTCTGAAATGCTATTATAAATGGAATTGGTTTATAATTTCCTCTCTCAAGACAGTTCATTGTTTGTGGATTCAGGAGAGTTTTGAATAGAGAACACTATGACCACCACATCCAAGCTCCTGGTGGAAGGCAAATTCAGAGACTGTCCACACAGTGGTGTCAGCTTCTGTTCCCAAGACTGGGCTTGGGGAGCCAGCTGAGGGCAGCCGGAGGCTTCATTCACGAAGAATCTGATGCTGGGATCTGGGAAGCATGGTACTGGGAAATGAGATGGATATCCTGAAAGAAATGAATTATGAATAAGCTAAGTTGCTTTGACACCTCAGAACAGTGGCTATATCCATCTTCAGTGCCAGTGTCAAGTTCAACACACACTAGGCTCTTAGTTATCTATCTGTTGGTGAATAAGATCATCTAATTTCAGGGCCGGAGAGATGGCCTAGCGATTAAGAGCGCCGACCGCTCTTACAGAGGACCTGGGTTCGATCCCCAGCACCCACATGGCAGCCGAGACTCCAATTCCAGGAGAACTCCAGTTCCAGGGGAATCCGACACCCTCTTCTGACCTCCGCGGCATTGCACGACATGGGTGCACAGACCTGCATGCAGACAGTACATTCATACACATACAGAAATAAATAAAATAAAAAAAGAAGATCTAATTTCTAGTCTCTCTGAGTAAACAATTTTATTCTGGTTCCCAGTGCATTTTAAACACTACTACAACAACTTTTTATTATTATTATTAATTTCATTTGTGTCTAACAATGTCTGTTCCACTCTATGCCACCTGGAACCTTCCTCCAGGAAGAGTCCTGGAACTTGAGCCCTGAAAATTAGACCTTCTGAATTGGAGGTAGAAAAACTTGACAGATAATGCGCAGAAACCCAGGGGAACAGAATCAAGATTTAGCCACAGTGTTGGCACATGAAAAGGTCAAGTAGATGTTCACTAAACTGCCTCGGTTTCTGATACACCATGGCATATTCCCAGCAGTCCCCAATGCCTTAGTAGCTCTCCAGTTCCTGCTGCTTCTCTTCAAGTACCCGAGTTCCCCCTTCATTACTTACAAGTGTTGCCTATGCCTACTGTGCCTAGACTAGTATTCTGTGTATTTCCCTATAAACACGATGCTCGGATAGGTTGTGGGTTTCTTGACTCCATCATGCAATGGGCCTGCCATAAGCACTTGCTACATATGGCTGGAGGGATGGCTCAGTGGTTAAGACTGCTTACTGCTCTTGCAGAAGAGTGGAGTTTCTCATCACCCACATCAGGCAGTTCACAATCCTCAGTAACTCCAACTCCATGGATCTGATGCCCTCTTCTGGTCTCCTTAGGCACCCACACATATATGCACATACACACAGACACATACATGTAAATGAAAATACACAAATTCTTCCTAAATAAGAGCTTGCTGAGCAGAACTGACCACTGCCCAACACAAAGACAGTGATGTAGAAAGAGAAGGCAGCCCCTGCTGGATGGAACTGATCCAGTGACTTCTTTCAAGCAGTTAGAGTCCTGCTCAGGCAGAGGTTCTGTAGCTCCTTCATTTTTATGACTTTTCCCAGGAGATGGGCAGAAGAAAGGACCAAATCCTCAGAAAAGCAGGTTGGAGTCTTCAACCAACAAGAGAGAACCATCATAATCCGTGGGGTTTATGTTCCCACAGCAACTATAAACAAAATGCCTGGCTGGAAAAAGGATACAACATAAGAGCATTTATTTCACCACTCTGCTCCACAGCTGAAGAGGGGTGTGGAGACCCCAGAGCAGGCAACTTTAACCATTTCAATTCTACATTACATAAAAGATAATCATGTTGAGTCTATCATATGGGGCTGGAGAGGATTCAGTGGTTAAGAGTGCTTACTGCTCTTTCAGAAGACCTGAGTTTGGTCCTAGGTGGCTCATAATGACCTGTAACTCCAACTTTTGGGGATCCAATACCTTCTTTTGACCCTGGTGGACACTGCACAGACACAGACAGACAGACAGACACACACACACGCACGCACACACACACACACACACACACAAATACTTTAAAAAGTGAGACCAGGCTTGCTCAGTGGTTAAGAGCACTGTCTGCTCTTGGTGAGGACCCTGGTGTAGTTCCCAGCATGCACGTGGTGGCTAACAATTGCCATAACTCCAGTTTGAGGGAACCTGATGCTCTCGTCTGGCCTCTAAGGGCATTACATGACATGAGTACACTTACATACATGGAGGCAAAACATTTATGCACATTCTTTTTTATAAAAAGGCGAGACCATCGGATGACCTGAAATGTGGAGACTTTCTACTTATTTAAGTGGAGCCTGGATGGTAGCTTTGTTACTTTACCTCTGTTCCTACCATCCTCTTCCTATTGGGTTTCAGGATGATTATAACATGTGGCAACTAGATGGTGGTTCGAAGCAGCAGCAGAATAACAGGGCAGGGCTCTCTAGCCTACAACCTCCCTAAGCCCTCACTAAACTACCAACCACCAGATCTCAGGCCTGGTCATGCTTCCACTGAAACACCGAGGGAGGAAAGATTTGCACCTAGCTTTGGCAGGATTGTCCCCAGGGTGGATGCTAGAGGCATTGTTCTTCTGACCCTAGGTTTGAGGTTGAGTAGGACTGGAAGTCAGGGTGATCTTCTCTGTGGAATGGCTTTCAGCCAATGGCCGTGACAATGGTACCAGTAGTTGAGGCATTTCAGGTGGTCCTTTCAGGCACAGGGGCCAGCGCCCCCAGTATCTCACATGGACTTTGCCAGCTTACTAAGCCTAAGGGAAGCTATGATCTTCATGAACAAGCAAAAGGACACATTAGCTCAGTAATCTAAAAACATAGTTTACAAAAATCAATAGTAGACATTACAGTCTGGGCTGAAGGTGTCAGCTAGCGTGATTGGAGTTGTCAAATGCCATTGGTGATTCCTCAGATCAGTACGTCGTAGGAACATGAAGAGGTCATCTGAAAATAGACAGGAAACCCACAAGAATGCCATGTTTGTGTAGAATTTTCTTTCCTAGGTTTATCCTAAGAGGATGGACAGAGTCCAGAAATCATTGCACTAGTGACATCTACTGTGTTTGATGAGAAACAAGGAAACTCATTTCCATGTTGAGAATTGTTTTCATACACACAAGACCAGGGGTGAAGAACCTGGGTGTAAAAGAGAATTATTGAGGGATGAGGCAGAGAGGGTCTCCTAGAGCCTCCTAGATCAGGTACAGAAGCTGTGGATGATTTCCAAAGCCTCACGCTAGATGGCGGTATTGGTTAGTACACAAATCAGCAAAGCCTTCCGAGGGTCCTCCCATTGCGCTGAGTGGATGGGAAGATTGGAGATGGGAACAGGAGGACAACTGGGTCTAAGTTCACCAACACAAGCCTTGGTCCCTTCTCCTTTACCTCATCCCTTGAAGGGCAATGCTGTGAACATAGAGTCTGCTTTCAGAACTCTAGGTTATTTGTAGTATCTAGTCTCTTCCGTCTGCCATTTAAAACCAAGAGAAACTGGCCGGAGGCAGATCAGTGGTTTTGACTGAATAGAGAGGTCCGCGGACAGGATAGAGAGGTCCGAGGTCTAGGGTGTAGTTATTGGAGCTCCTCACAGCCTATGTGATCAAGTTCAAATGCTGAAGTATGGTTTGTAGGGAATCTTCATGCTGTAGAATCGCCCTTTTAATGAATTTCTATGTGCAGGAAGCGCCTTAAATTCTGTCGCACAACTTTACTTTGTATTCTGAATACACATGACTTCACAGGCATTGCTTGTGTGGGATGCACCCCTGACTCATTTAAAGATATTTGATCATCATTGACTTTCTGCATCGCTTTCTCTACTCCATATAGTCAGGGATTTGGGGTCGAAGGTAGTGTGATGGCCAGAGACCCAGAACTGCCCAGACACCCTCGCTAATCCCTTACTAAATGGGCCAGGACTCCCTTGCCTGTAACAGAAATCCAATTAAGTGAATCCTATACAAAAAAGGAAGTGTTACTGGCTTTGGAACGGCTGTGGGGACAGCTTGGAGCTTTGGATGAATGGGAATCACAGGATGTCTTTGAAATATTCTCAGGGATTTCTCTGTTGATTTGAGTATTGAGTCTTTTGTCTTTAACAGAAGGTTGAATTTGTACCTCGGACAAGGGACATGAGTCCTGGCTGTTTTATTTGCATTTTTTTTTATTAAATTTTTTTGGTGTTTTTGAGACAGGGTCTCTATGTAGCCCCAGCTGGCTTGGAATTCTCTATATAGACCAGGATGGCCTTGATCTCACAGAGATCCTCCTGCCTTTACCTCTGGGTTGCTGGGATTAAAGGTACCCCACCTCCCTTGGGCAATAAGACTATTAAGAAATCGATATAAATCGATACAGTATCCAAATCGCTTCTAAATATCTATCTTTATACAGTTCTCACCCCTTATCACAGAAGATTTTGTCCTGGATGGAAGCTATTACAGAGAGTGCAACCACTCATGGAGAATAAGTGACTGTGAAGTGCTCATACCCAGATGGGGCATCTCTAACACAACCCCTATACCCAGGGCTCAGGCAACATTGAGAAAGCAGGAATAGGAAGGTTGTAAAAGCCAGAGGACTAGGACAACTGCAGCCAAAGTGTCTTTAGGATATGACAGGGATGTGGCACCCATGAAATCGCAATAAGATGGTTGTACAAGATCTGTACAAGACCGCACTCACCAATATTCCAGCAGGAATGGGAAAAGGACGCAGAAGACCTCATCCCTAGTTGAAGTGCAAGGGACAGCTGCTGAGAGAGGGAGAACCACTTCTGATATGGTGCTGACCACTTGGGATGAACCTATCTATGAACAAATGAGCAAAGCTAACTGGACCAAATAGGCAGTATATAGTAACTATAGAAGAGGATGTTAATTTGACAGGCGGATGGGGGGACGCAGGATGAGTTCGAGGAGGGAGAGGGGAGTGGATGGTGTGGTGGTTGAATGAAGAATACCTTCAGTAGGCCCCAAGTATTAGAACAGCTGGGCAGTGAGTGGCACTGTTTGGGAGAGTTGTGAGATCTTCAGGAGCTGTGGCTTCACTGGAGGAAGCACGTCACAGGGGGCTGGGGGCTTTGAGAGTTCACTGACTTGTCCAGTTGCTATTCCTCTGCTTCCTATACCTGCTTGAAGATGTGAACTCTCAGCTTTCCCTCCTGCCACCATGGATTCTCCCTCTGGACCAGTAAGCCAAGTAAACTCCTCCTTCTCCAGGTGGCCCTGGGCACGGTGTTTTATCACAGCATCAGAAAAGGAACTGATACCGACGAATCCAATGAAAGTATGTTGTACTCTTGTACGAATTTCTCAAAACAAAATTTTAAAGAAAAGAGGTGTTGAATTAAGCCCAGGCTTGGGTTGGCCATCTTGGTAGAGCTTGGTACTCAACCCCTGAACTCAAAAGTCACAGGTTAGGAACAACAATCACAGATGTAGGAAAAGGGAGGGAAGAACTTCAAATGCAGGGAGGACAGGACCTGGTGTAGTCACCCCAAACCATGAATGCTTGAAGCTTCTTGAGTCATAAGTGATAGACTCTGCACATCAGAAGCCCAGGAGTCTGGTCAGTGGAGAGGCCAGCTGTCATTAAGGGAAGATGGCAGCCCTGGTGCCTGACACCACTGATGTTTATGCATTTGTAAATGGGTAGTTGATTTGGAAGCTTCTGATATGGATCATATGAAACCCTTAGCCCAAGTTCAAAGTCACTGAACACTGACCTGTATTTTACTTCCTAGCTGAAATCATTACCTGTATAGAAACACCTGCTTACATAGGACGGTAGAGCACAGCCAATGTCCGTGGATAGAACAACCCACACGGCAGATATATATATATATATATATATATATATATATATATTCCTCCAATGACATTTAAGTTTCACTACCCTGCCTTGCCATCCTCTGTTGATATAAAAGAACACATGATCCCCCTTCTCTTGGGGAAATTAAAATCCCAGTGAAATTTATGGCCAGAAGCCACCATCATTTTTTCTTTCCCTTAATCACAGAGTCTCACTCGTTGAGTCTGCTCACTTCCCAACCTTCCTCTCCCTGTGTCCCACCTCCATGTCTCCTGTCCATCTCTCTGCCCAAGGAGGCCCAGGCTTGTCCTTGCTGGTGAGCTGCTTCTTCAGATTCAGCCAATGAAAGCTACTGATAGGAGGTTGTCGGGTGGGGAGAGGCTGGAATTTTTCTTCCTGCATCTTGGCTGCTTTGGACCGTGTTTCTGACTGTGGCTGTGTGCATGAACATCATAGATCCTGCACAGCTTCCCAAGCTCTAGCTCATGGGCTAGGTTTACACTCTCTATTCTTCCTTATCATTTAAGCATGATATCAGACTACTCCTAGTGTTAGCCTTGGCTAACTCAACAACCTGTTGATTCAATTCTTCCAACACTTGAAAATATTTTCGTGTGTATGTGATATGTGCTTTATACATGTTTATAAATATAACATGCACACACGTGGAGGCCAGAGGGTCACCTTGGGTATCTTTCTAAATTGCTTTCCACCATATTAAAATACTTTCTTTTTATTTTAAGTGTTTGAGTGCTTTGCTTGCATGTATGTGACTGCAACTGTGTCATTCAGTTCCCACGGAGCCCTGGAACTGGAGTTACAGATGGTTGTTAGCTGCCATGGTGCTGGGAATTGAACCTGCAAGAGCCGCCAGTGCTCTTAACTGCTGTGTTTTTTGAAGCAGGCTCTCTCATTCAACCTGGAGCTCATTGAGTCAGCAAGACTAGCTGGCCAGCACATTCCTGGCAATCTTCCCCTAGCCACATTCCCAACACTAGGATTGCAAGCACATGCCACTGCCTCTGGATCTGAACTCAGGTCCCCATGCTTGCATGGCAAACACTGCTGGTCAGCCATCTATCTCCCTAGGTCCTGTGGTTTTATTTCCTAAAGCCATTCCATTAGGTTCTCTGCATGTGTGTGCGTGCATGTGGAGGCTACAACAGGGCCTTGCCAGCCCTTCTTCAGGAGCTGTCCATTTTGTCTTCAGAGACAGGGTCTCTCATGGATCTGTAATTCACCAAGTAGATTAGGCTGGCTGGCTTGGGGGCCTCTGGGGTCTCTCAATTTTATACTCTCTGACCCTGGGATTAGAAGCAGGTACTATCGCACGTTTTAAAAAATGATTTAATTTAGTTTTATGTTATGCATATTAATGTTGTGTCTGCATGTATGTAAATACAACTGTATCATGCAATGCCCATGGAGGCCAGAAAAGAACATCAGTTCCCCTGGAACTGGAGTTACGAATCATTGTTAGCTGCTATGTGGATGCTGGGAACCAAACCCAAGTCCTTTGCAAGAGCAGCCAGCGCTCTTAACCATGGAGCCATCTCTCTAGCCCCTCTATCTTTTAATTATTATTTTTTTTTATGTGGGTTCTGGGAAATTTAACTGAAATCCTCATGTCTGCAAGACAAGCACTTTACTGACTGAGCTATTACCCCAGCTCAAATTCTCTTCCTCTAAACAATTTGCATGCATCCGTTTTCCTGCTATGACCTTGACTTCTTGACACTCTACTCACTGAATACCTGGCACTAGGCAGACCCCACCCCACCCCTGGAAGTGGTAGCATCTGTCTACCGGGGTGGTTGGGATCATTTCAGTGCCTACACAGGCAACGTAGCAACTGGAGCCTCATCCCTTTCACTTTGTGGGAGAACACCCTTCCAACAGGGAACCAGAGCTACTGAGGTCAGGATACGGACCCTAGATCCACGCCCTCTAGTTACAACAATAGCATTTCCAAAAAAGGGTGACGTTTCAAGAATACAGGAAGTATTAGAGTCTCTAGACCCTCACTACTATAGCCGCCTGAAGACACTACCGCAGATGAAGTGATACCTGGGGAAGTTAAAGTGCATAAGAAAGCAGAAATGCAGCAGCAATTGGCTCCTTGTTTTCTTAGGATGCCAGAGGTGACTATGAATCAAGCTGTTGTCCAATAGCTCACCGCTTTCCCTCTCCAGATGCATCGAAGGGCTGCAATTCCCAGTCCCCTGTGGTCTGCTGGGGTCAGAACCAATTCAGCCAATGTAGTATGTGTGGAAATAAGTGGAAAGGATGCATTTCTATTTGGAGCCCAGCACTTAATTCTGGCATAGAGTTTCCAGCATGTTCTTTCAGGCATTGCGTCTGCCAAGTTCAGAATAGTGAATGCTTCACCAGCCTGCTACCCTGGGGGACTACAATGAGGAGAATATCCCAGTCAACCCATCATGGGGCATGAAACATGAGCAAGAAACAAATCATTGATCCATGAAGACTCAGAGCTTCTGTATTAGTATAGACCAGCCTATCCTGGCTGATGAAATATATTTACCAAAGCAGAAGTACAATGAATTCACCAGGTTTTTCCATTTGTGTCTCTCCTAAGCCTTTCAGAAGCCCCATGTGAACTATCATTCCAAAAGGTAACCAGAGTCTACTGACGGCACGACACTGACCCCTAGACCCACACGCTCTAGTTACAAAAATAGCATTTTCCAAACAAGAGTGGTGTTGCCAGAACACAGTCAGTATTGCAGTGATGCTGTGCAAGGTCGATTGGGTCTTCATGGGATATTCCTGGCATACATACAAGCATGCATGCATGCATACATACCATTCCTATTGTCCTTGAAGTTCCATAGTCATGAGTGTTTTTTATGTATATGAGTGTTTTGCCTGCATGTATTTAGATGTCTTTTATATATGTTAATAGATGGCTTCATGAGAGGGGCTGGCCACTGGAGGAACCGAAAGTTGGGAATTCCAGCTCCATTTCTCTCAACGTCTGAGAGTGGTTAGATGCCAAAGGTCAGGATGATCACCAATGGTCAATCTCTCATGCCTCTGTCATGAAGCCTCCATAGAACCCAAAGGACTGGGCTTGGCATAGTTTTCAGATAGATGGCTATGCAGAGATGCCTGGAGGGTTGTGTTCCAGGGAAAGCTCTGCCATGTTTCCCGCATGCATTGTCCTGTGGCCCCCCCTCTATGTCTCCATCATCAGGATCCTTTGTAAGATTCCCCTGTTAGAACTTGTTCCCTGGGGAGACTTAAACATCTACCCATTTCTTATAAGTCACCAATGACAAACCAAAGTTCCATTCCTCCAAAGACCAACGTGGGGAATCAGTGCATGTATTGAGCTTATTGACAGAGTGTGGGTGTCTCCAAGGCAGCTGCACTACCAGAAAGTCTCACTCCAGCATGGATGATGTCTTCCTGAGAGCTGCATAGATGGAGCTGGCCCCCTTCAGTTAAATTTGTATGCTCTAGCATCTCCCTATGAAACTACATGAAATTATAGGGCAGAATTATGTACAACTGGCCAGGAGGTGCAGGAGGAAGCATCCATACTCTCAGGGGAGGGTCCAGTGGTCCTCCCCCTCCCCTCCTTCAGTAGCAAAACGAACAGGCAACCAGCCTGATCTTAGAGTCTCTTGCAGGTAATCATAGCTTTCTGATTAAGATGACAGCTGTTATTCTCAGAGGATAGCATTCTACAACATACACTTTATTAAAAATTGAGCAGATATAGATAAGGTGTTTCCCTGAGTTCTGTGAACTGCTCTAGATAATTAACTCTGAGGAAGGAGCCATGTGAAGCTCTGCCCCATCACCAGTTGGTCAGAAGTACAGGTGACAACTCACTAATTGTAACACAAATCTGAAGCACAGTTTCATGGGGCTGAGAGCTCAGTGTGTGTGTGGGAACCTGTTGTTATATCCTGGTAGAAAATATCAGAATCTGGGGGATGGAGAAATGGCTTAATTGTCAAGAGCACTGCCTGCTCTTGCAGAGGACCCAGATTCAGTTCCCAGCATCCACATGGCAATTAACAATAATCCCAAACTCCAGTTCCAAGGGATCTGGTGCCCCCTTCTGGCCTCCACAGGCATTGCACACTTGGGTGCACTTACATGCAGGTAAAAATCATACACATAAAATAAATATATCAAAAGAAAAGAATGCAATAGAATCTAATTGAATTATACAGTATCACCTATACTAATGGGTATGTGCTAGGAGAAATCACCACACATTTTACTGAGCAGAAGTTCTCGTGTTGATTGTTGACTAAGAGAAGCTCCCAGAATTCAAAAGTTCAATGAAACTGGGCTGGAGAGATGGCTCAACAGTTAAAAATTGCTTTTTCAGGAGACTAAAGTTAGATCCCCAGCACCCCTGCTGAATAGCTCACCACTGCCTGTAACTCCAGAGAATCCAACATTCTTTTCTGGCCTCTGGAAGCACCTACACACATGCACATACTCAACAAAGATATACACATTAAAAACAAATCTCTTTTACAAAGCCAATGAAAGCCAGGTGTAGTGGAACACGCCTTTAATTCCAGAGTTCAGGAGGCAAGGCAAGGGCAGGGGCAGGGGCAGGGGCAGGGGCAGGGGCAGGGGCAGGTGGATTTCTGTGAGATCAAGGCCAACTTGGCCTACAGATTCTTTACCAGGTCAGCTGGGGCTGCAGGGAGACCCTGTTTCCAAAAAAACTCTGAAGAACTAGAAAACAAAAGAAACCCAAAATCAAACCAAAAGACCCAAATACCAATGGAATACTTAAGACCCTTGGTTCACAGTCTCTAAAGTCTTGTCTTATGCAACAAGTCGACTCTCTAGACTTTGACTAACTTCATTACCAACAGCAGCACCCAAATCTGTTTCCTTGGTTGAGTTTCAAACATAGTTAGAACTATGATTTTAATGGAGAAGCAAGATTCCCAGGAAGCAGTTGAAAATTTATTAGATTAAGGAGTTATGACAGCAAAATACCATTACACCCATCAGAGATTAGAGGCCTTGCTTTGAATTGCACATGAACACTGACCCAGCCAGGAGCCCTGCCCTCCCCATGTGCAATGAGGTTAGTCTGCAAAGATTCATTCTCTGTGCAGCCAGGTTCACAATCTAATGTCTCAGAGTGAGCGACCCCTAACCTTAGGGAAAGTCAGTTCTATGCAGGCTGAGAAAAGATCCAAACTCAATTCCTTTCAAGATCCCAGAGTGGCTCTATACCAGAGACCTCAACCTTCTAATGCAGTGCTTGACTCCCAAATTCTCTGAATGTACTCACTTGATCTACCATGAGTACAGTTTAATAGCATTAGATGGTATTTCCAGGGGACTCCAGCATGTCAGTCATCTCTTCTGTTCATTTTGGCCCTCAGAGTAGCATGGGGAAAAAAGAGCCAAATGAAAAGTGATGAATCTTTGATTGTTAGGCAGAAAAGGAACCCTCCTTCCTGTACTGTCTTAACAAAAGCTAGGTAGGTGGTCCAGTGGATGTGGAAGTAGCTTCCTCAATGTCTCTCAATGATGCCCACCTTGCACTCCTCAGACTCTTGTGTAGTCAGTCCCCTCTCACTTTGGCCTCTATGACCAACAGCTTATAGCAAAAATGACAGGATGCTACTTTTTAATAGAAGGATTTTTTAAATGTGTATTTTATGTGTGTCTGTGGGTGAATATGCACATGTGTGTGCAGCTTCAAGGCCAGAAGAGGGCACTGATCTATTTGAGCTGGAATGAAAGGCAGTTGTGAGCTGTGGCTGTGAGTGCTGGGAACTGAACTCAGGTCCTCAGGAAGAGCAGTACCTGCTCCTAACTGCTGAGCCATCTCTCTAGTCTTATTCATTAAGTGAGGTTTCAAAAGACACTGAAGCTATCCCACCCTGATGGTTCTGTCTCTTGTAGGTCACTTGCTTTGGGCGACACCAACAATTACTTGTTTTCAACCATTAGGGAACTTTGTGGTGAGTCCTACTGGCTAATAAACCATGCTACCCACACTCTAACTGCCTACGGGAAACCAAAATCTACCAACAATCATGTAAATGACCTTAATGTTGACTCTTCATCCCTGGATATCTGACAGCTAACTGTAACCTCCTGAGCCAGAACCATCAAAGGACCTACTCCGGAATTCCTGCATTTAGAAACTATGCATGTGGGATAGTCAACAAATAGCCATGTGACATAATGCCCGTGGTCTTAATCTGCAACATTATGGATGCTGTGGTTTAAATATCCAAGCCTCACATTGAAATTTAATCCCCATTATGAGCTATTAGGAGGTGGGACCTTGAAGAGGTGATTAGTACCCTGCCTTCATGCATGGATTAATCCATTCATGCAATTAGCGGATTAGTAGGTGATCTGCAGAGTAGGACCCATGTAAAAGCCAATTTGTCTAGGTCTCTGGGACATACTGTCTCTTGATACAGGACACCCTGGGCTACCTTAGGACTCTGTCAGCAGGAAAACCATGACCTGCTGTGCCTTGCTCAACCTTGAGTCAGAACTGTGAGACAAAGAAAAATCCCTTTTCTTTATATTCATCTTGTTTGTGGTATTATGCTATCAGCAACGGAAAATCCACTAAGATCAATGAGACAGTTATAAAAGATCAATGGTTCTCTGAATCCTGGGATCTTCTCAGGGCTTACCTTGCCTTGGGAGTTGATAGTGTGTTGAGCTTTAGTTGTGCACTGTAGTGCTGCAAGCCAAGACCCCTGCTTCTAGTCAAAATGGCCTTCTTTTGAACTCTTTCTTTTAGGGGTGGGGAAGAAGACAGAAGTTGCAAATGAACAGATCTGCTCTGTGGTCAGAAGAGGGGAATCAAGATTTTTATTTTCTTTTTAAGGACATTTTAATTTAGTTGTGTGAGTACCTCTCATTCACATGTGGAGGTCAGAGGACAACTCTGGGGAATTGGTTTTCTCCTTCTACCATGTGAGTCCCAAGGATCGAACTCAGGCTGTCAGGCTTGGTGAGCCATCTCTACAGCCCTCAGAGAGTCTCTTTTTATACCATTTTTGGACTGGGTGAGAGCAGGGGATTCAAAAAGCCAGGGCCTGCAGCAAGGGTCTCTGATTTCCAGGTAGGAGGTTCCAATGGGGTGGAGAGCAGGGTATGGCGCTTCCAGGTGAGATGTGCAATTAGTAAGTCTTCTAGCCGGGGTGGGGTGGGGGAGAAGGGGGCTTGCGGGGGTGGCTTACAGACAATCGTCCAGTAGAGTGCCTGTATTTATGAGAGGAAATATGAACAGAGGCTGGGTCCTAACCACATTCGTTTTTACTTTTTATTTTATGTTTATGAATTTATTGCTTGCATGCGTATAAGTGCACTCTTTGTGCTATGCCTGTGGAAGTCAGAAGAGTGTATCAGATCCCCTGATGCTGGAGCTACAGACGGTTGTCAGCCACCACGTGGGTGCTGGTAAATCTAACCCTGGTCTTCTGCAAGAGCAACCAGCACTCTTTTTTAATTTTAATTTTATTTTTTGTAATGCTTTTATTGTTGTTTTGTGTATTTCAGATATCATTTCTCAGTTCAGTTTAGACATATTCCCCTTTCCCTTCTCCCCACCCCACCCCAGATCATGCAGTCTTCCATAACTGTCCTGCATCTTTCTCTCACTCTTTTTTTATGTTTAGGAATTCACATTTTCCTCCTTTAATTTTATATTACTCTAAAATATGATACTTTCCACTCATACAGTAATTACAGAGTCTGAAAGTAAGTGGTGGATCAATTCTAGAGCCCGTTAAGAGATTTACATTATAACAACATAGTTGCTTTCAGATAAACAGAAATATAACAATAATGTTCAGCTTGCCTTTCATCTGGGGATTTGGTGTTAGCATCCACAAATGAGGGAGACCATTCACTGATTGTTTTTCTAGGACTGTGTTACTTCACTTAGCATAATGGCTTCGGGTTCCATCTATTTACCTGCAAAGTTCATGATGTCATCCTTCTGTACTCCATTGTGTACCACATTTTTGTCATCCATCCTCAGTTGAGGGACATTTGGGTTGGTTCCAGCTCTCAAAACCAAGACACTGACCTTCGCAACCAGTACTCTTAACCACTGAGCCATCTTTCCAGCCCTGCTTTAAGCATCTTAACCTGAAACACATTCATCACTTTAACTGATCACATCATATGAACTAGTAAGGACCATGAAGATGCACCTGGCTAGACAGACACTCACAGGTAATATAGCCCAATCTTCATTCACATACATAGATACATAATACATACATACATACATACATACATATATACACTAATAAATACATGCAAAAGAGTTTTCAAAGCAAATATCTGGAACAGCATCTGTATTTCCGATCATACACTTGTTGGCCCAGTCTCCTCCATCTCAAAGAGGATGAGAGAGAGAATGGACCAAAGGCTCTATGCTAGCAAAGACCTAGGATAACTTAAATCTCAGCAGGGACAGACAGATGGAGGCCACAATTGTGAGCCTGTTCCATCATATTCAGGGTTATGTATGGGGGTCTGACAAATGAGTGGCCTCACTGCAAGGCAGAGTAAAGGAGCCAGAGACAGGAGATGTTTTGAGAAAAGAATCACTTCCAGGAATAACCTTTTGATCCTACTAATGAAGCACAAGCAATTAGATATATAGGTATTTAAACAGCACTAATAGTTATGGTAGGTTACTTTGGTATAGACACATAAGTTTGGATGATATTTTAATCCATGAATTACATTTTTTCCTGTTAAATATGACAGGGTCTTACTGTGGCTTATAACATCTCCTAACCTGTAGAGGATGTAAGCTTGTGGCATCAGCCATGGGTTATTCCTCCAAGGAGAGAGCCAATAGCCAATTAGATTTGGGATATACAGGCATATGGCTGCCTCTGCTGCACAGTATTTCCAGGCAGGTGAGGTGTAGCTGGTGCTGACGGTGGAGTCTTGCTTGACTCAAGGAGACCCGTAATTTGCTTTATGTTTAGTGGCCTTTGGTAACACTCTCTGGTGTCCAGAGGCCATCTGTACACTTGCATGTGTGGTCTCAATACAAATCTTTCCCATGTTAAGTCAGGTCTTGGCAGCAGGGCCTTTATCGCCTCTCTTCTTGCAGGTATCAGTTTAGAGGCAAGGAGCCTTTACCTTTTGTGGGGCCTTGGATCCCCTGGCCACATCTCCTGTAGAGAGAATCCTAGTAGGATCGAAAGGTTATTCCTGGACAAACTGTCAGCCCATGAAAGGAAACAGCCAGAATTGATCAGAGTCCAAGACAACAGCTCCAGAGAGAGTGGACTGTTTTGCTTTCATCCACCTGTGCCCCTTTTCTAAGCCTAGGGAACAATCTGGGAAGAGGGGGGTGGTAGAATGTAAGGGGCTGCAATTGGGGTGAATGGTGAAATACAGCAGTGTAGTCTGGACACTCATTTGATCAACTTGATTGAACATACAACCCCACCCCCTGCTGGATGTGGGGCTGTGGGGTTTGGGCACAAACAGCCTGCAAATTGGTTTTATAATGAAGGATGCTTGTATCATGGATTATCACTTATAGCTAAAAAATGAAAAAAAAAACTAAGAGAAAGATGAGGACAGTTATGGCAGAATCATTATCTGGGATGGGGTGGAGGGTGGGGGGGAAGGGAAAGGGAAATATGCCTGAACTGAATTGGAAAATGATGTATGAAATGCACAAAGCATCAATAAAAAATGTTAAAAAATATTATGATAATTACTTTCTTAGAAAATAATGAGAGAAAAAAGCCACTTAAATAGAAATAAGAAAACAAAATAAAAAGAATAAATAAAAAAAAAAGAAGAATCACTTCACACTAAACCAATAAAACAAATATGGGTCTCCTTGAGTCAAGCAAGACTCCTCCGTCAGCACCAGCTACACCTCACCTGCTGGAAATACTGTGCAGCAGAGGCAGCAAATGCTGTATATCCCAGATCTTAATTGGCTATTGGCTCTCTCCTTGGAGGAATAACCCACGGCTGATGCCACAACTTACATCCTCTACTGGTTAGGGATGTAATAAGCCATAGTAAGACCCTGTCATATTTAACAAGGAAAAAAATGTAATTTCATAGATTAACATACCATCCAAACATCTTGTGTCTATACCAAAGTAACCTACCATAACTATTAGTGCTGTTTAAATACCTAATATATCTAATTGCTTGTGTTCTTTAGTAGGATTGAAAGTTTATTCCTGGACAAACTGTCAGCCCATGAAAGGAACAGCCAGAATTACCAGAGTCCACAGACAACAGCTCCAGAGAAAGTAGACTGTTTTCTTCTCATCCACCTGTGCCCTTTTCTAAGCATAGGGAACAATCTGTGGAAAGGGGGCGTGTAAATGTACGGGCTGCGATTGGGGTGAATGGTGAAACTACAGCAATATAGTCTGGACACTCATTTGATTAACTTGATTGAACATACAAGCTTCCCCCCCCCCTTGCTGGATGGTGGGACCCATGGACTGTGTGGGTTTGGGCACAACAGCCTACAAATTGGTTTTACATGAAGGATGCTTGTACTCATAAATTATCACTTATTGCTAAAAATGAAAAAAAAACTGAGAGAAAGATGAGGACAGTTATGGCAAGAATGCATGATCTGGGATGGGGTGGGGTGGGGTGGGGGGAAGGGAAAGGGAAATATGCCTGAACTGAATTGGAAAATGATGTATGAAATACACAAAGCATCAATAAATTAAAAAAAAATAGAAAAGAATCACTTCAGGCAGAACTGAACCATTTCAAGAAATGCTGAGCTCTGTATGCTTAGGATTATAGCAAGCCTTGTCCCAGTTGAAGGGGATTTCCTTTCCATTGGTCAAATAGATGATATGGAAAGATTACTGGCTCTATTGCTTTCAATATTTTACTGGAATATTTGCACCAGAAAAGAAATAATATATAACACACAAAGCCAGTGATTCTTGGCTCCCAGAAAAGGAAAAAAAAAAAAGAAATCAAACTAAGCATATTTTGGTTTCTGTGTGATTGACTTACCTTTATAATTTATAATCTCTATAGGAAGCCTATGATTTTCCCCCTTTTCAAAAAGATTTCTTTTATTGTTAATCACAAGTACTTGTGTGTGTCTGTCCATGACTAGATGCCCATGAGGCCAGGTGCTTGCAGAAGCCGGAATAGGACATCAGATCCCCTGGAGCTGGAGGTCAGGTGGTTGTGAGCCCTCCAATGGAGGTGCTGGGAACTGAACTTGGTCCTCCGCAGGAGCAGTATAGCCTCTTAACCCCAGAGTCATCTCTTCAGCTCCCGATTTTCCTCTTAAACATTGTTTTCATTCATTTTCCTCTTCATATTAAAAGGAGTTGAAAGTTCAACATCCAAGACCCATTTATAGCTCCTTGATACATTTCATTAGACTGGGGCTTCTTAAACTATTTCTATCCTTTCTCATCTGAGAAAGTTTCACACAAGCACACACACATATAGATATGGATCATAAACATATACATATAAAACAGGTATACTATTCAAAGATTAACTAATAAATCATAAGGAGATTTAGTTTAAAACCAAAGCTATTGGCTTGTATGACGGACACTCCTGCTTCCCTTGCCACGGCTTCAACCCTCCCCACTTCAATGTATGGGAGTCTAACTTACATCTTCCCGATCCTGCCTGTGGCCTTCTCACTGTAATGACACATTCATGGATACACTAGTACTTTCCACTGAAGACTCATGGAAGATTATGTTCCTACCTTTGCCTCTTGGCTGAGATAACTACAGGCAGGCTGGTTGTGGTTCTCAGAATTCCACGGGGCTCACAGTGGCAAGAGATGCTCTTAAAGGACTGCTCATTTTCCCTGCTTCACTTCCTCATTCATAATCCTTTGTTTCCTGGGATCATATCCAAAATACACTACATGTATTGAAATCTCAGTTTGGGTTTCTTACAAACAGATGCCAACACAAAGACCTCAGGATTTCTGGCTTCTTGTAACTAAGCCCGTGCTTATAGCTCAACTTCTTTTGCATATGCAAATGAGATGTTATTGGATAGAAGACAGCATTATCTTTGGCTACAGAGAAGGTTCTGACAAGTAGAGATCTGAACTAAACACCAATAATTGTTAGTAATTCTCAGAGGAGCTCTTGAACTTTAGGCTCAGATAAAGACGAGAGTGGTTTTACAAACAGCAAATATAATCTGCGGAGTCCCTTATTAGGGGAACAAGCAGGCATGAAGGAAGCAGCTGCTAGGAGATTCTCTTAATTTTGGTTTGCAAACACATTTGGAGACACAGACACAGAATATAGGAAATCCATGTATAGGTTATAGGATTTCCTTCCCTGGGGAGATGTAAACCTCAATCCTCCTTTCCTTGGTCCCAATGACAAATGCAGTACAATTCCACCAATGTTTACTCTGGGTAACCAGTTTATTAGGCTTCCTTACAGAACATGGGTGAGGAGCTACTGGCAGGAGTGTGGGTGACCCCAAAATGGCTGCTCGTATACTTGTATACTTCAGCACACACACACACACACACACAGATGCATACACACACACACACACACACACACACACACGTCTTAGGTCACATACAATTAGGGCAGAATTACATTCACGTGAGGAGTGACTGGACTCTCAGATGAGGGTTCAATGACCCTCACCAGTCAACAAGCCAACTCTTGATGGTTTCTTGCGAACAAGCACAGCTGATCAGATGAAGACGGTGCTTGTTTGGCTGGAAGACCGCATTCCATAACACAGCTTTAGTGGAATTCTCTTTCCTCATTATGGTCTGCATTATTGGCTGATAATTCTTGTGCCTGTACTAGTCCATATTCAGTACAGAGCTGTGTCAGAAACTCGTGGTTGCAGGGAAGACAGATACAAGGTGAATCTTGTATATAGAAGTGCTCACACACACACACATGTACATGATAGTAACTGCTCTTAGAGTTCTAGTTATCTGCAACTTAGTGCGACAAACTTCTGTTAATTGGAACATGATTTGGGAAAGTCTCCTTAAGTGAGAAGACAATTTCCTGACTGGCTTTTATTGAGATATCCTTCGGGTTGTTCAAGAAATTAATGGGCACTCGGCTGGTTGAAGAATGAACTTTCATCGCCATGCTAGAAGTGGGCACCCCACAACCAACACAGAAAACAAGAAAAGCATCTCTGAACTCAGCACTAATTGAAAGGTAAACACTGGAGTTGTCACAGAAGAGGTGGAGGCAGAAGCTTTATTTCTGTTGGTCCTGGCCTGGAGAACTGTGTTGGATCTAAGTCACAGTTGGGTGTCCCCAGACTCTTTCCTTCTCCACTCCTGGTGAAACAGAAATAAAACTAAAACAGAAACCAAAGGAGGACACAAACCCACCTCAGGAAACAGTTGCTGCCTTTATGGGTAGCACAGCTGCCTGTAATTATCTGGGTTGCAGAAAAGAAAGGCATCATGTCCTGCCCCTGGCATTCACATTAAAACCCAGGACCCAGTGAGACACAAAGCCATAAAACTTCATCTTAAGCAGCCCCCTTTCCTGACCGAGAAACGTCTGCTTACTCAAACTTTGCCTCTGCTTTCTGTAAATGTTTGTTAGGCTTGGAAGATTTCTCTGCCAGTGTCCTAAGGTTCCTTAGACCCCTTGTGGCTGTCAGCTACAATCTGAGCTCACCAATGCTTTAAGGATCAGGAAATGTTGCTAGGAAACCTATCAATACTATAGAAGCCTGTGTATTGGGGCTCAGATTTTTAGAAGTGACTTCATTGAACCTACCAGTGAATAAACCTGTTTTTTGATCCCCCACTCAGTGGGAGGTGCCTGTTTGAAGCATGGTTACTTCCCAGCCAAAGTTTTCCATAACACTGAAAGCATAGACCATATACCCCTTGCAGATAGTATTGGTCTCTAGAGCAGAGGGACAGGCCGTGGGATCACTGGGCAGGAGGCGTGTCCAAACATAGGAGGGGCCCTGCCGACCAGACGCGTCCAATGATGGTGCTTCCTCTACTCCCCATGCTTCTATAGGATGTGGATAGGGTCTATGCAAAAAGGGAGGAGACATACTGATGAATGTCAGGCTCTGATCACTCTAGCCAATTGCCTTAGCTACTCCTCTTAAAGGGAGGAGGGAGGGGGTAAAGATGGCAGAACACCCTGGTCCTCACTCGTGGAGAGGTCAAGAAGGTCCTCTCTTCTCTAACCTCTGTAGCGCCCACATGGTCATTCCCCCATTGACCCAAGTGCACTGGTGGATGAACTTGAAAGGTCCAAGAGTCTCTTCTCTGCAGCTGGGCTGGTGAGGGTCCCCCTCCCCAGGCAGTAGTTCACCGGTTATATAACCCAGAAGAGGGGTCATAGTGAATCCTGCAAGTTTCAGCTTTCCCAGATATGTGCAGTGTGCTCATTTCCAGAGTTTCATGAGCCACCCCCTCTCTCTTGGAGAGAGTGCTTCTATTCAGGGGAAACTGCTGCACAACAATCGATGAGGATGCCCATTTCCTGTGGCAGTGCCAACATACCCCCTAAATGACCTCCCTGCATACAGTAACTCTCAGTACCTTACTGACAGGCTCCAACATGACTGACTCACCTCGGGCCAAAGCCCTCCCTCCCGGAAGTCACCCTGTGATCCACTCCCATGTTGTCACCCTCCCTCCCTTTTGATAATTTTAGTCTATCGAGACTGAACTTAAGAGATGCTCAGTTGGGTGTTTACACATGCTGCCCGAAACACCCCCTCTTCCTGTATCACCTTCCAGTTCCGAGCCCATCAACGCACTCTATGGTATAGACTGCCTGCAGGTCCCAGGCAGGGAGCTCTTCCTGCACTCTCATCACTGCCTGCATCAGGGATTTCCCCCTTTAGCATCTGCAGAGTCCATTTATTGGCTGTCATGGCTCAGTGAGCTGAGATGTCTGTCTTCAGGAGCCTTCCCGTGTACCATCCCATCCCTGGTTCCTGGACCACTGTCCGGCAAAGACTGGAATGAAGGAGTAGTGTGGCCAGTGTGTCTTCACTTTTTTGTTTCACATAGAAGTTATTTCCTGCTCAGCCTTTAACTTCAGTAAATGATTAAAAACATAATAGGAGAGGAACTGATGCATGAACTCCCAAGCTCACTGGACTCCAGATACTATGTTACCTCCATTAGAATGGTAACAAACACCCCCAAAATAAACACTGGCAAGGATTTACAGAACTAGGGATTTTTAGAGGTTGTTGGTGGGAATATAAATTGGTGCAGCCATATGGGGAATAAGACGGAAGTTTCTCAGAAAACTAAAGTAGAAGAACTGGAGAGACGGCTCAGTGGTTGAATGTGCAGTTGGCTCTTGCAGAGGACCCAAGGAAATGTGGTTTCCAGCACCCATACTGGACTGCTCACAACTGTCTGCAACTCCAGTTTCAGGTGATATGGCCTTTGTGGGCACTTTCACACACATGTACCTACCCACACACAGATATACATAATTTAAAAATAAAAAAAAATCTTAAAAATTTCTAAGCATAGAACCATTGAATGATCCAGCAACATCATATAATATTCTCCAGAAGAAATGAAATCACTATACCAAAGACACTTCTGTATACTTGTTTTTACTGCAGCATTTCTCAGAGTAGCCAAGATATGTGATCAACCCACACGTCCAACCAATGAATAAACAGACTATGGTTTGTTTACTCAACATGTACTCAATGAAGTATTATTCAGCCATAAAGAATTAAATCCTGTCATTTGCAGAAAAAAGAGATCAAATTTGAGGATATAACGTTAAAGTAAAACAGCTACTTAATAGTCTATTGCCTGAATGCATAAACTCCACTAAAATCATTACAGCATGGAACCCCACATGTGTTCTTAGAGACAGGTTTTACTTGAGTTTTTCATTTCATAAATGTACATATCAGAGGGCTGAAAAGATGGCTCAGCAGACAAGGTCATGGGTCTCCAAGCTTGATGACCTGAGTTTGATTCTTATGACCCACATGGTAGAAGGAGAAAAGCACCTCCAGCAAGTTTTCCTCTGCCTGCCACCATGGCAGGCAGGCAGGAAGACAGACAGACACAGACAGACACACTAAATTAATAAAAGTAGTAAAAATATTTAAATTCATATGGCATTGGGATATATTACACATTTCTATTTACATCTTTACATAATAATCAAATCTTCTGGACTTACTTTTCACTTATCTTACATTACTGCCTCACACATATTGTTACATCATTGTTGTCATTTTACTCCCTCTAAATTGTAGGACACTTTCTTCATAAGGAGCAGGTACCACGCAGCCCTGCTAAGGGGAGGGGAACAGTACCCACCTGTGGCCACTGTAGGGAACTGGCCTCTTGGCACAGAGACCAGTCAGATACTTCTGTAACCCAGCCTGAGAGGTCCCTCCAGCTCAGGCCCTTAGCCTGGGACAACGAGACACATTTCCCACTCCTGGTCGTGATTTCCCTCCTGCCCAGAGACTGCTGGCCCCTGGACAGGAATTTCAGGCTGATGGCTGATGGCCTATCTTCAGCCTATATTCACTTCACCACACCAGCTATCCAAGTTGGTGGTCTGCACGGGAACCTCTTTCCAACCCACTGGCCACTCAAACGAAATGCAGGCCTGCTTTGGCCTGTATGCATGCAAAAAATTTAATGCCAGCCAGGCATTCTATAATGATGGTAATGGAGAATTTGATTTATTATCTGCTACAGCCTGCTTTTATAAGCCAAATGACATCAACTCCCAGAGCCAATCACAGGCTCCCAATTCCATGCCACTGGGCACTGTTGCCCCACCCAGCATCACACACCTAGGCCATGTTGTCTGCTCCTCCTTGGGGTGGGGTCAAAGAAATCCCCTGACTCCTATCCACGTGGTGCCCTGAGGGGTGCTAGCTGAGAACTAGCCCCCATTTCAAACTGGATTTTCCTACACTAAATAACTTTCCCGCTGTGTAAATTTATATTTATTCCCATCCTTTGGCCATCATTTGTAAACTCTGATTTGAGAGCAGTTTGCACACATCTTTTTTTTTTTTTAATTTTTTTTATTAATTTTATTTATTTCTGTATGTGTATGAATGCACTGTCCGCATGCAAGTCTGTGCACCCGTGTCGTGCAACGCCGCGGAGGTCAGAAGAGGGTCTCGGATTCCCCTGGAACTGGAGTTCTCCTGGAATTGGAGCTTCAGACGGTTCTCAGCCGCCATGTGGGTGCTGGGGATCGAACCCGGGTCCTCTGTAAGAGCGGTCGGCGCTCTTAACCGCTAGGCCATCTCTCCAGCCCCGCACACATCTTCTTTTACATATACATCAGTCAGAATAGATAATGATGTGCTGCAGTAACAAGCAACCCTTAAAGTCCCAGCAGCCCAAGGTTATAAGGGTTCATCTCTCCTTTAGGTTATGTGTCCTTGGCTTTCAAAAGGGAAGACTGCTTACTCTAGCCACTTGTGGACCAAGCTGACAAAATTGTCAACATCTCAAAAATATGGTGGCTGTAGCAGAGGAAAGAATCTGAGAATCTGAGATCAGCCTATCAGAGATAGGTGTTGCTCATTCACAACTTATTGGCCCAAACTAGACCTATGACTTCCACCCACCAAATGAGGTGCACATTTGACCAGAACAGGGGCTCAGATATAGTCAGGCAAGAGCATTTGAAAACTCAGCTTTAGAAGATAATCCAAATTTTAATTTTTATTCTATGATTTCCTTCCAACATAGGTGCAAAAACATTTTTACATTGTGCCTATCCCAAGACCTCCCTGCCCATGCCATCTCAGCTCTTAGGACTGCTCAGTGGCTCGGAGTCCTGCCACTCCAGAGCCAGAAGAAACCCCAGCACTACTGATTCAAGGTCTCTCAACTCTCAGCAGAGAGGCTTCCTCATCCAGCAGATGGCCATTACTTCAGAGGCCCAGAACAGGACAGTGTGAAGGGCTGGCCCTGAGGAGGATACCTGGACCAAACTTCTGCCACTCAAGGCTCAGGCATCTTTGGGGGAAGGGGTGGGGGATGATTTTAAAAGCCAGAGGTGGTGGATGACAAGGAAATAGTTTTCCAGACAGCTGTCCTATGAACTCATGGCAGTGGTGATGGCACGCACAAGTCCCGTGTAAGCTCAACCCAGACAAAAATCCCAGCAGAGAGGTGGGGACATAGGGAAGGGGCCGGACTGGCTGAGAACTAGTGGCAGCTGGGAGACCGAAAGCTGGTTTTCTTTAAGGCTGTGATGCTGGGTGGGTTAACCAGGCTCCAGTAGATATACCCACACCGAAGGGGATTTGGGGACAGAAGTTTGACTCAATAGTCCTTAATATATCTAACAAAGTACATAAATAGTACTCTGTTAGATAACCCCTAGTTTAGATTAATATACCATAGCAGTGACTTCTGATACAGAAATGACCCCTCTGCATGGTCATTTTATTGGAGACCATCCTTGGCCTCTTAATATTCCATATAAAAATTACAACCATCTTACTGAGTTCTATACAATTCCCAGCAGTAAGCCTTCAATCGATAAACATGCTGTAATTTTCCATTTATTAAGATCTTTAAAAATATTTTTAAGACTTATTTTCCCTATTGAGGTCTTACAATTTTGTAGGGCTTATTCTTAAATCCTTTATCTTCTATGATAGTGTTGTAAATGGTGTCATTTTAATTACATTTTCTTGTTTGTTGCCAGCTCACAGATAGACAACCACATTTTCAAGGGACTATCTGAATAAACTATTCTTGTATCTAGTCACCTTAATACATATTATTGCTAAAATGCCTGTACAGTTTATAATATACAAATAATGACAGTTTTACTTCCTCTTTTCTGAAGCTTATGTCTATATTCTTGTTTTATTGTCCTAGCTACAATCTTCAGTATAAATTGAATAAATTAGTTACACTGACAATTCCTGTTACAGGGGCTGGAGAGATAGTTCAGAAGAGCTCATCCAGAGGACTCAAGTTAGGTTTCCAGCACCCAGATGGGACAGCTTACATACACCTGTGTAACTTCAGCTCCAGATGAACCCAATGCCCCTTTTTCTGACCTCCTCTGCACTGTACACATGTGATACACTGACACCACTCACCCCCCCCACATACACACACACAGACTGACAGAGAGACAGAGAGAGAGAGAGAGAGAGAGAGAGAGAGAGAGAGAGAGAAAGATTTTAAAAATATTTTTATTTTATGTGTATGAATGTATTACCTGCATGTATGTAAGAAAGCACACCTGTGTCATGTAATACCCATGGAGTTCAGAGGAAGGTGTCAGATCCCCTGGAACTGGAGTTACAGATGGTTGTTAGCTGCCATGTGGGTGCCAAGAATCGAACCTGGGTATACACAAATAAGAAAAAAAAAATCTAGTTTTATTTCTGATTTTAAAGTCAATGCTTTAGTGCTCTCCCAATTAGGAATTTTATTATACACACTAGTAGGATGTTTTCATGTGCCTCATCTGTGCATTGTGAGAAATGTGAAGGGCCCGAGATTTTACTGTAACTGGAAATAAGTTAGTTTGCCATGGTTTTACACATAGTAGAGGATAGAGACATTTGGGTAAGAGATGGTTATTACTCAGTGCACTGTAAGAATCAGCATCCTCATGTTCATCTTTGTTCTCTTGGCCCCTTGATCCCCAAGGGTGCAACACAGGCAGCCCAGTGCACTTCCACCCTAGCACAAGCAAACACACCCAACATTTGCCTTGAAGTAAGAGATTATCTTTATTGTACTAGACAGTAAAAAGCCTACCACCTCACTTCAGACGTATGTGTGTGTGTGTGTGTGTGTGTGTGTGTGTATTGTTTGTGTGTGGGGAGTCTTGTGCAAACACACGAGCTTCTGCACAAAGAGGCAGAGATCAATGTCAGCTATTGTTTTTTGGGTGCCATCCACCTTGATTTTTTGAGACAGGGTCTCTCATTGGCCTAGGGTTCACTGATTAGGCCAAGCTGACTGCCCTAGCACTGTGATCCACCTCCTTGCACTGGGCTCACCAAGGAGCACCACCATATTTTGCTGGTTGTTATATGATTTCGGGGGCTCAAACTCAGGTTCACCTGCTTGAAATGCAAGCACTTTACTGAGTCATCTCCTCGGCACAATAGTTCATCCTTTAGGCTTGTTTCTAGCCAATGGTTCTTTAAAAATTACCATGGAGCAGTTGTGGGAAAGATCAAGCAGGACACTAGGCATGTACAGGAAGCAGGTATTTTATTTAGCTTGCAGCCTGGTCCAGCAGGCTCAAGCTTTAAAAACTGCAACCCCAAAGTAGCTCATATCTTTTATATGTTAGTCAATGGCTTACAGTGAGGAGGAAACTTACATATTGATTGCCTATATTAGGAAAGTCTTAAAACCAGGCAAATTATTATAAACTTAGAAAAGAAAAACAAGCTAAAAAAAATCCCCCATCTGAAAGCAAATGCAGGAGTCCCCATGTGAGACAGACAGAGTTTCAGTCTTGTCAGGACACAAGGCAACTGGTTCTAGCTGGCTGTGGCTTGTTCTAATAAAAAACTTGTCAGCTGAATTTTGCTGACATGGACAGAGAGAAAACAAGGATTAAAACTCTTACTTTTCTTAAATTTCCTATCGGAACCAAAGATCACTGGAGTTTCTGCTCATTGAGCTGTGCAGGAACACAAGCTCCATCCATGGGCGAAGGAAGATTCTTTCGATTTTCTATGCTTTATAAGATTGCATCTTTCTTTGACATCACGATAGAATTCATTTGTAAAATCTTTTAGGGATGGGCTCTTATTTGAAGACTTTTAAGAATGAGTATTATAGTTTCTTAAGTAGAAACAGTCAGGGTTTCTACTTATTCTTGAATGTATACTGGGCAGTTGTCTTGTTTGAAGACTCTATCCTTTTTTCTAAAATGAAGACATAGGCTTGTCACAGTACTGGCCCCACCTCTCAGAACCAAATACAATTCATTCAAAATGCTAGAGTATGAAATGAGAATGTCACCATGAGCCTATGAGAAGCTGGGGTGAAATGGCATCGTTTAAAATGATTTGTTCAGTTGTCCATATATTGTAATAGATTTCTCAGATTAAAAGGAAAGATGACTCAGAGGTTGAGCACTGGTTGCTCTTGCAGAGGACCCAGGTTTGATTCCCAGCACCTACCTGGTGGCTAACAACTCTCCAGGATTTCAGTTCTAGGGGATCTGACAAACTCATCTGACCTCCATGGGCATCAGAGGACATGGTTGTACCTACCTGCATACAGGCAATATACTTCATATACATAAAATAAAAATAACATATTTTTTAAAAGATCATAAAGGAATATTAAAAATAGTGACTGCTAACAAATTAGATAATCTAAGAGAAATGGGTGAATTCCTAGAAGCATACAATTTGTCAAAACTTAATCAAGAAAAAAGAAAACATTATCTTATCAGTAACTTTTTTTTAAAGATGAGTTTATTTTTTTTTAATTTTTATTAATTTTATTTATTTCTGTATGTATAGGAATGTACTGCCTGCATGCAGGTCTGTGCACCCGTGTCATGCAATGCCGCGGAGGTCAGAAGAGGGCGTTGGATTCCCCTGGAACTGGAGTTCTCCTGGAATTGGAGTTTCAGACGGTTCTTGGCCGCCATGTGGGTGCTGGGGATCGAACCCGGGTCCTCTGTAAGAGTGGTCGGCGCTCTTAACCGCTAGGCCATCTCTCCAGCCCTTATCAGTAACTTTTAACAAGAAGATTGTTAAAATAATTCAAAAGTTCAAACAAGGCAAAGCCCAGGACCAAATGGCTTCATGACTGAGTTCTACCAAGGATTCAAAGGATAAATATCGTTTCTTTTTTAAAATTTTTTCCTGTGACTTTTATTTTTTTAATTAATAAGTGTACTGTCTGCATGTAGGTTGGTGTACCCGTGTCATGCAATGCCGCGGAATTCAGAAGAGGGTGTCAGATTCCCCTGCAACTGGACTTAAAGATGGGTTCTTAGCTGCCATGTGGGTGCTGGGAATCAAACCTGGGTCCTCTGCAAGAGCAGTCGGTGCTCTTAATTGCTGAGCCATCTCTCCAGCCCCATATCATTTCTTCTTAAATACTTCAAAAAAAAAAAATAGAAAAGGAAACACTCCCAAACTAATTTTATGAGGCTAGCATGAAGCGATAAAAACAGACAAGGGTATCACAGAAAATGCAGGCCAATTTCTCTATTGAATATGCTATTAAAATATCCAGTGGACAAGTAGCAAAGCAGATTGAACACATGAAAAGGATAATGCACCATGATCAGGTGGTAGTGATCCCTAGGATGCACAGACGATTAAACATATGCAAATAAGTCAAGGCAGTCCACCACATTAACAGGGTGAGACAAAAATCTTACATGACCCATCTCAATAGTTATAGCAAAAACATTTGATAATGTTTAACAATTACTTATAGCCAAAACTCTCATCAAAAGATGTCTAAAGCAGGAGTTGGGGAGATGGCTCTGTGGGTCAAATCCTTGACATGACTGACTGACGTTTCTGAAAATGCCTCCCATTTACCAAACTTTGTAACCAAAGTTAGTCTTATGTTTTTTTTTAATTAATTTTATTTATTTCTGTGTGTGTATGAATGTACTGTCTGCATGCAAGTTTATGCATGCGTGTCGTGCAATGCCGCGGAGGTCAGAAGAGGGTGTCGGATTCCCATGGAACTGGAGTTCTCCTGGAATTGGAGTTTCAGACGGTTCTCGGCCGCCATGTGGGTGCTGGGATCGAACCCGGGTCCTCTGCAAGAGCGGTAGGCGCTCTTAATCGCTAGGCCATCTCTCCAGCCCCTGTAACAGTCTTATGTTTTAAGATCATTTAAAACTCTTTTTTTTTCCAATATACATTCCTATTATATAATCAGTTTATTTAAATCTAGCTAGCCTTTAGGAAAACAATGTAAAGGACTTTATGTGGAAGGCTTTGGGTTCCTCTCCTGATCAATTTTTACAAGCTAAGCTAAAAACATACACCTTTAATTTTGAATCTTCTTCCTGACCTCTCCTGGCCTAGGATAACATATATGGGTATGTATGTTGTGAAAATATCATTGCTTGAAGCACTTGTGTCAAAAGCAATTAAGTATCCACAGTGCATGTTACAAACAATATGAGAGATTAGATTGATAGCATTGGTTTAGGGTTTTGTATGCTATTCTGGATCAATATGGGGGGGGTCAGAAAATTCATCCCTGATGAGACACTTCTCGTTGTCTCCTATATTCATGCTGCGTATACTGTTTTAAATATATAGAAGGAGTGCAAGCATTTCTGACAACAGATTGGGCTCACGCTTAGAGTAACCAAGTCCTTTCTTTGCTCAGCCATCGCTGCGTTGTGGCACCCTCTAGAGCTGTACCCTGTATGAGGATGAGAAATCAGTTTAATTCTTGTATGTCAGGGATTCTTAAACTTTTCCCCCTCATAACTCTTGTGCCCAAGAATTTTTTACAAAAATTTTAAATATTTTCTCACTGAATTTTATACATAAAGAAGGGAATGAAAACAGACTTGGAACATAAAGATAATGTTTCTTAATATTTCAGATTCTAAATAGTATTAACACTACCACAGGGGCTCGTGAGAAATATTTTGAAGATCGTATTATTAGCACTGATTCGAGAAAGTGCATGTGTGTACGTGTGTCTGTGTATGTGTGTGTGTGTGTTCTCAGCTAAGGACAGCAATTGCATCTTCATGATTTTACAATGTTATTTGAAGCTACAGCTGTGCAATGTTTCTTTTTTTCCCCAAAGCCAATTTTTATTGAAGCTTTGTGCATTTTTTCCGTAATTTTTTATTGAGCTTTTGTGCATTTCATACAACATTTCTTAATCAAGTTTATGCCCATCCCCCCTCCATGGCCCACTCCCATACTCATGCATTCTGCCATACATGTTAAGTCCTGTCTTGTATCTTTTTCTCTTTTTTTAGCTTTTCTGATGCAGAAGTTTACAGTTTGGGCATGTTCTTTGAGCAAGTCTTTTTGTTGCTGTTGTTTCCTTTATTTTTTTCTCCAAAAAGTTCTGGGATCCCAGGCTCCATCTCAGTGTCTTGAGTGCTGGGATGCCAGGCTTCATCTCAGTGTCTTGAGTGCTGTGATCACGGGCTCCCCTAAGAATTTTTCTATAACCACTGGTATATAGGTATATAAAATAGGTATACTAATCAAGCATTATTGATAGCAAGTCATAAAAATACAATTCTTTGGTATACCATTTCTCATTGCTAGGATGATACCTGACAAGAATCAACTTAAGGGAGGTTGTTTTGGCTCATAGTTTGGGGGGACACTGTCCATCATGGTGGAGAAGGCACAGCAGAGCTCATGAGACTGGGTCTCCTGACACCTTGGTGGGTCAGGAAGCTGAAAGAGGAAAATTATGGCACTTAGCTGGCATTCTCTTTGTATATTCAGTTGGCACTTATGGGGCTGGTACTCCCCACATTCAAGGCAATTCTTCCTTCAGTTAAACATCTCTAGAAATGTTCTCACAGACACCCCCAAAGATTCCTTCTCCATTGCCCTGGATGTCTCTTAATTGAAGTCAGTAATAAAGATTAACTATCACAATATCCAAGATATGTAAGGTACTCCTAGTGCAATTACATTTATATGTGTATGTGTATGTATGTGCGAGTGCATGTGTGTGTGTGTATGTGTACATGTGTGTGTGCCACAGCACAGGCGTGGAGGTCAGAGGACAACCTGTGGGCAATGGCTCTCTCTTCCATCATGGAGGTTTTGGGGATCTGACTCAGGTTGTTCAGCTTGGTAGTGAGTGCTTTACAAGCTGAGCCATCTCTCCAGCCCACAATTCAGTTTTAAAAATAATTTAAAAGTTGTGCTAAGGATCTAAAGAGATCCCCTCCAAAGTAACATATAAATGTCCAAGAAGTAAAAGAACAGGTTCCCATCACTAATCGATAGAGAAATGCAAGTCAAAATCATGATGAGGTGTCAGGGCTCACCAGCTTGGATAACTGTCACTGACAACACAAAAGAGAAGCATGTGACACTCACTGGGAATGCAAATGAGTACGGCCATTATGGAAACTGTGAAAGGTCCTCAAAAATTAAAGAGAGAATTGCTGTATGATCCATCAATCCCACTTCAGGGTCTGTAGCCAAAGGAAATTAAATCAGTATCTTGAAGATGCATGCACCTCCATTTTCCTTGTATCATTATCTCCATAGGCAAAACCTCAAGTCTCTATCAGCAAATGGATAAATGGATAAAATTGTATAATATACACATAATGGATTATTATGCAGAGATTTAGTCCTAAAACAGAAGGAAGCTGCCATTTGTGAGAAAGGATGAACCCGAGGGCACTATGGGAAATGAAACGAGCCAGGCTCAGGAAAATATTATATGATGGCATTTGTGCGGAGTCTGAGAAAGGCAGGCAGGCTCACAAAAGAGTAGAGCAGTGGTGTCTGGGGCTAGCATGGAGGAAATGGGGAGAGCGGCCGCACCAGGAATCGAAGCTCTGGTATTCTAGAGGACCAGGAGCAGAGGGGAGCAGGGCTGCACCCTGCACACCCACCAGGAGAACCGTTTTTTTAAAGTATAATTTGTACTTAAAATTAATTTTTGTTTTATGCATATGAGTGTTTTGCCTGTATGTATGTAAGCACACACATCCATGTCAAGCAGTGAGTACCCTTAGAAGAGGCTGTGGGAGAAACTGAGTTACAGACTGTTGTTAGCTGCCATGTGGGTGCTGGAAAATAAAACTAGGGAGGGAGGGAGGGAGGGAGGGAGGGAGGGAGGAATGGAGGGGGAGAGAGAGAGCACACATGTGGTGATCAGAGCACACACTGGCAGGGGTGGGGATGGGGTCGGGGAGTGTCTCCTTTTAACATGCCGGTGTCAGGGATGGAGTTCAGGTCAGGCTTGGCAGCAAGTGCCTTTATCTCATGAGCCATCCAGACAGCCCTTTCTTATTCTTGTAATTCTTTGTTCTTCTTTGAGACTGGGTCTTACTGTATACACCAGGGTGGCCTTGAAGTCATCTGTCTACCTCAGCCTCGCGAGGGATTACAGGTATGCTCCATCATACTTGGCTGAGAGTTGATTTTCTTTTTAATTAATTAATTAATTAATTAATTAATTAATTAATTTTTATGTGTATGAGTGTACTGGCTGCATGTAGGTTGGTGCACCCATGTCGTGCAGTGCTGTGGAGGTCAGAAGAGGGCGTCAGACTTCCCTGAAACTGGAGTTAAAGACAGCTCTTAGCCGCCATGTGGGTGCTGGGAATCGAACTTGGGTCCTCTGTAAGAGCAGTTGGTGCTCTTAACTGCTGAGCCATCTCTCTAGCCCGGAGAGTTGATTTTAAGTGGTAAGTGATCCTAAGTGGTAAACGATGGTTATATTAATTACCTTGACTATTGGATCATATATTAAAACATCATGCTGTATACATTCAGCATGTGTGATTTTTTAATTTCTCTAGTATACGTCCAAAAAGCTGGAAAAAAGTGTACATACACAATGAAACCATATTCTTTTAAAAAATTTTCCATGTTTGTTTTGAAGCAGGGTCTCCCTGTGGCCCTAGCCAAGCTGGAACTCACTACATAGACCAGGCTGTCCTTGATGCCATAGAGATCTACTTGCTTTTACTTCTTGAGTTCTGGGATTAAAGGTGTGCTTCACCATGCCTGGCATAGTTTCTTATTTCTAATTGTGTGCACACATGCCCACGCAGTACCCCCAGAGTCCAGAAGAAGTCATGGGATCTCCTGCATCTGGAGTCATCTGCATTTGTGAGCAGCTCCACATAGGTTCTGGGAACCAAAATTCTGTCCTCTGGAAGAGGAGCAAGTGTTCTTAACCACTGAACCAACTCTAATTTTCTAAGGGTTTGATTGCATGAACATTGAAATCCCATGTTAGTTTGACTAGTTATACTTTTTTAAAGACTTATTTTCTTTTAATACTTTTGCATCCTGCTTTCAACAGAAACAAATGCAAGAACGAGTCTCCCCTATCTTGGCCCCATTCCATAAGCTTTAGAATTTTCTATTTCATTAAAAACTTATATTGCATAATAATGTTTGGACATGAGTCTTCTTTCTGTTTGGCATTCTCTCAATCTGAGCTTTCCTAGGTCTAAGAAATTCACTTCCATTTCTTCAAGTAGCTCCTTGTTCTCTTATTCATTGAGTTCTCTTTTCCAGATTCCTCTCCATCTCTCCCCTTCTCCTTCTCTCCTCCCTCTCCCTCCCCCTTCCCCTCCCTTCCCCGCCCCCCTCTTTCCTGGCTCCTGTGAGGTGAGCAGCTTTTCCTTGCCATACCCTTCCTCCAGGCTTGAAGCAATGGAGCCAATTGACCATTGGCTGAAATCTCTGAAACAATGAGACAAAACAAGCCATTTCTCCATTAGGTTGTTTCTCCCTCAAGTTCTTTTGTCATAGTGACAAATTTCTGGGTTGAAGTACAGCCTGATAGAGGCAGCAGATACTGAATCTTAGGAGACCATCACCACCTTCCTCTATATTGCCTGGGGATCTTTATTATTATTGTTGTTGAATTTTGTGCATTTCATACAGAACATCTCAATCAATCTTAATCATCTTTATACCCCCGTCCTCAGTGGCACCTTCCCACCCCCCACCCCCACTGGAATTCATATATTGTGTCAAGTTAGTGTTCCTAGATGTTCCTCAGTAAAAGTTAATCCACCAGGGTCTAGTCAGCCTATCTAGAGTTCCTCTCATTAAGAAGAGCAGCTCTTCCTCACCCAGCAGTAATTCTTCAGCCAAGATTGGTGTTTGCTGCCCATTTCCCCATTTCCATGCTGGGTTTTTGTCTGCTTGAGTTTGGAATAGGTCTTGTGCAAGCTGACACTACTACTATAGGTTCATATGAGCAGGGTCCCACCCCCTCTTCCACAATGGTCCCTGTTTCCTGGGTGAGTGAAGCTTAATATAAGATTATTGTCCAAAAACCCATGCTCTGCAGACTCCCAACCTCCATGCTTTGGCCATTTGTGACCTTTTGTGTTCCTGGCCCTCTGTTGCATTAGAGGGCTTCATTAATGAGTGTTGAGAGATTCATTAGTGTCCTCTTTACTCCTTGTTCTCTGTTGCATGAGCCTTAGGTATGGAGGTTGCATTGTAGATGTGCCACTTAGGCTTGGGCAATTCACAGACAAGGTCTGTGTGTGACCAGGGGTGGTGCTCTGTAATAGTTTCTGTCTGGCGCAAAAGAAGCTTCTTTGATGAGTGGTGACTGGGATATTTATCTGTAAATGTGGAGATATGTTTTTTGCACTTAGTAAGAAATTACATTAGTATAGGTATGTGACAGTCTTGGGGATTTTTCTAATATCTCTGACCGCTCCATCCAGCCAATGTTAAATATTTAGTTTATTATTTATGTATATGCAAATTATGCACAGGTAGTTAAAAGATGCTCATCATTTCATAAGAGTAGAGAACAGTAGAGGTAGGCAGGTGGGCAGATACCTTGGGCAAGGGGCATTTCAGTCATAAACTTTTCTCCTGACCTGGGGTTGAGTCCTAAAGGCTGTATCTGGCTGGAAGGAGAACCTAGCAACTGATGTCAGGAGGAAGGGCAACAGGGTCCTTTGGGACACCTACAGGGCAAGAACAATCACCCACAATAGAGAGAGGATAGGGCTTCCCATCTCTAGAACCTTCAAGGATGCTCTGCCTCCTACTGCACACACCACCTGGCTTTTCACTACAACCGTATTCTTTGCATGAGATGCCCTTGGAAGGATGTGGAAGGAGGTGGCTGGTAATGTCTACACAGCTAATGCAAATAACTGATTCTGAGTGTGTGCAAGCACTGGCTTCACCAGTCAGTCCTTAACAAGTATTGGTGACTGGCTCCCTTTCTAAGCAGCTCCAAGAGACTTCATGATGTGCCCCATATACCACATGTTATTCTTTGTAGATATCACAAGCACATGGAAGAGGGGATGCTTCTTCTGATGGAAGCAGTATGGAGGAGAGAAAGCATAGTCTTAGATATGTCTGTAAATAGTGCTCCCCCGTTTCTATTCTGCATCTCTACAACTGTGTCATAACTTCATCCATTTCTCCACATCCACTTCTCCCTCCTCCTAAGCCTGACCCAAGACCTGCATCCTGCTCCTAAATTTACCTATGAAGCCTTCCAGGCATCTCTCTCCTTTCCAACCCCCTCCTAAGAGTCAGCTGACCATTTTGTTGTCCATTTCTAGTGATATCTACAAAGTGTAAAATGTGTTGTATGGGCTGCTTCATGGAGTCTTTTCTGGAATTGCTTAAAGAGGGAGCCGGAAACTGATGTGAGCACTTCCTGTGACTCTGGAGCAAAGAGCCCTCCTATGGGTAGCTTTCCCTCAAGTTCTAACACCAGGGAGCAAGCTGTGTCATGGAGATTACAGTCACAGCTCCCACCTCATGGAGCTGAACATGAGTGGACACGGCCTGAGAACACAGATTCAGGTTACCCCAAATCCCATGTTCCATTGTGAGGACAGTTTCATGAAACCTCTTTTTAATTGTTTATTTTTGAAACATGGTCTTCCTGTAGCCCATGCTGGCTTGGAACTCACTATGTAGACCAGGCTGGCCTCACTCTCACAGAGGTCTGCCTGCCTCTGCCTGAGTGCTGGAATTAAAGCATGCCACCATGCCCAGGTCAGGAAGTTTTTATAGTAGCAGAGCAAAACGGGTCACATATCAAAGCTATTTTTTGTTTTTTTGGTCTTTTCGAGACAGGGTCTCCCTGTAGCCCCAGCTGTCCTGGAACTCACATGAGTGGCAAGGGGCAGCAAGATGTCTTAGTAGGTGAAGATGCTTACCTGGCCTGGAGACTTGAGTTTGATCCCCAGAACCCACCTAACAGTGTAAGGGGAGAACTGACTTCACAAACCTGTCCTCTGGCCTCCACACATGTACCATGTCATACGTGTACCCCCAACGTACATCATACATTAAACATAAATATTAAAAATAAAAAAATGTTGGCAGGAATGCCAGGCAGGTTGGGCTATAGCAAAGCGGGAAATCTTCGCTTCAGGTCTCAGATGCTATCAAATGATATTCTTAGATCCTTATCTTCTGCCAACCCAAAGGCTGTTTATGTAGTCCCCAAAATATTAGTTCAAACACAGGGGTAGGCAATTATATAGTAAAAGAGCTAAAGATAACCCAAGATAGTGTAGCTTTGAATCTGCAACATTCCAACTCTCACCTAGACATTCTAATCAATCAGCCTTCTATGAATCTTCAACACAGGTATAACATTTTTTATTCTTGGTAACTTCAGTTCATAAGATCATGACTCACATTTCTCAGATATAAAAACTATATCTTATAAATCATGAACTACATGATCTTATAGTTTATAATTTATAAAGTACTTATAAAAATTTTAAGGTATTTATATAATAGTTACCAATATGCTTATTTATAAAATAGCTACAAATGTACATAATGATGTTTAACTATATTTACAAAATACATCTACAATATTTCTCATGGAAAAACAGAGTACTGTAATTAGGCATAGCATGTCAGAAAGCTAGAAACTGAAAAGCCACTTGGCCTGTAGAGGCATCCGCCACCTCCGGGGACCCGCACTCCCATTGGCTGGTGAGCAGCCTACACTAGACTCCATGCTGTGGTATCAGCTCCTCCATCAAACCAGAGAATGCACAGCCAGTGTCTGGTCCAACTTCTGGCCAGCTGTAAGTTAGCTCCATCTGACTTGTGTAGCAAGCTTGCCTGCCACCCAGCTGATGTAATGGATAGATGGCCTGCGTGAGAGCGGACAGGGACAGGGTCTGCTCTGACTCAGTCACAGGCCATGTAGATTCCAGGCCCCTGAGGCCTCATTGGTCAGAGCTCCACTCATCCCAACAATGGCTGCATCCTTGTTAAATATTTAGACTTCATTTGCTGGAGCAGCAGGAAGATGCAATTACAGGAAGAGGCTTCTATGGAGGGAGAGCGAGTGCCTGGTGTATCTGGGGATGCTGTTTTCTGCCTTCCATGGAGCTGAGTCTTCTACCTGGAGGCTTTAATTCCCTCTTGGAGATGTTAGCAGGTCTGTGGGGAGCAGGTTGTGAAGGGGAGCTGAGACAGAGTGGAGACCAGAAAAAGAGCCGAGATTGGGGAAAAAGCTCCCTACAGACTGCTTCTCACAGACAACTGAGGGAATCTTGGGTATACAGTGTTTTATAGTTTACAAAACACTATATTTATGATTACTTTTATTTTGAAAAACATGTTTATTAATTCTTTGAGAATTTCATACAACATATTTTGATCATATTCATTCCCTTCCCCATCTCCTATCAGAGCCATCCACTCCTCCTTACCCACCCAACACTGTGTCTTTTTTTAAACTCATTGAGTTCAATTTGTGGGGTGTTTATACTCTTGAGTGTGGCTCCATCCATTTGACTGTAGGTGACCTACAGGGGTCACACCCTTAAATAAAACAGATTCTTGAGAGATATCTGGTCACATATACTTGATTCCATAGACTTTAACATATATAACAGAATGTATGAAATCTGGCCGGGGTGGGGGCGGTGGGGGGCGGGGGGCGGGGGAGGGTGGGCAGAGGGGATATGTGATGGATGGAGAGGGTATAAAGATGATTAAGACGTTTTGTATGAAATGCACACAAATTCAATACAATTATACAAAAAAATAAATACCTGTTTTAAAAAGATAAAAGGTTTAGAGATGGTAAATAAAGTATAAAAATGAAAAAATGAAAAAAATAAAAATTAAATTAGAATTTAAAAGAAAGACTGTCAACATCTCCTCAGCTATGGATGGGACTTCATGTTGACCTCCTGGCTCCGTGCTGGGGTTTTTGTCTGGCTTAGACTTGCTCAGGCCTTGTGGATGCTGTCACAACCCCTGTGAGTTCACATGTGCAACTGTCCTGTTGAGTCTGGAAAATACTGTTTTGGTACAGTCATCCAGCACTGCCTCAGGCTCTTACAATCTTCCTCCCCCTTTCCGTGAGCAACCCTGAGCTTTTAGGGGAGAGGCATGCTATAGCTATCCCACTTATGACTGAGCACTTCGTGTTTCTTCTTTGCATATTAAGCAGTTGTGGGTCTCTGAGTTAATCACCATCTACTGCAAAAAGCAGCTTCTGTGATGAGGGTTGAGAGATGCACTAATCTATACTTGTAGCAATAAATCTTTAGGAGTCAGTTTAATACTATGTCCATTTAGAAGACATAGTAGGTTCTCCTTTGGGGCCAGTCTTAAGCCTCAATAGATCTGTGAGGTCAGATTTTTCTACTTCATTTAGTACTTTGAGAGTATTTCCCTGACAGATCATATTCAAGTCTGAGGATACATTTTTCCACAACATGGCATCACATCCCTAGTGGCCTTCCTGGGTCCTTTTGGCCTGTGTCTCACTCCAGCCAGGACTGTCCCTTTACTCCTCATCAGCAGCACTTGTTTCTCCCACCTGACTCCTTCAAGCACACCTGGACACAGCACCGGTATGGAGGTCCTCCAGAGAGCGTCTCCATGAGCACCTCCATGGAGCAATTAAGACCCAAGTTGGGTTGGAAGTGTAGCTCAGTTAATAGAATGCTGACCTAGCGCCGGGCATGGTGGCGCACGCCTTTAATCCTAGCACTTGGGAGGCAGAGGTCGGCGGATCTTTGTGAGTTCAAGGCCAGCCTGGTCTACAGAGCGAGTTCCAGGACAGCTGGGGCTACAGGGAGACCCTGTCTCGAAACAGACCAAAAATGCTGACCTAGCATGCTGAGTTTGATCCCCAGCACCACATAAAACTGGAAGAGGTGATACAGGCAAGTAATCCCAGCACTCAGAAGGTGGAGGTAGGATGTTTAGATTTTTAAGTTCATCCTTAGCTTCATGGCAAGTTTGAGACTTTGTCTCAAGAGAAAGATCCAAATAGGCAACTATTTACCAAAGAGGAGAAGTGGGGAGAAGAGAGGGGAAGGAAGTGAAGAGGAGTGTGAAAGGAAAGGAAGTGTGGAGAAGAGGACTGGAAAGGGAGACAGGAGTCCTGGCGAGGGAGTCCTATGGGTGAACAACCCTGGGACCCTGCCTCAGTAGCCTGAAACCTTCCAGGGAGAGTAGAGCTCTAAGTGTGCAGAGGGCCAGCCTGTCAGGCAACCCATGCTTGCTTGCTCTCCTCCTCCTTTGCAGTTTAATTTGATCTATATCCTCCTTGGATTTGCAGGGTTTACGCCTCACACACAGTCCTTGCTTCAGGCTGTGTCTTTTTGCTTTTCATGCAAAGACTATCCCGAGTCCTTCTTCCCCACCAGACCAGGTGGCAGGGGATGGATTGATAGTGATTGTTTGTTAATGACTACTTCAGATGATTGACTAGGTGGCTTGGAACAGAAGTTCATTCTCTTGGTGTCCCTTGAAATCAAGGTGTCTGCAGATTCCTGATCCCTCTGAGGGCTCAATGAGAGATTCCTCCCTCACTTTCCAACTTGTGGATGGTAACCCTAGGTGTCCATTGGCTTGCTGCAGTGTAAGTCTACTGTGCTGGAGAGCTTCAGGTGTCAACCTCACATACCCGGGGAAAAGGGAACCTAATTGGGGAATTACCTCTATCAGACTAGCCTGTGGGCATGTGTGAGTCGTTTTCTTGATTGAGTGGTGGCACCTCTGGACAGTTGGTCCTGGGTTGGATAAGAAAGCATGCTCAGGGCTGGAGAGATGGCTCAGCAGTTAAGAGTGCTGGCTGCTCTTGCAGAGGACCTGGGTTCGATTCCCAGCACCCACATGGCGGCTAAGAACCATCTTTGACTCCAGTTCCAGGGGAATCTGACACCCTCTTCTGACCTCCTCAGCATTGCACGACACAGGTGCACCAACCTACATGCAGAAAGTACACTCATACACATAAAAAATAAATAAAAGAAAGAAAGCAGGCTCCTCCAGGTTAGGGGAGGAAGTCAGTAAGCAGCATCTTCTTTGGTCTGTAGTTTGGTTCCTACCTTGGCTTCCCTCCTTGATGGACTGTAAGCTGGAGGTGGAATGAACTCCTTCCTCTCAGAAGTTGCTTTATCCCAGTGTTTTATCACAGTAATTGAAAGTAACTGGGGCGCTCTGCCTTCTTTTCTGTGTCAAACCTGTTGCTCCTTACACAGTGTGGTCTGGATAGTCCAACACTGGCTGACTTCACACATTCAAAGGACCCAGGAGCTGCTCAGTTTAGGAAACTGGATACTTCAGCAGTCCCAATCCAGAGCTGAAGGCCTGGAGGACTTCTGGAGAGTTGCTAGTCCTCAGTCTTCTTTGGAAGGCTGAAGAACCTGGAACCTGATGTCAGTTATGGATGGCAGTGGACGTGATGGTGTTAGCAGCAGCAGCAGCAGCAGCAGCAACCACCACTACCTCAGGGGAGGTGAACTCACCAGCTAGAATAAAAGGCAGTCAAGCAAGCAGTTCTGCTTTTTTATCTCACAATGCTTTATATCTGGGCTACTTCTGGAAGGGGCCTCCCACTCCGGGGGCAGGTCTTCTTCTCACAGTTAATCCTTCCTAGAAATACCCTCATAGACCAGACAGAGATGTCTCTCTTTCTTGACTCAAGATCCAATAGATATTAACCATCACAGATACCTGCCTATCCTAGAGAAGGATGATCTCATAACAAATCCCCAACTTCATGTCATCTGAGATGATCCTATCATCTCCAAACTAAGTCACCTTCACAGATGCCAAGGGGTAGGACTTTCCCTGTCTTTTGGGGGTACTATCCAGCTTAGTATACCACACCATTGGACAGCTTACAGGGATAAGGATGCAAATGCCTCAACCTGAGACTCTCACAGGATCTGGAAACCTGAAACATAGCTATAGAGGTGTTAGGGAAAGCTCTGAGAGAGAAGAGACACCTAGACCTGGTATATACACCCAAATCTGAGGCTCCAAAGATATTAGGTGTGCAGGCCTCTCACATGGAGCCCAAGGGACAAGGGTAGGAGTATGGAATAGAGGTCGATGGCAAGGGAGGGGCTCTGGTGGGAGCCTTGGTGGTCGAGTCCAGAAGGGAGAACACAGGACTTCTCGTAGACTAAATTGAAGTAGATGACGTCTAGGAGCTTGGTGTTCCCAAGAGAGGGAGAAGTGTACAGGATTGGGCCTGTGGAATCAGAAATTCTACAGCCAAAATAGTCAAAGCCCTGGGAACCTAGGGGTTGTTATTATGATAGGATCTGCTCCCAATCTAATTAAAATGCATAGTAATGCAATGAGATATTTAAACTGAACAGATAGAGCATTGTCTACATTATAGAACTCTGAAAATCACTAGTGCTACTGTAATTAAGCAAGCCCCCCTCAGCCACTGTTACATTTAATGTTTGCAAAAATGGATTGCACTCTGCTTTTAATTTGCCACACTTTATATTTTTCCATGTCAAAGTACATTTCATCTTATTTCCATGGCCACAGAGCATTTGGCTCTATAGAGTTATGGTAATTTAATCACTGCTGAGTATTTGAATTGTATTTCTATTTTTTCTCTATGAGTACATCAGTGGCTGTTTTTATATACTTGACTAATGGCATAAGATATATTTTCACAGTGGAATTAACTGAGTTAAAGGGAATGCATGCCTTTCTTCCCTTCAAGAATAATTCTCTTTATTAGGGGAAAAAATCTATAGACAGCAATGAATGGATCTTAAGTGTGCAATCCAATGAGTTTTGACAAAGGCACCACCTGTTTAACCATCATCCATCCACTCGGTACATGAACCAGTCCCACCATTGTATTATTTTCTTTTCTGTTACTGTGATACCACACCAAGACGGAAATCAACTTAGAGAGGAAAGGGGTTCATTTTGGCTTAGAGTTCTGGAGGGCTAGAGAGTCCAGGATGATGGGGAGAGCTAGGGGAGCCCAGGATGATGGGGAGGGCTACGGGAGTCCAGGACAATGGGGAGGGCTAGGGGAGTCCAGGATGATGGGGAGAGCTAGGGGAGTCCAGGATGATGGGGAGGGCTGGGGGTGTCCAGGACGATGGGGAGGGAGTAGAACCGTGCCAGGAGGAGGAAGCCCCCATATCTCCTTTCCATCCACACATAACAGGAAGTGGGGTGATGCTATAAACTCTCAAATCCCACCTCCAGTGACATACTTCCTCCAGCAAAGCTCTAGCTCCTACAGATTCCATGACCTCCCCAACCACACCACCAACTGGGGACCAATTGTTGAAATACATAAACTTCTGTGGGGTTTTATTAAAAACCTTCTCAATAACGTAAGAGAGCTCCCTCATGCCTTCTCATAATCATTATCTCAACACTTGATTCATCTGTGTTGCCACAGGGACCAGGAATCCATTCTCTTTTATATTTTACACTGATTAGAATTGCATTTTATTATATATTCTTGTATTCTAAGAAAACCACCACTTTGCCTTCTCCTGTTGATTTTATGTAATTTGTTATAGCCAAGTAATACAAGAACAACCAAAAATAAAACCCCACATTACAATTTGCAGCAGTGCCCTACAATCTTGGCTTATAAAAATGGTACTTGAGATGGGGTAACCAATGACCTACGGAGTAATATACCCCTGTTTTATTGTGATGACTTTGCCTCTGAGTGTCCTTCTGTGTGTGTGTGTGAGAGAGAGAGAGAGAGAGAGAGAGAGAGAGAGAGAGAGAGAGACTGAGACTGCTGTAACAAGAGAAGTTTGGAAAAGGCTAACAGAGCAACAGCTGCTTCTCAAAAAGGAAAGATACCTCTAAGCACTGTTCCCTGTATACTCTTCTGCAGGGGCTGTGATCCCACCTCCCCTATCTCCTGGTCCTGCTCCCTATGGTATGATGCCAACATCCCACTCATGTGAGAGGCCTTCCCATGATTCCAGTGGTGGGCTCTCCTCCTGGGAAGGTACCTGTGGTCCCAGATCCTGAATGAAGCCACCATGGGAATCCACATGCTCATGCTGCCAGACCTCCAGTGATGAGACCACCCACTCTCCCCAGGATGGTGCCCACTCAGCCCTTTATTAGTTTTGTGTTAGTCATCTATATCACCAGGAGACCACCAGTGCTGTGTCTAACAAAGACTTCTCCTGGAATTACGAGTGGGCCACCATGCCTACTGAGCATTTATGTAGGTTTCTGGGATCTGAACTCTGGTCTTCATGTTTGCGTGGCAAGCACTTTAGCCACTGAGCCTTTTCCCCAGCTCTCGAAAATCTCTATGCTCTAGAATAGCAAAGTCTAAAGAACTCTGGTGTGGTCTGAATGCTCACGTCCTTCCCAGTGTATCCATCCGGACTCAATCACCAGTGTGGTGGTGTGCAGATAGGGGGGCTGCAGTAAGGTGGTTGTGAGGGTGGAGCCTTCATGAACAGGATTTGTACTTCCTGAAAAAGGGAACCCAGAGAGCTTCTGGTCCCCTCAGTAAAAATGCATTGTCTATGAGCCAGAAAACAGGTCTTTACTAGATCCTAGTCATGTGGTATTGAGATAGGATGAATGTATTTTACACGTGAAAAGAATGCAGAGTTTAGAGGCCAGGAGCTGAATGCTACAGTCTGAATGGGAGATGATTAGGTTCTGGGATGAAGCCTGCTGCAAGAGGATTTGTGTTCATAACAGCCAATCCTCAGAAAGCTGCCTTGACCTTCCACCATTTGGAAATTCAAGCTGGCAGGCTCATCTCTGAACCAGGAAGATGACCATTAACAAACACCGAATCCAACAGCAACTTGACTTTGAACTTCTCAGACTGTCTTCAGAACATTCCAAGGTTCATTTCTAAAGCCATGCAGGCTTAGATATTTTGTTACGTGAATCTAAACAGACTGGAGATGTCTCTCATATTTTTTGTTCCTGAAAATAAGTTGAAGCTGATCTTGCAACTAGATTCCTCTGCCAGGCGTGGTGGCGCACGCCTTTAAACTGCTGAGAACCGTCTGAAACTCCAATTCCAGGAGAACTCCAGTTCCAGGGGAATCCGAGACCCTCTTCTGACCTCCGTGGCGTTGCACGACACGGGTGCACAGACTTGCATGCAGACAGTACATTCATACACATACAGAAATAAATAAAATAAAAAATTTAAAACAAAACAAAACAAAACAAAAAAAAAAACCTAGCACTTGGGAGGCAGAGGCAGGCGGATCTTTGTGAGTTCAAGGCCAGCCTGCTCTACAGAGCGAGTTCCAGGACAGCTGGGGCTACAGGGAGACCCTGTCTCGAAAACACCAAAAAAAACAAAAAACAAAAAACAAAAAACCCAAAACAAAACAACAAAAAAAAACCAAAACAACTAGATTCCTCTTCACAGAGATTTATATAGGGTCATTGAGTTCCTGGGAGCTCACGGAGGGATAGAGAGTAGAGGAGAGAACTCAGAATATTTAGAAGTTAAGCTTCTGGGTAATAGAACTTCCCCCTGCCTTGTAATTTAACAACTCTAATACTCCAGGGGGCAGTAACTCTGGAGGAGGGCTGTTAATTACTGCCAGGATGCAGAATGGAATTTACCCAAGACCCCTGTTTTCTGGGTTGCATTTCATCTCAATTAAAAGTCTAATCCAATGGGACACTTTCCCATCAAATTAACATCATGGACTTTGATGAACTGGTGCTTTTAATAGACTGGCATTTTTTTTTTATTGATTTTATTTATTTCTGTATGTGTATCAATGTACTGTCTGCATGCAGGTCTGTGCACCCATGTCGTGCAATGCCGCGGAGGTCAGAAGAGGGTCTCGGATTCCCCTGGAACTGGAGTTCTCCTGGAATTGGAGTTTCAAGCGGCTCTCGGCCGCCATGTGGATGCTGGGGATCGAACCCGGGTCCTCTGTAAGAGTGGTCGGTGCTCTTAACCGCTAGGCCATCTCTCCAGCCCTAGACTGGCATTTTTGTGGACTTGATTGTAGCTCTATGTAATTCCCCTCCTCCATGATACAGTTAATAAAACGGAATACAAGGATTCAGGCCCCTGGCACAATAGTGAGAGGAAAGGATAGCAGGAAGTTCAGCAAAAGGCTTGTTCAAGATTTCATTCCATCATGTGGTTTCCCGGTGCCAGACACAGGGATTAGAACAATAGGTATGACAGAAGCTTGGAGTTACACAAGGGAAGAAGCTTCTAGTATTCTACCTCCAATGTACACATTCCACCATGCCTTCCCAGATCACACCTCACTTCCTATAGGAAATTCCAGTTTGAATTGCAGGCTAGCTTTCAGCTAGCACACGTCAGGGCACTACGTGGTGGAGGGTCTGACCCAGCCCCAAGGAGGAGCAAACATGGCCTAGCTGGGTGATGCTGGGTGATGCTTGGTGATGCTGGGTGGGGCAATGGTGTGCAGTGGCACGGAGTTGGGGGGACTTATGATTGGCTCTGGGAACTGAAGTCATTTGGTTTATAAAAGCAAGCTGTAGCAAGGAGTAAATTTGAATCTCATAGTAACATCATCATGGAATTCCCGGCCGTTATTTTTACTAATTATTGCACGCATACAGGCCATTTCATTCGGGTGGCCAGTGGACTGGAAAAAAAGGTTCCCCTTGTAGACCACCAATCTGGGTAGCTGGTGTTGTGAGTGGACATAGCCTGAAGATAAGCCATCAGTCTGAAATTCCTGTCCAGGGTTCAGCAGTCTCTGGGCAGGTGGGAAGTCACAGCCAAGAGTGGAACACGTGGGTCCAGGCTAAAGGCCTAAGTTGGAAGTACCACTCAGGCTAGGCTACAGGAAGTAGCCGGCTGGCCTCTGCACTGAGGGTTCAGCTCTCCACAGTGTCTGAAAAGTAGGCACTGTGTTCCCATTCCCTTTAGCAGTGCCGCGTGGTCCCTGTTCGCCATAAAAAGAAAGCTTCCTACAACTTCCCTCCCTTACACTTTCCCTATGAACTCTTTATATCTGAATTGCTTTGGTTAGTAAACTCCCTCAGCCCTAGAAATATTCCTACTGTAAGTTCTATACATCGATAGTCTATGTAGGAGTTCAGTTCCCAGCACTCACCTATGGGAGCTCACAATTGCCAATAACTTCAGTTCCAGAGGATCCAACACCCTCTTCTGACCTTTGTCTGTGGCCCCTACACTCACATGGATATACATATAATTAAAAACATCAATTTTTTTTAAAAAAGGAAAATGCTTGGCTTGGGTGATACCCTCATTAGCAAGATGTGACTCCTGGTTCCTAACTAAGATACTTCAATGATAAAAGGTTCTACAGGGACTCACATCTTTTTTTTTTTCTTTTTGGTCTTTTCAAGACAGGGTCTTCCTGTAGCCCCAGCTGTCCTGGAACTCACTCTGTAGACCAGGCTGGCCTTGAACTCACAAAGATCCACCTGCCTCTGCCTCCCAAGTGCTAGGATTAAAGGCGTGCGCCACCACACCCAGCGGGACTCACATCTTAAGGATGCATCACTTGCTTGCCTTGTGATTCCAAATGCAACTTTAACAAATTTTAGTGATGTGTGTGCTACCCTGGTACTGTTTATAGAGGATACATAGAGAGAGTGAACTGTTAGAGAACCACCATCTATTTCTGGAGAGTGATCCTTATTCTGGTTAGTTTTTACTGTCATCTTGACCCAATAATCTAGGATCACCTAGAAAGAGAGAACCTCAATTAAAAGTTTGCCTTGTTGGGCTGGAGAGATGGCTTAGCAGTTAAGAGCACTGATTGCTCTTGTAGAGGACTCAGATTCAATTCCCAGCACCCACATGTTGGCTAAGAACCGTCTTTAACTCCAGTTCCAGGGGAATCCGACCACCTCTTCTGACCTCCGCGGCATTGGATGACACGGGAGCACCAACCTACATGCAGACAGTACATTAATACAAAGAAATGCCTTGTCTGTGGAGTACTGTCTTGATTGCTAATTGATGAAGGAAGGCCCAGCCCACTGTGGTAGTTAGTACCATCCCTAGGCAAATGGTCCTGGGCAGTATAAGAAATATAGCTGAGGATAAGCCAGTAAGAAAGACAAAAAGCAAGCCAGGTAACAACATTGTCCCATGGTTCCCGACTTGAGTTCCTTCCATGACTTCCCTCAGTGATGGATTGTGACCTTGGACTGTAAGATGAAATAAACCCTTTCTCCCCACTTTGCTTTTGGTCAGAACGTTTTATCACAGCAAAAGTAAAGTAACTACAATATTTGATTGCCTTAATTTCAGAAGGAGTCCTACCTACTAATTATGCCAGGGTATCAATAAGTATTACAAAGATATCAGGAGTTTAAGTTGATCAGATGGAAGAGTTCCAGGCTTTCTAGAGGTCAGACTTTAATTTGAAAAGTGATGCTGATTATTCTGAACCCAAGGCAGGGACTTAGTGTTTGAAGAAGTGTGTTTACCACAACTGTAACTTCAGCCTGTTCCTTTCCTGTTGTGAACCTGGTTCAAAGCAAGAAAGAGCAATTCTGGGGGCTGGAGAGATAGCTCAGTGGTTAAGAGCACTGGCTGCTCTTGCAGAGGACCCGGGTTCGATTCCCAGCACCCACATGGCAGCTAAGAACTGTCTTTAACTCCAGTTCCAGGGGAATCCGATGCCCTCTTCTGACCTCCATGTCAGTGCATGACACCAACCTACAGGAAGACAGTACACTCATACACATAAAAAAAATAAAGAGCGCTGGGTGTGGTGGTGCATGCCTTTAATTCTAGCACTTGGGAGGCAGAGGCAGGCCGATCTTTTTGAGTTCAAGTACGGCCTGGTCTACAGAGTGAGTTCCATGCCAGCTGGGGCTACAGGGAGACCCTGTCTCCAAAAAACTACAAAAAAAAAAAAAAAAAAAAAAAAAAAAAAAAAATTCTCAAGATTAGCTCATTAGGAGTAAGATGATGCTGGAGACCTCTGTTTAACTGTCTCTCATTTATTTGGTGGTGACGGTTCTTAAATCCCTCAATAAATCAGGGACCCAGTTAAATTTTCCAAGATGATTGTATTAGCCACTTTCTGATGGCTTATACTGTTCATCATGGTTTGAAAGACATGGTGATGGGGGTGGGAGTTGACTGGTCACATTGCTTCTGCAGTCAGGAAGCAGAATTCTCGAGCTCAGCTTGCTTTCTGCTTTCTATTGAATCCTGGACCAAGTCCCTGGGATGGCATTGCCCACATTCAGGGTGGACAGTCTCGGCTCAGTTGAACCTTTCTGGGAACACTCTCACAGACATACCCAGAGGTGACTCTATGGTGATTCTGTATCCCATGAAGATGAAAAAATTAATCATGATGATCTGGGGCTGGAGAGATGGCTCAGCAGTTAAAACCATTGGCTGCTCTTGCAGAGGACTTGGGTTTGGTTCCTACCACCAATATGGAAGCTAAAAATCACCTATAGCTCCAGGTCCAAGGGACCCAATGTCTTCTTCTGGCTTCCACAGGAACTGCAGACATGTCATATGCTTACATATATTCAGGTAAAACAGTGATACACATAAAAGTACATTTTAAAAAATAATCATGATAACTATCTTAGTGGAAGCATTAGAAAATCTTTACCTTGGCCAAAAGAAAACTTATTGCTATGAGTGTCCTGGTCTTTAGGTTAGACTCTCTATCTTTAGTATAGGTAGGCACCAACACATGATAGGTGAAAATCAAAGAAAGGTATGGTAAAGTAACCAGAAGTATCCTTTATCTTAAAATCACCATGATGGAGTCTCCTTCAGAAGAGAACACCAGCTTCAATTATTTTGTGAAGTCTAATTATGCAGCTAATGTTCCCGTTCTTTGCTAGACTGCAGTTCCCGCTCTAAGTGTGTCACTTCCTGTAATTTGCCCCACTCTCCCTGTTACAGTAGGGTATATACGGATGGATGAAAGCCACAGAAAGCGGTGTGATGGGCACCCGTTGCTGGAAATGCTTGGAAGGTCAGAAACGGGAAAATTAAAGAGCCTCTCCAATAACCCCGGGTGCCTAATGTGCTTGGAAACTTCCTAAATAATTCCCTGGTCCAGGTGCTTTCAGGAGCTCTGCCTCATGCTCCAAATGTCAGGCCTGTAATTGCTTCTCCCTCCAAGGACTCTGACATTTACGGGGCTCAGCTTTCCAGGCTGGAGCTGGCCTTCAGCAGCTCAGACAACACTCAGGAGGCTCCTTTCCTCATCCAAACTTGCATTTTCTGACAACAAACACATGTCACATTTATCAAAACATCTTTCATGTGAGCAGTGGCTGAGGATGGACGACATAGACCTGCTTTCCTTGAGGGAGCTTATACTCAAATGGAGACGCCTGCCACCTGGACCAGTTTCCTGGCTCCTTAGTCTATCAAGATGTTGTTACCCTCAATAAGGTCCATGGAGCTTCACTTCACCCTCTCCCTCAAATGGGCCCTTTGAGCGTCTGGATGCTGAAGATTTACCTTGTGACCATGAATTAGCTTTTTGTCTTCCTGGGGATAAACAATAAACTTCCTTGCCATCCTGTAGCGCTTACTTTTGGATCTTGAGGTGTTCCTTTTCCAAGGGAAAGTGGATCTTTCCCTTGTCTCCCATGACAAGTCTCATTCTGAAGCTATTTATATAGGAAGAACTTGAATACAGAATTCATAAGTGTCTGGTAATCTGGGTGAGGTAACCCAAAGAAAGGCTAAGGAGTTCCACAGTTCTGGAATCCCATTGCACACCTTAGTCCTTTCCGTCCCTTCAAATCATCATCTCCAGTTTCCCATCTACATTGCCTCCTCAAGTGCCACCTCCTATTAGGCATCCCCTCCAACTCAGAGCAAGAAGATGTAGAGCCGCATTTGTGATTATTGAAACAAAATGAATGGGACCAATGGATCAGTACTGGTGCTATTGGATAAATGTTCACTGATATCAAATTGTTCATAAGCAATACCCATAAAGAGGAAGGAACCATTTCATTTTTATTTTATTAATTTATGTGTATGAGTGTTTTGTCTGCACCTGTGTCATGCAATGTCTGCCGAGGTCAGAGGAGGGCATTGGATTCCCCCTAGAACTCAAGGTACAGATGGTTGTTACCCACTATGTGGGTGCTGGCAACCGAACCTGAGGCCTCTAGAGAGCAGCCAGTGCTCTTAACAGCTGAGCCATCTCTCCAGCCCTAGGAATCATTTTGAAATTAAGATTTCAGAGTTTCTCCTATAAAATATCACTCACAATATTCCTCCAAGTCTCACTATCACTAAACTACTTGCACCTATGGTTATACGAAGTGGACTAGAAGTGGCTTTGCAAGAAAGCCTTGTTATACCAACCAGGAAACCACTGCCTTCTCTTCTTCAGAACAGATTCTAGATGCTCCCAGTAACCATCAGGGCATTCACAGAAGGTGTGTGTGGGGGGAAGGAATTAGAGTGGATCTGTCAATAGCATATCACACAGGACACAGAGGCAGACCAGACCTCAGTCTCACTGAAGGGCAGTGACCATTCTAGGTTCTTGTACCTGAACTGCAATCTCATCTTCATCAAGAAGAAATCAGGACCTTGCTAGGAGTGAGTTTTGCTTCTGTTAAGACTGGAGCATCTGATGTGCACTGTAGGGTAGAGGCATGCCACCTGTGGCTGCATTGTTTTAAACTGCCTGCCTGTCATCTGCACCTGACTCTACCCCTAGGTGAGAATGGCTTTTATCAATTCGTGATTCAGTTGTGACCCAAGCATATGATGCAGGGCAAGACAATAGCAAGTGATGTATACAAGAGGTGTGAGGCAGAGGTTTAGGAGAGAGATGACATAATTTTGTCTATATAAAGAATGGACTGCTGGTACTGCAGGACACTGGTGCACTTATACACATGCAGACATAACACTCAAATACATAAAATTAACCTCTATGCCAAGGTTCTGCTGCCTGTTTTCTTCAACTGTCCCCATAAGGAATATCACATTAAAAACGGGAGTAACATTGCTACTCTCTCAACACAGAAATACTCCAGCAATCCCATGGGTAGAGACAGGACTTTCTGGAAACCAGACATCTATCATGAAGATAGCAGAAGTGGACACCATTCAATAGCCCTTTCATGGACCACACTGGGCAGAGAGAGTTAAGGCACTTTACAATTCTATAGTAATCTCTCTGCCTTTCTGAAACTAACAGCTGTGCCTTTCTTCAGAATAAGGATACACTGAATGAACATGTTGTTTCCCTGCACCAATCTATTCCTTGGTCTTGAAAGGTACGTTTCTAACACATAGCCAAAGTCACAGGACTCTACCATGTGTGAGGGCTCTTTGTGACTCCTCAGGAACCCAAGGCAGAGAGTACAGCAGGTTCACAGAGGCCAGGCACTCAGGAGTCTGAGCGAGGAAAGCAGAATTACCTTGAGAAATTCCAAGTTTCCAGAACCTATTGCATCCATTTCCAGTGGCTTACAGACCTTTATGTTCTAGAGAATCCCATATATGGCTGGCTAGAAGACATTAGATTCAAGGTCTCAGTCTGTTCTCTCAGAAAGCATCCATTGAAAGTAGTTTGGTTGGAAGGTGTGGGGGAACTGATAGGGTCTTGGAGGACACAAGGAAAGAAAAATGTTAGCTACTTCTCTCAGGACTGTGATCAGATATCGGACAAAAAAACCTTAAAGGGTCTGCCCTGGCTCACAGTCCAAGTACAGTCCATCGTGGAGGGAATCCATGGTGGTGGGAGGGTGTAGAGGCCAATCACATGGTGTCTAAATCATGGAGGGTCTGCAGTTAGGAATGGAGAGATGAAGATGGGAGTTTAGCTTGCTTCTTACTTGGAAAAGAAACATTTTAACAGTTATTTTTAATAATGTGTATACATGTGTATCTGTCTCTATGTATGGGCACTGAGTGCAGTTGCCAGCAGAGGCCAGGAGAGGCCACTGGATCTCCTGGAAATGGAGATACGGGTGGTCATAAGCTGCCTGATGTGGGTGCTGGCACTGAACTGTCCTCTGCAAAGCTAGTAAGCACTCAACCATTGGGCCATTTCTCCAGCTATCTCCTTTTTATTCAGTCTGACATCCTAATCCATGGGATGATGTCATGCATAGTCAGGATACATCTTCCCTCCTCTGTTAAGCCTTTCTGGAAACTCCCTCACAGAATCACACCTTTGGGTATATCTAACCCAGTCAAGTGAGCAACAAAGATAAACCAGGACAAATAGCACCTTGTGATTAGCTTGCCCCAGCAGGGAGGAAGCTGGGGGAAAGATGTGTGGATGGCACGTGCCTAGGGTTTTGGGTCTGCAACCCTTTGCCCTGCAACTTCAGAAAAAATGTGGTGAGGGACAGGCATGCAGTAATTGACATTGAAATCAGCCTCAAAGAACCAGAAAGATGACTCAGTAGATAAAGGTGTTTGCTGCCAAGCTGAGGACCTGAGTTCGATCCCTGGGACCCACCTGGAAGTACATATGTGAGAATGACTTTCAAAACTTGTCCTCTGACCTCCTCAAGCATACCATGTGTATATGCACACACACAATAAATACATGTAAATATTAGACATAAAAAGGAAAGTCAGCTTCTTATACTGAAAAGGACTGTGGGAAATAGATGTACCCAGGATTCTGCCATGGCTAATATCAAGTCAGGCATATATATTCAGAAGACCCCCAGGGCCAAGCTGGCGCAGGCAGGAGAAGTCCTTCTGCAGCAAAGTCAAGAGTCTGTGTTTGTCAGCATCTTCTAAATCTCTCCATTCTTGGCCAATGGCCCTAGAGAGCCTTCCTCCAAGATAACTCTCAATCTATAATAAGTAACTGGGAAAATGAATTCTACCAGTCACTTTAAATATAATATATACATATCCAGTCATCTTATGATGAATCCTCTTAACACAAGACAGCTTCTGGTGTGAGTGAGTTCAACAGTTTTTCTCTTGGTGCATTGAACATGATATAATTTGCACAGGTTCAAAAACACATCTAGAGTAGGCACAGTGATGCAAAGAATCTCAATTTGTAATAAATTTGCTAAAGTGTAATTTTGTTCCCCACCTTAGATTTAAAGGAGGTATAAACATTTTTCATACTTATTATCAACCTCACTTCTTCTAATGAAAATCCATGATTAGGCTGTGAAGGGCAACAGGGTCTTAAGGGGAAAAAGACTTAAAATTGTTTTCAGAATTTTGGGCTAGAAATAGGATCCACTCAGAACCTAGCAAGTCTGAAGAACAAAATTAGTGTCACTCACAGACTTTAAAGTGACCTCCACGTTAAACAGCACCACACCCTGATGTTTCAGGAATCTTTAGAAGGGAAGCCCAGGCAAGAGGTGAGTATGTAGTAGCTTCTTGGTGGGCAAAGCTCGCTCTCCCAGGGAACCAGTCTATGATTCATACTTTTTTGTACATCTATGTGTGTGGTGTGTGTGGTGTGTGTGTGCATGTGTGTGTGTGGACATGCCTGTGTGGGGCTGTGCATGCACATGTGTGCTCCATGCAGGGAGGGCCAAGAGGTTGACATCAGGGGTGTTCCTCAGTGTCTCTCCACTTTATATATTGAGGCAGGTCTCTCGGTTGAACCCTGAGCTGATGGATGTGCCTAGTCTAGCTAGCCAACTTGTTCTGGAATCCTGTCTCCACTTTGTAAGAGTTGGAATTGCAGGCAAGCTTCCATTCCTGGCCAGAGGCCAGCATTTACTTGGTTTCTGGAAACAGGAACTGCAGTCTTTGTGCTTAAGCAGACAGTGCTCCCCACTTCCTCTTTCTCACATCAGGCACATTTGCTTTTCCAGACATCATCTATCAAGGCCATTGAAGAACCACCATCTTCCCTCTTTCGAAGGCCTGCCTTTGAACATGTATGACTGCTGCTTACAGGCCTTTTCTGTGTACTGAACGGTCTACACACCTTAGTATCACCCTCTTGGCAGTCTCTGGGGTTATAGATTTCCATGCACTGCATTAACTTTCCCTGGGGGAGATGTGAGTCAGCATCAGTTGACTTGAATAGGGCACTGGCGGCAGACGCAAGTACTGATTCCACAGTCCAACTTGGTGAAGTAATGAGATTTTTGGACTTGCTTACAGAGCATGAATGAGGGTTCACATAAAGGAATGCGGGTGATCCCAGAGACCTATTCCATCATGATGACCACATTATGGAAGTTCCATCGTGGAGTCTCCCTTTCAGCCAACTTTCTTATGCACTCTAGCATCTCCACAGTCAATTGCAAATGGTGGAGGGCGAGAAGGAATAAAGGCTGGAATTCCAGATGGGGCACTGTTACCCTCCTCTCTCTCCTACTAGGGAGCATGAATAGTTCTGTCACCATTACAATAGACCTGGACAGCAATAAAATTGTGTTCAATTAAGTTGCCATGGGTATAAGTCCAAGGTAATCTTCTACTCCAAATGGCAATGAAATGACCTTGTAAAATTAAACTTGCCATGCTGCAACACCATGCTACATATTAGAAAACATGGTGAATGCTCCAGCATTTTTAAATTTAATTTCATTTTTTATGTACATTAGTGTATTGCTTGCACATGTGTAAGTGTATCCATGCCCTGCAATGCCCATGGGGGTCATACGAGGCCATTGGATCCCCTGGAACTACAGTTATCGACTATTGTTAAGCTGCCATGTGGGTACTGGGAACTGAACCTGGGTACTTTGCATGAGCAACCAGTGTTCTTAACTGCTGAGCCATCTCTCCAGCCCCCAAAGCTTGGGCAGCTTTCTTGATATTTCACTCCCTCACCTGATACGTGGAGAACCTGGGGCCTTCTGGGATCATTTGGTCAGTCTTCCCTGACACGCTCTTTTCTTTCCATCAGCTTACATTTCACCCTCGAATCTTGTTGAGGCTGCAGAGAAAGATGGAATTATAGTGACACAGGAAAAAGTGTGGAGAGGGAGGATATGAAGGACAGTGATTCAGCTTACTTAGAGCTAAAGTCCAGTATAACCCTGTGTTCCCAGCATGCCCCCCACCTAATTAACCCCTCTCTCATAAATTTGCCTTACAACTTTAACGGGAAAAAATTCCTTAACCTTGTCACAAATTACATTCTTTGGACCATGTTAGAAAGAACGGGGGTGGTTTCTTAGCAACCTCTAGAGATATAACTTGGGAGGCATCAAAATCGTATATAGATCCATTGTGAGGAATAAAACTAAATGTAATTCTGTTAGAGATGTGGCAGTAGGTGACAGAAAGCTGGGTCAATAGACAGGCACTAAAGAAATTTCAGTTAAGTGGGTTATTGACACAGGCCACAAGATGGGGACTTGGATCTAGACTCTGCCCTGTATACCCGACTCCCTTCAGAGCCTGGTGTGCTGTCTTTGATTCCTCTCTTCAGAGGCCTTACTGTGCTGTTGTCTCTCCATAGTGTTAATAACCCTAATAAATTTCTTACACCCAACAATCCATCTCAGGGTCCCTCTTGAATCTGTATCCAAGATCTTTCAAAAGGGGAAGTCCTTCCCCTTAGGGAAACTTGGGTGACCGACCTGGCCATAACTCAAAGTCAGGGACCGTGAAGATGGGGGAGGGGACGACGTTTGCTTACTCGGCTTCTGTCTTACTCCTCCAGTCCCTTGGAAAGGACCAGGGGTTCAGGGGAGGTGTGGCCAGCTCTGCTTTGCTTGGGTTTGCGCCATCACCCTGTCAGAGAGGCCAAGGAGATGGAGTGTTGGTGTGGCAACCCCAAGGACCACCAACGGGAGCTGCCGTGGCCAGTGGCTAATTCCCTAGCCCTCTTGTCTGGCTATAGTCAGGTTTCAGTAGGCAAAAAGCTGGCAATAGCAAGTCTGAGGTATCCCAATTGGTAGCTGAACCTTGGGGGAGCACTATGACTATCTCGCTGGACAGGTAAGTTTTGGTCAACTCAACACAGACTAGAGTCACCTGGGGGAAGGAAGAAGGAAACACAATTAAGGAACTTCCTCCATGAAAATTACCTGTGGCCATGTCTGTGATGCATTTTCTAATTGTTGTTTGATGCAGGAGGGGACCAGTCCACTGTGTGCAGGGGATCCCTGGGCAGGTGGGCCTGGGCTGTATAAGGAATGGAGCTGAACAAGGCAAGGGAAGCAAGCCAGTAAGCAGTGTTCCTCCAAGCTCTCTGCTTCCCCCGCCCTAACTTCCTTCAGAGACGGACTGTAAGTTGTAAGATGAGATCAAGTCTTTCTCCCCCTATGTTGCTTTCAGTCATGGTTTTACCATAGCCATATAAACTAGGATACTTCCTTAAATGGATTTCTCACACATAATGCTAAATTTGGCAGCAACTATTAAAAGCATATCATGAAGCTGGAGAGATGGCTCAGCTAGTAAGGAAGGGCACTTGCTGCCAATCCTCATGACCACATGGTGGAGGGTGAAAACAGACTCCCACAAGTTGTTCTCTGACACCCACATTCCTGCTGTGACATGTGCACACCCTAATACACACATGAAATAAATAGGTGTAATAAAAGCAACTTTTGTTGCATCATGTACATTGTGAAACTGAGGAGACGGCTCAGTTGGCAAAGTGCTTACCATACAAGTACCAGGATCTAATTTCAGTCCCAGCAGTCACATAAAAAGCAGGACGGGATGCAGGGGCTGGAGAGATGGCTCAGCTGGTAAGAGCACTGGCTGTCCTTGAAGAAGGCCCTGGGTTCAAATCCCAGTAACAACTGTCCATAAGTCCAGATCTAGGGGATCTGATGCCCTCTTCTGTCCTCTCAGGGTGTTGCACGACACAGGTGCACTTGTATACATGCATGGAATACACTCATACACACAGAATTTTAAAACAGATCAGGGGAGCATGCGCCTGAGAAAATACAGTGCCAGGGTGGTGGAGACAGGAGGATCCCTGGGGTTTGCCCATGTCTCAAAAAATAAGGTTGAGAATGACGAGTAAGACACCTGACATGGACTTCTGGCCTCCATATGCATAGGCACACACAGGCACACATACATGAACATATACACACAGAAAGCACATTGTACTGTGTTAAGACATCTAAGCTCCAGCTGTCCTAGGATCCCACCTGGCTGTGGATTCCAAAGCGTTGGCCCCGTTACCTGTGGGGATGACCAACTTAGGTTGGGTCTAGGGAGATTTCGACAGTGGCTGTGCCCCTCAGCAGAGAGCTTGCTGCAAAGCCTGGAAGGAGGCTGCCTTCCTGCCTTTTCTGGAGGTGACACCAGCACGAGGCTGTCAAGGGTTGGCATATTTTGAGTAAAGTGCCAGATCCTAAATATTTCCAGACTTGAAGCCCAGATGATCTCAGAATTATGCTAATCACAGGGTGCCAAAGAGCCATTGATAAGCAGTCCTGAGCAAGTTGGAATGAGTGGGTTACTGCATCTAGCACATCTTCCAACCCCAGTTAAGGCTTCTGTGACTGCAGCTTTCTGAGATAACCCAAGCCACAAATGCAGAGTCTGCGGGCCCCTCCAGTCCCAACCCACAGAAGCTATAGGGGATAAATTCACACTCTTAAGTTTCTGCTTGTTAGAGTAACTTGTTATAAAAGAGATAGACAACAAATCCATGCACACAAGAACCCCATTACCCAGCCCATATTTTTGAATGAGCTCTGATGGGATGTAGAATTTTAAAGATATTTTCTTCTTTGAGAATTTCATGCAAGCATCTAATGTGTTTCAATCATATCCCAGCATCCTTCTCCAACTCCTCTAGGATCCCTCTACCATGGTCCTCTCTCAACTTTGTCTTTTTTAAACAACCCACTGAGTCTAAACAGTGCTGCCCACATCCACAAAGGTGTGAGGCCATCCATTGAGCATACTCAACCTACCAGAGACCACATCCATTGTTGACTGGCTTAATTTGAGCTGCAGAGGGTTCATGAGTAAGTGATCTTGTCCTGTTTAGCAGACACTGTTCTGCCCCATCCTCTCTGGCTTTTAGCCTTTTCATCCTTTCCTCTACTTCTGTGATGTTCCCAGGGTGCAGACATAAAAGTTAGAATTCTGAAGAAGTGCATCACTTGTTCCCCTCACACAATCTCTGCTTTTCCATGCCTTACTATTTCCTGAAAGGCTGAGCTGCATGGACCTTAGCAAGAAAACTCCCATGCTTTCTGGTTCTAGACTGACAGGGAGATAGCAGGTCACCTCCAGCTGGCCTTGGCCCTGATCAAATGTCCTTTTCATTGCAGAGTTCAATTTCCTTAATAGCATTGGCTCCTAGGTTCTGGTAATTTCTCCCTGTTGTTCCTCTGTTGGGCTCAGCAAGTGACAGCTTTCTAGTGTACTTCTCAGTTGTCGTGGTTTCTGCAGTGGTTTCTGCAGTGGTTATGAATGCTCACAGCCCTGTCCCCAATGTTCATGTTGAGGTCTTAAAGTGAGGGAAATGGGGGGAGGGCAGGGGGACTGAGAGATGGTCATGGCATGAGGGGAGAGTTCTTCTGAATGGGGTGCGTGCCCTTCTGAAAGGACTCAAGATCTCACTAGGCCTTCTTACCATGTAAGGAAGTTGTGCCATTTATGCACAGCAATGTGGTGCCATCTGTGCACCATAAAAAATGCTCTCGCCAGGCACCCCTCGTCTTCAGTTCAGTAGCTTCCAGAGATTCCAGTTCATGAGCCAGTCAGTGTAGTTCAGGATGCTGCAATGAAGTGCCAGAGGCCCAGCCAGTGCTCACACCTGCAACAAAGTGCCAGAGGCCCAGCCAGTGTCTCACACCTGCAACGGAGTGCCAGAGGCCCAGCCAGTGCCACATATCTGCAACGGAGTGCCAGAGGCCCAGCCAGTGCCTCACACCTGCAACGGAGTGCCAGAGACCCAGCCGGTGCCTCGCACCTGCAACGGAGTGCCAGAGGCCCAGCCAGTGCCTTGCACCTGCATCGGAGTGCCAGAGGCCCAGCCAGTGCCTCACACCTGCATCAGAGTGCCAGAGGCCCAGCCGGTGCCTCACACCTGCATCGGAGTGCCAGAGGCCCAGCCAGTGCCTCACACCTGCATCAGAGTGCCAGAGGCCAAGCCAGTGCCTCACACCTGCAACGGAGTGCCAGAGGCCCAGCCGGTGCCTCACACCTGCATCGGAGTGCCAGAGGCCCAGCTGGTGCCTCACACCTGCATCAGAGTGCCAGAGGCCAAGCCAGTGCCTCACACCTGCAACGGAGTGCCAGAGGCCCAGCCGGTGCCTCACACCTGCATCGGAGTGCCAGAGGCCCAGCCGGTGCCTCACACCTGCAACAGAGTGCCAGACGCCCAGTGCCTCACACCTACCCTCAAGCTTTGAAATGAGCTCCTTCAGGAGTCAGCCTTCTTTTTTGTTTTTTATTTTAGTTTACGTGTTTAAGTGTATTGTTTGCATGAGTGTAAGTGCATCTATGTTGTGCAACGTCCATGAAGGTCAGAAAAGGCCATTAGATTCCCTGGAACTGGAGTTATAGATGGTTGTTTGCTGCCATGTGGGTGCTGGGAGCCTGAACGTGGGTCCCTCTGCCAATAGTAGCCATGCTCTTTAACCACTGACCTCCATCTCTCCAGCCCTTTCTCAATTCCAAGTCTACTGACTGCATCAAACCTGTTTCCTATTGGAGCTCTACTTACCTACAACCAGGGGCAGGCTGCAGCTAAGCTTTGCTGGTCTTTGCAACGGTCTCAGGCAGCAAGGACTACTCCTTTGACAGAGGCTGGAGGTCAGGGGATTTGGTTATATTCTGCTGACAGCTGTCTCTGAAGACAGGAACAGCCGAACAATAAGCCTCTATTACTTACCCTCCTCTATTCTGGAGTCTTATTTCAGATTTAAAAAGCCACTGCCAGCCAGGTGTGGTGGTGCACACTTTTAATCCCAGCACTCGGGAGGCAGAGGCAGGTGGATCTCTGTGAGTTCAAGGCCAGCCTGCTCTACATAGTGAGCTCCAGGCAGGCTGGGACTAAAGGGAGACCTGTTCAGCCCCCTCAAAAAAAGGCCAAAAAAAAAAAAAAAAAAAGCCACCGCAGAGTGACATACCCCAAAAGTGACACGAGGCAGAGCACACTGGGAGTCCTAGGAAATGATGGCTTTAAATTTTAATTATTTTATATATGGATGTTTTGCCTACATAAAAGTTGGTGCACCTGTGAGGGTGACAGAGTCCCTGGAGCTAGAATTAAGGACAATAGCTAGCCACCATTGTGGGTGCTGGGAAGCAAACCCTGGTCCTCTATGAGAGCAGCCAGTGCTCATAACCTCTGAGCCATCTCTCCAGCCACAATGATGGCTTTTGGTAACAAGGTCTCAGCAATATCTAAGGCCATGGAAGCCTTGAAATCAAGAAGTTTCATGAGATGTTGAGACTCAGAGTCTGGCTCCATGCGCAAGGGATGAGCTTAGCTCAGTCCTGAGGGACATCCAGCGAGATCTGGTCACCAGGCATACTTCCAATTGTGTGTCCAAGCACAGCTGGGCAGAGGTAAGCAGTACACATCAAAGAGACAGGTGACAGGGAAGCCAGGTGGCAGAAACTGGGACAGGGTGAGAGCCAGAAGAAAATAAGCCCCGGGGATTAGTCCTTCCACACAGCACAGCCTGGAGGAAGTGCCAGGAGAGGGGGTATTGGGTGAGTGTAAGAATCTCGAAGGGGCAACAGCTGCCCCTGAGCTCAGCTCAGCCATTCCCTACCCTCTACCCCAGATGGCTGTGTGGGCTTGGCTGCCCCCCACCTCCGTTCATATACGAAATCGGGCCGCACAGGGGCTGGCTGGCAGGTGAGGGCAGTGTCTGTCACAAGTGCTAAGCACAGAGCCAACACTATAACAGCTCAGAAAGGAAGGGAAAATCACCAAGAAAGGGAAAACATTCACCATCTAGTTCTTTAATGCATTTACAGGCTGTGATCACTAGATCAGGATCCCAGGGCCTTTAATGCTCCCTCTCTCTGTCTCCAGTTATAGCTGTTTCAGGCAGAAAAGAGATTTGATTTTGAGCTCAGCCAGTCTTCCATATGTCCAAGCTATTCTTCAACACAGTATTTTCTACTAATCATGGGTTCTGTGATCCATCACAGAATTCCATTATATTAAGTGCTCTCTCCCCCTCTCCCTCTGAAGTCCCAAGTCGGCAGACATCTGGCAAAGAGCAGCCCCACCTGGAAAGCCAGCAGCACCACAATAAGGTGGAGGCAGCAGTTGGTTATACCTGGGAACATCCTACCCCAGTTTCCAGTAAGAGTAGGCTTGAAGCTGTACATCCCTGGGGCAGTCTGTGCTTGGTGACAGAAAAGGGCAGGGGTTTAGGAGCTTGGTCACTTGACTCAAGGCTGGTGGGCTAGTGCACCTCCAGAGCCCTGTGCAGAACTGGCTGAGCCTTGGTGGAGTCTGTCTTACAGGTCTGCTTCCTGCTCTGCTGCACCCTGCTTTTCCTAAGTATTGGTGTCTCAACACCCAGCCCCCCAAACTCTATCAACAGCTCTCCATGTCAGGGAGATTCTTGAAATCCAGATTGTTTAAATGCAAAAAAAAAAAAAATCTGAAAATGTAGAATTGCACAGAGGGCCAGAGGGGACCCAAGTTAGGGGGCTGGAGCAGTGAGAACTAGCTACACCATCAGCCTGCATCAACTCCTCAGCTCCCTGAGGATAGGAACTGTTTCTCAAAGCACGCCAGGCCAGGCTGGGCCACCATTCTTAGGAAGAGGTATTCTCAGCTGCTCCCTGGGCATCAGCCAGCTTTCCTCACTAGAACCTGACTGTGACTCACTCGGGCATGTCCTCTGCAACCTCCTGTTGCTCTTCTCCCTGAGAGGATGATCCTGCCAGTGAACTGTTTAATCACCTCACTTTGAGCTGCATCATTTACCATCAGTGCCAGGCTTTCCTTGACAGTGCTCCCGAGGTGGGGGAGTCTCCCACAAGGCACAGTGACAACGGTGTGTGACAGATCTTCTCATGCCACGTGGGGTATGTGATAGGAACATACATCCTATAGCTCCCTAGATTCTTCCAGTTCTCAAATGGTCCAGGCCCCTCAGATGGATGGAACATGACTGCCTTCATCCCTCCTCTTACCATAGAGTTAGGGCAGTGGACAGAATAGAAAGAGTTAAGTAGCCATCAGTTGGTTAATCTGTGCTTGTCCATCTGTCTCTCTGGAGGTGGCTGACCTGTGGATCATGTCACCCAGTTCTTGTGCTATTATGGATTGGCTTCTCTGGAAGCAGTCACTATGATGGGTTGGGGAGAGGGAGTGCAAGATGCTTGTTAGGTGTTAGAGCTTGAAGAAAGAGGAGGAGGAAGAACAGAGAACACAGAGCAAGCCACCTGATGCCAACTTTGGCCTGGGAGCATCTATCAGCTTAGTGGCAAGCTCTGAAGCAGAGTTCACACACCCAGGTGCCCCTATGTGTGGGCAACATGGCTGTGCCTTTAAGGTGTTACCTTCAGTCTGTTATGTGAATGACTTCAGGTTGACCATAACTTGGGTGAATGGCTTTCTGTACCCGGCCTGCCCTGGAAGGGGCTCCCCAGGGCACAGCTCTACCTTCCACGATTGCATTCAGGCTTTGTTTACACTCAGCCAATGGGAGGTACTCACAGGACTGTAGAGGCCGTGAGGATGACAGTTGAGGGTTATTACTCCCCCCCACCCCCACAGCACTTGCTGGTGTTGAGTTAAACACACCACTCTACCAAAGAATCTCTCTAGAGGCCAAAAACTGTATAGGAAAAACTTTAATAAGAGAACATTATATCAAGGAAAAAGCACAGAACACAACACAGAGTGACAGAGACAGAGCACACTCTCATGGGACTGGAGGGCAGCAGCCCCAAGGGTCCGATCCTCTCCCACTTTTATTCCCAGTTAGGGGATTTCCACTGCAGTTACGGTGACCCTTTCTCTGATTGGTGGGGTCTTGGTGGTTGCAGACCAGATAGTCTTTCATTGGATCAGTCCACCTGTTCTGGACTCTCTCTGTTCTTATCTAAAGAGCATTTGACAGCCAGAGAGGATCTGGCTTGAGCCACTTCCTGTTTGGCAGAAACAATGGCTCTGTTTAGCATTGTGTGAAGCCCCTTGGAGAGTAATGGGCTCCTTAGGGGGTGAGAAGCACTCCTACAAGGCAGGGAAAGTTCATCCTGACCTCAGGTAGCTATGGGAACTAGACCTGCTTCAACTAGAGAGTTGCTTAACTCTTTCTGACTTAGTCCTAACACTGGGTACCCCTTTTCATGACTATCAGGTGGGATTAGTTCTAGTAACCACCTCCTAGGTCCCAGGTGGGACAACTCCTTGGTTACCATTCCCTGGGCACCTTTTTTTAAATTTTCGTATGTGTATGAGTGTAGTGTCTGCATGTAGGTCTGTGCACCCGTGTCGTGCAATGCCGCGGAGGTCAGAAGAGGGTCTCGGATTCCCCTGGAACTGGAGTTCTCCTGGAATTGGAGTTACAGACGGTTCTTAGCTGCCATGTAGGTGCTGGGGATTGAACCCGGGTCCTCTGCAAGAGCAGGTGGTGCTCTTAACCGCTAGGCTATCTCTCCAGCCCCTCTGTTCCACTTCTTTAAACAGTCTTTATTAAATCCTCTTTAGCTACATCCATTAAAGTAGCACCCCCACAATGGATCAGTAATTAAGGGTTTTCTTCCACTTGGTGCTTCTCCTTTGTTTACAATACTCAGGATCTTGTGCAGATTTGATGCATTTAAAAAACAGTATTATTCTATTATAACAGGAAAAGTTTCCATTACAAAAGAACACTGTTTGTTTTCAATCTCAAGAGGCTGCAAGCTACTGTCTGTACTAGAGAAATGCAATGCATACTGTCAATCTTACATGTTCCCTGGAAGCAGACCTTTAAATGTGGGCATGCAGGTTTTATGGTTTACTAAGTGTGATGTTTAATCTTAATTGTCAACTTGATGAGATCTAGAATGGCCTGGGAGATAGGGCTCTGGGCAACCTTTTGAGGGATTATCTTGATTAGGTTAGTAGAGGTGGGAAGACCTGCCCACTGGGAGTGGCACTATACCCTGGGCTTGGATCCTGCACTGTATATAAAGAGGAAAGTGAGCTGAACCCCAGCATTCAGATACAACGTAACTAGCTGTTAACAGTTCCTGACACTGCATTTCCCTACCAGGGATGAACTGTAACCTCAAACTGTGAGCAAAAGTAAACAAACCCACCCTTCTTTGGTTTGCTTTTGTTAGAATATTTTATCAAAGCAACAGAGAAAGTAAGACAGCCAGGAAGGGTCACCAGGAGGAATGAGGAAGAGTTGGGGAAGCAGGACAAGGAGCGAAAGAGCTACTCAGGGTGATTCAAGCAAGGTCCTGCAACAGGGTAGCTCCAGCTTGATTCCACAAGGGAACTCCAGGTACAAGTCTGCCTCTTCTACTTGAACAAGGACTGCCCTGCCTGGGGAGCTGGAAGAGCTCAGTACTCACCAAGCTTTGAGGCAGAACTCCCAGGTCCTTCCGTCTGACTGCTACAAAGGAAGAAGTGTTTCCAGGACCTAGGGCATCCCTCCAAAGAGGGGCATGTGTAGAGGCTTGGAGTCAAAAGCAGAGCCGCAGATGGAGGGAAGAATGGGCAAGGAGGACCCAGGGGAGTGACATAATGAAATGCCTGAATAGTAAACATCAGACTTGTTATCCGCTCTGGGAAAACTGAATAGAGGAGAAGTCAACTAAAGTAGCTTAGGGAGCTGGAGAGATGGTTAAGAGCAGAAGACCCATGTTCAGTTCCCACAACTCAAGGCTGCTTGTAAGTCCAGCTCCAGGGAATCTTATGGCCTCCATAAGTAACTGGATTCCCGTGTACAGACACACAGACACAGTCACACAGACACACCAACACAGTCACACAGACACACCCCAACACACACAGACACACACACAGACACACACACACAGACACAGTCACACACACTTAAAAAAATTTATGTGCTGGAGAGACAGCTCAGTGTTTAAGGGCTGCTCTTGCAGAGGACCCTGGTTCAATTTCCAGCACCCACATGACAGCCATTAACCATCTGTAACTTCATGTCCAGGGAATCTGACCCCCTTTTCTGACGTCCACAGCCATTGCACATACAGCACACTGTATACATGCAGGCAAAACACTCATGCACATAATAAAGTTTAGGAATCCTAGAAACTAAACTCAGTGCCACCAGGAAAATGCCACACAGGGGAGGAAACGTCCTATCATTTTTGCTTTTTGTTGCCCTGCCCACAATCCTGAGGTCAGAAGGCTGCCAGATTCCCTACTCCTCTATTGGAAAGCAAATGAGAAAATGGAATTTGTTTGTGACATTCTAGCTAGTACATGAGAACACGGAAAGCCTGGTTTATCTCAGCTGGCTTCAAGCACACTAGGATGGCTGGATTTGAATATTGGGGTGGAGGCTCCTAGGATACTGGTACCCATGGTGTCTGAGGCATGAGATTTCAGGTAGAGGAGCACAGAATAATGCCAAGACCTTAAACAACAACAGCAACAGCAACAGCAACAGCAGCAGCAGCAGCAACAGCAACAGCAACAGCAGCTGCCGCCGCCGCCGCCTCTTAAGGAAAATTACGGCATTTCAAAGCAAATGTGTGTATAATTATAACTACTTCCACTGTGTTAGTAAACTTTCTTCTTACTGTGACAAAATATTATACAAAATATAACTTAAACCATGAGCTCAAATAAGCTTTTCCTTCCTTAAGAAGGGATACATCCTACCATGGTGGGGAGGGCGAGCTGGACTCTAGCCATGGCAGCAAGAGAGCGAGGCAGCTGGTCACCCTGTGTACACGCTCAGGAACCAGAAGACTGACAGGAAGTGGGGCTAGGTTATCAAACCTCAAGACCCCCTTTCTCCAGTGACTCACTTCCTCTAGTAAGGCTCCACAACTCTCTAAAACACCCTAACCAGCTGGGGACTAAACCTTATGATACATGAGGCTATGGGGGACATACACCACATGTGTATAGATATGGTAACGGTAGGAAGTTTCAATAGTCAGTGCATAGAACTACCAGACAGAGAGGATCCATTAGGATGTGGAACTTGAATGAGAGATCAGTTGTGCTTAGCACAGGCTGAACTCTCCACAGCAGTGACAATCATTTTTCCAAAGTGGATGTGGAAATTTTGAGGCTAGACCAGATGTTAAGCCACACAACACGTCTTAATAAGTTCAACAGGATTAAAATGATGGAAAAGTATATTTTTCTGATAGTTATGAAACAGAGCTAGAAATTAAACAGCACAAGGATAACTGGACTTAGAAAAAAAAATCACCATGAGAAAATATTGAGACAAATGAAACCAAACTTATGGGATGTAATCAAAGCAGAGCTGAGAGGAACATTTCATACCTGTAAACAGGAGTTAAGATTTCAAATCACCTAACGCTGTACTTAAAATTAGAAAAAGTAAAAATGAAACTAAAAGCAACAGAAGGAGGGAAATAAAGATTAGAGCAGAGATAAATGAAACAGGGACAAGAAAAAAAATAGTCTTTGAGGAGAAAATTCCAATATTTAACTAGACTAAGAAAAAAACAAAGACCAAGAAAGAGGACTGATTTTACAGAAACATGATGATGATTAACAAAAAGATTCTGGGAGTAGTTTGGTCCCAAACTAGATAACCTATGAAAAATGGGTAGTTTTCAAGAAATACAAGCAAAATCAATTTATAAAGGGAGAACACATAAACAGATCTGTAATCAGTATGGAAACTGAACTAGTAATCAGAACCTCCCAACAAGTTCAAGAGCAGATTGCTTCAAGGAGCATTCTACTGGACATTTAGGAATAGATATACCTGGGGCTAGAGAGATGATTCAGCAGTGAGGAGCACTGGCTGTTCTTGCAGAAGACCTGGGTTTGGGACCCAGCACCCACATGATGATTAACAACTGTCCATAACTACACTTCCAGGGGATCTGGCACCCTCTTCTGGCCTTCATGGGGATTGTACACACTGGTGCACTTACATACTTGTAAGTCAAACATTCATACACATAAAATGAAAAAGAAATCAGGGGGCTGGAGAGATGGCTCAGTGGTTAAGAGCACTGAGTGCTTTTGCAGAGGACCCAGGTTCAATTCCCGGCACCCATATGGTGGCTAACAACTGTCTGTAGCTCCAGTTCCAGGGGAATCTGACTCCTCTGACCTCCGCCGGCATTGCCCTGCATGGGTGCACTTCCACACATGCAGGCAATACACACACAAAAAAAGTAAAAAAATTAAAAATAAAAAACGAAAAATAATAAGCATGCCAAGATTGGTGGTACACAGGAGTAACCCAAGCACTTGGAAGGTTTAGAAAGTAGAGTCTGGAGTGTAAGGCCAGCCAACTGTGCTACCTAGAGAGCCCCTACTAAAAAAAAAAAAAAAAAAAAAAAAAAAGGGGAAAAAAATCTTCAAATTCTAAAAATATTAATCAGGAAGTATTTCCTCTGAGGCCAGAATTCTCCTCACTGTGGCAAATACTGAAGATAACTGGGGTATTAATAAAGGAATCAGGTCATAATAAGGACATGATTCTGGCCTGGCATTATTGAGATTTCAGGCAACCAATCACTTGCACCCATTCTGGACCCACAGCATGGACCACATAGCAAAACAAATCTGCTAACCTCATGACAGCTGATAAAGGAAGAAAGCAGGGTATGAGGGGCCAGGGTCCCAGTGGTCCCTTCTGAGGCACGCTCCCAGGGAGCTCACTTCCCTCCTCTAGGCTCTATCCTCTAAAGATTATACCCTAGTTATGCTACAAATGGGCAGCCAAGTCTTCAGACCTCAGAAATCCCCTACACTAACAATATCTTCATACCCAAACCACACAAAAGCACCACAAGAAATGAAATAGCTGATGACAAGAATTGACAAAATCCCATGACAAAATACTAGAAAATGATTCAAAGTCCATTAAAAAAATTATACACCAGGACCTAGTGGAATTCAAGGAATTTATGGAATTCAAGAATTGTTTAGTATATTAAAAAGAGTAGACTATATTACATCAGATTAACCTAATGAAAGTAAAAATAACCCTGCACTCATCTTTACAGATACAGAAAAAGCATTTCTAAACACTTTAGCATCTTTTTATGATTCAAAATAAAGGATGGAAGGATAGTTGGGGAAAACAACTTTTAGTTATTAAAGGTCATATAGTGTGTTAATTTTTGTCACTGTGACAGGATACCTGATATAGACAATTTAAAGGGAGAAAAATGTATTTGACTCACAGTTTCAGAACTTTCCATTCCTCAAGGCCAGGAGGGCATGTTGGGGCACTTCACATCATGGTAACCAGGAAATGAAGAGAATGTATATTAACTGGCTCTTTTTCCATTTCCTGTTTTATTCCAACTGGATCTCAAACTTATGGAATGCCCCCACACCCCAAACATGCACATGGCTCACCAGCACATTCAGGGCAGGTTCCCTTAGCTTAGTTAATCTTCTCTAGTAGTGTCCTTCCAGACACTATGGTGTGCTTTAGTAGTATCTTAAGCACTTCAAAATTCATTCAAGTCAACAATCAAAAGTAAACACCAAGTCCACTCCTTTGTCAACTTAACATCCAAACACATCTCCTTAAACTAGCCTTCCCATCTCTCTCCCCCGCCTCCAAAGGGTCAGGTCTATTTCATAAGAGAAAATTCAGTTTCTAAAAGTCCTCACACCCTTAACAGTTCCAAAGCAGTCCAGCTTCAATGTACTTCCAAGATACAAAGGCAGAAAGCAAGCATTCCGATTCTGAGAGGAGAAAGTGACATAGAAAGAAGGCGTGGGAACAATGGAAGAGAAAAGCCCATCAGAGAAAATGTTAAATCCCATAGTTCCATCTAGGGCACTTGGTAGCTTGATGTGTTGTTTACAAAGGGCTTCAGAGTCCTGCTGTTTGAAGCCTGCGTGGCTCTCACATGAGCTGACTCCACTACTGGCCGGCATCTTTCCTTGGCAGAATTTTCAAATTCCTGGTATAGAATATCTTAGGTCTTTGAGTCCAATGCACAGATTCATGCATCACCTTCATGGGGGGGAGGGTCACAGCAAGGATTCCAATCATGCTACACATTGCCCAGCCTTCCAGGCTTCCTTTGAAAGCTGGGTAGAAGCCTGTAAGCTTTGGCAGGATAAAGACTGCAAAATAGGCTTCCTTTAATTGAGTTTTCTCCTTTATATCCCTTGGGCTTTATATCAAATGGCAGAGTTTGGCAAATTACTATGGCAAATTCCAGGCATCTAAGTACTAGGATACCTTGAAATTTCCTCTGCTAAATTAGTGAATTTTTTTCTACATATATGCATGTTCACATGTGTGTGCACATATGTGGGTGTGGTGGCCCGAGGTCCAGGATGTGAGGTGTCTTCCTTTATCACTCTCCCCTTATGTATCCAGGGCAGGGTCTCACTATACCTGGAGTCACCTAACCAACTTGCTCTGTGGTTCCTTGTCTCCATCTCCCATGCCCGAGATCCAGGAAGGCCACCTTGCCTACCTGTCTGGTCACAAGTTCTCAGGTAATGGACAAAACAGACACGTTCTTTCACCCAGTGCTCCATGAATGACTTCTATTCTAATTCCCCAAAGTCTTTATTCTCACGTTAAAACTTCGTGGTTCAGCTTGCCTTTCATCTGGGGGATTTGGTGTTAGCATCCACAAATGAGGGAAATCATTCTTCATTTGTCTTTCTGGGACTGTGTTACTTCACTCAGCATAATGGCTTTTAGCTCCATCCGTTTATCTGCAAATTTCATAATACCATTTTTCTTTATCGCTGAATTAGTACTCCACTGTGCAGATGTACCACATTTTTGTCATCCACTCGTCTGTTGAGGGGCATTTGGGTTGTTTCCAGCCCTTTGCTATTGTGAAGAGAGCTGCAACAAACATGGATGTGCATGTATCTTTGCAGTAGGATGAGTCTTTGGGGTGTACACCCAGGAGTGGTATGACTGGGTCAGGTGGTAAGCTCACTCTGAGTCTTTTAAGGGTTCTCCACACTGTTTTCCAAGTTTACATTCCCACCAGCAGTGGATGAGTGTTCCCCCCTCCCCACAACCCCTCCAGCATTTGGTGTCTTTTGTTTTATTGATCTTGGCTAGTCTTATTGGAGTGAGATTAATTTATTAGTGTGGTTTTAATTTGCATTTCCTTAATTATTAATGATGATGAACACTTTTTAAGATGTTTCTCAGACATCTTTAATTCCTCACTGAAGACTCTGTTCAGTTCTTTACTCCATCCGACATTATGGTTATATTTTTGTTTATCTGAAAGCAACTATATGTTGGTATAATGTGAATCTCTCAATGGGCTCTAAAATCCACCTGCCAATTATTTTCAGACTGATTACTGTATATGGGTGGAGAGTATGTATCCATATTTTAGAGTAATATGAAATTAATGGAGGAAAATGTGAATAACTAAGTATAAAAAAAGACAGAGAAAGATGCAGGACAGTTATGGCAGAATGGATGGGGTGGGGTAGGGTGGGGTGGGATGGGGTGAGATGGGGTGGGGTGGGGTGGGGTGGGGTGGGATGGGGTGGGATGGGGTGGGGTAAGATGCCTGAAATGAAAAATGTTATGAAATACACAAAACATTAATAAATTAAAAAAAAACTTGGTGGTGCAGTCTTTACTGTCTGCATTGCACTTGGTATGTTCATCCTCTCAGCTCCTATCAGAATCCTATTAAGCCCTTCCTCCAGTATTCCCGGGCTTTTCTAACTTACATTCCTCTCCTTCAAATTCCTTCTATAAATTCAATTCCAAAGGCTTCTGCACCACACACTGTCAAATATTCCCAGCAATGTGTGTGGTACTAATTGTATGTGTCAGGTTTTGTGTTTGTTCCAGAACACCTGAACAATGAGGAAGGAGAATTTATTTTGGCTAATGATTTTAGAGATGTCCATCTACCATGGTGAAGGGCACAGTGGAGCAGACCAACTCACATGGAGGAAGAAGAGAGGGAGCATGCCTTTGAAAATTGGCTCTATACCACCCCCTCCCCCACTTTATTCTAAGTCTTTACCCCTCGACCCCACCCATAGCTAATCCTGTCTGTAAATACCTTCTGACCCACCCAGATGTGCTTCACTAATCTTAGACACTTCTCAATCCAATCACATTGGCATATCTATCATACTGACAAGTTTATCCCTCATACATAGGAAAATCCCACAGCTAACATATAGTGATGCTGATTTTCCAAAGACAACACAGAGCTATATTGATGAGCCTGTGGACTGTCCTTGGCTGGGAGGAAACCCATTGGGCAATGCATATCTGGTGTTAATGGCATGCCTAGAGCCTAAATTATCTTGAGCCCTTTAGAAAAAAAAAAAAAGACTTTTTAACCTTTGTGTCTGGCTACATATTCTCATGACTCTCAGAATATATTTGTTTAGTGGACCACAAACTTCCACCAACCCTAAAGAATTTCATAACATCTGAAACATAAGGAATTTTTTTTGGCTTTCCCAGTCTGCTAATACCCTCACTGATGTGTAATGCCGGTTAGTTTTTACCAATGGGACACAAACTAGAGGGGAAGAGGGAACCTCAATTGAGGAATGTCCTCTATCATTTTGCCCTTCTCTCTCCAAGGTTCTTTTGGCCAGAGTGGTTTATCACAGCCATAGAAAGCAAACTAGTAGAGTGAGCTTCTTCACTACACTGCTTTATCACCCCCTCTGTTCTTGGGTTATAAAAGTCCAAATGACATTTCTTTTTGGAACATTTCATTCACAGTAACTTGAAATTTGTATCCTTGGATATAGTTGCTTAAATTTTGGCTCAGAATACATTTTCTTTTAAAGGCAAAGTTGTGATTGAATGTCACCAATATTCAGTTGGGGAAAGATTGGAAGAGCTTTCTCTGAGAAGCTGTGTGCCCTTGCCACAGCCTTGTCCCCTCTGGGTGAGCCATCCAGTCAGTCATGTCTGCCTCTGGAAGCTATCTGAATCTGTCCTTTTGAGCTTACACAGAAGCTTCATTATGTAAGTCATGATCAACATATCATTGGCCATTGATCAGATTTACTTCCAGCTTTTTTGAGGTTTGCAGTGGGACTGAGTTCAGTCTTTTTTTGAGACAGGGTCTCCCTTTAGTCCCAGCTGGCCTGGAGCTCACTATGTAGACCAGGCTGGCCTTGAACTCAGAGATCCACCTGCCTCTGCCTCCTAAGTGCTAGGATTAAAGGTGTGCACCACCACACCTGGTTGAGTTCAGTCTTTTATTGATGCCCTCTTTATGGTCACTAATCCCAATCCTGAAGCTATTTAAAGGTCACAGGGGCTCTTATTAGCATACAAAAGATACCATTCATAAGAGTCTAAGGATTTTAGGCTCCACAGAGTGGAAAATTAAGATTGTAATAGTTAATCTTCATTCCCAACCCGACTAGATCTAGAGTAACCATAGAAACACATCTGGATATGTCAATGAGCAAGTTTCCAGAAAGCTTTAAATGAATCATGAATCTGGAAGATCTACCCTGAATGTGGGCGGCACCATCACATGAGCTGGGGTCTCAGACCAAATTAAAAAGCAAGCTGAGCACTTACATTCACCCCTCTCTGCTTCACTGTGGATGCAGTGCGCTGTGCTCTGCTTCTATCACCATGATTTCTCCACCCTCAAACTGAACAATGAACCCTTTAAGCCGATTTTGTCAGTTGTTTTCACAGAGTAACAATTCTATATTTTGCAATATTAGACCTGTCTAAGTTTCTTTTCCTGTTGCTGTGATGCCTTAACAAAAGCAACTTAAGGGAAAGGGTTTATTTTGGCTCATGGTTAAAGGTTACCACCCATCGTAGAAGGGAATTCAAGGCAGTTGGAACTTGAAGCAGTTAGTCACATGACATCATCCACAGTCAGGAAGCAGAAGCAAACACAAGGATAGTGCCAAGCTTGCTTTCTCCATTCAATACAGTCCAGAATCCTGACCCCCAAGGAGTGGTCCCATCCATAGTTGAGATGGATCTTCTCAAATCAACTAACCTAATCAAAATAATCCTTCATGGGCATGCCCAGAGATCCATCTAAGTGAGTCTAGATCCTGTCAATTTGACCATTAACACTACCCAGCCCAATGAAGGAAAAAATTATAGTTACTGTACTTGCTTTTAGTTAGCTTCAGAGATTACTAATTCTGGATATTACACAGCTAAGCAATTGATTCCTGACATCTGGGCCATATTTCTTAGCTATATGCATACATAGACATGCTAATCGTTTAAAGTATGTTTCTGTGATATTGTTAATTCAAGATTGATTACTCTTAGTTTGGCTAATCTCTGTCCCCTAAGGTTTAAGACACCAAGATAAAAATACTTAAGATTTGCAGAGGCACTATGATTAGCAGATTACCAACAACTGTTTTTACAGTGTTCTTTTCCAGACCAATGGAGAGTCATCTAGACATCTCCAGATACTGATCCTCTCCTAATCTAAGTCTCTCTTCTCTTCCTTACCTGTGGATAAAAAGAGCTTAAAAATGTTGGTTGAGTGAAGATGGGCTTTGTTAGCAGTGGCTTTCCATTTTCTTCAGTTTGCTGGCTTTTCAAATCAGTTTTCCTCCTTGCCCCAACAACTTGTCCTTGACTTCGGCTTTTCTGAGCAGTGAGACGACAAACATGGTTTCAGCAACAATATCACATTGCTAAAGCCCTTCAGGATATTTTCAAAGGAACAGAGTCTTCCAATTGTCACAAGCACTACATTTTTCTCAAGTCTGAATAAACTGACTTGACTTCTTTTGCTCAGTGGGAGAGCTGATGCATTTTCTCCACTGAGGACGGCTGCTGTCCCACGAATGCAGCTGAATTCTGTTCAACCGTAATCTAACCTTCGCTGTTTCCAGCTTTACCTCTTTAACTTCTGTAGTAGCGTCTCCCTCTTGATGACAAACTTCACTCCGCAGTAATAGAACTGTCCCGATTTTACTGTTTCCCTCTGATTATTTGGATCTAAGACCCAAGAGCTTGAGGAATAGAGTGATGACAGAGGCAGGGGAACAGAACACACATATCCATTGCCTGGCCTTACTAAACTAATGACTATTTGGTGAACATTAACCATGTGCGAAATGCCACATTGCCAAGACTGAGATCTGAAGAACAAATGTGTTTGGGTACCACAATTTTCCCTCAAAATCTCATCCTTCAGGAAACCTGGAGTTAAATTAAATGAGATTCTTTACAGAGCTTCTCTGTTGTACTTTTTCAGTTGTCTTATTTTGACTCCAGAGTGCCCTGTGGGGAAGACAGATGAACTAGCAAAGACTTCAATCAATGATGGTTCCAAACTCTGCTGGAGGTCATCTGACCAGATGGGCAAAGGAAGTGACCGATTTCTTACTCACAGTGACACCAGTTCAATATTGATTTCTGGAGGCTTGCTGTATGTCCTCAGAATGAGATTTTAGATGCTCCCATATAAACAAGCCTTTTAAAGATCCTTTTTTAATGGGGTTATAGTGCGGGAAACAAATATAAAAGGCATGGAGGGGTCAAGGTTGGCACTTACATCCTGTAAAAGGATCCTGATGGCTTGCAGTCAACTTTCCTGGCATTTCATGATTCTGTCACTAACTCAGTGACTTGACTTGTCACTAGTGATGATGTTACTGAATGGGAGCAAAGAGGGGAGGGGAGTTCAGGAAAGGGAGCCAATGAAAACTAAGCATGTATGCTGGTCAGCTTTGTCAACTTGACACAAACCAGACTCGACACAAACCCGGGCCACATGGGAAGAGGAAACTTCAGCTGAGGCATTTCTTCTATCAGATTGGCTTGTGGACTTGTCTATGGGGCATTTGATTGCTAAGTGATGTAGAAGAGTCCAGCCACTGTGGGGGCAGTGCCATCCCTAGGCAGGTGGACCTGGGCTGTATAAGAAAGGTAGCTGAGCAAGCCAGAGGGGGAGGGTGGGGGGGTGGGGGCGGGGAGCAAGCCAGTAAGCTATGTTCCTCCATGGTCTCTGCTTAAGTACCTGCCCTTCTTTCCCCAAGTTGGTTTTGGTAGGTGTTTAATCACAGCAACAGAGGAGCAAACTAGAGAGAATGAGGATGTCAGTAGGAAAACCATTGCTTTAAAATAAAGGGCCAACACTGGGAGTGGGGATGCACACCTTTAGTCCCAGCATTCAGGAGACAGAGGCAGGCAGATCTGTTAGTTCAAGGCCACTCTGGTCTACATAGTGAGTTCTAGGCCAGTTGGGGCTACTAGGAGACCCTGCCTCCAAGGACCAAAAAAGGATGGATGGATGGATAAATAAAAAATACTGCCCAGGGTGTTGGCTCAGTGGATAAAAGCACTTGCCATGCCCACCTGACGACCTGAGTTCAATCCCCAGAACTCAAATTAGACGTGGTAGCAAGCATCTGTAATCCCCAAGTCTGGATCCCCAGCACCATGTAAGTGCTACGGGTGTGTTGGTGTGTACCTGCGACCCCAGTGCTGGCAGAGAGGGGATGCAGAAACAGATCTCAGGTGGGCATTGGCCAGCCAGCCTGCCTATCCTAAACAGCGAGCTTTGGGTTCAGCAAATAGACTTTCCAAAAGTAAGGAGGAATGTAATTGAGGAAGACATTGTGACATTAACTTCTGAATTCTACACAGGCCTGCATAGATGAGAGTATCTACACACATGTACACATGCATAAGTGTGTGTACTACACACAGGTACACATGCATGCACCACATGCACCAATGTAACCTCTTATCAGACCCCATGTGAGAACTTGGGCTCACCTCTCCATTACCCCAGGAATGTAACGTCATACTTTAACTAGGTCCAATGGATTCCTGACCTCCACTACTAGATGTCAAAGTTTGCCAGACTCTCCAGATTTAGGGATTGGTAGGATGCTCTGACAGCTCAGAGAGGAACAAATGCTGTGGCAGGGCTGTGTATCCATGATGCACCTATAGCTCAGGTGACAGGCCACAAGTCGAGTCTTCAGACTCTGGGGCCTCACTCTGGCCTGTCCACCCTCATAATCTGTTTTAGTGGATATGGTCTTCCCTAAGAACGGCTTGTGTAATGGCCCCTCAGATTTGACTTTACTCTCCATGGAGGCCTGTTTTCATCTTAACCGAACCACCAGGCTACTAATTTTAGAACTCAGTATGTGGTTAGTGAACCTTCTTTACCGAATGTGTCTCCCTAAGAGATATTTTCATTCTCTCCCATTAAGCACTGTGAATCTTAAAACATTTCCTTTCTATGTGAAGCCACATGACTCACAAAATCATGCTCTTTCCTTTAAGTATACAAAATGATCCCAGTGTAAACTCCAAACTTCCCCCTGCTCTAGTCCCTAGAGTTACATAGGATGGATCTGATCATACGATCAATCCTAAAATTCTTCATCTTGGCTTCCTCTGAGGTAAGAAAGCAAATTCTTCCCTGTACTTTCTAGAGCCTAGACTACCTTCTTTTCTTCTTAGTATACTCTTTTCCCCCTCCAGACCCTTCTACTTTACTTCCAATTATATCTGCCCCATGGCCTATTAGAATACTCAAATCTTCCTCATCTAGTTAATAATCTTTCAACTTCTTGGTCCCTTACTAGCAGTAATTTTTCCAGAATCAGTTCTAAGAATGCATTCATAATGCCAATGAACTCTAAATTGAAGTCAATAGACCCTCTGCCTACTCTACCAAAATCCAAATTATACACAGATGTGAGTGCTAGTAACTTCTGGTAAAGATGCTGGGCCCACAGGTTTACCCTTGCTCTGGTGCTGCAGATGGTCAGAGTATACTCAAGACATGAGAGGTGGGAAGATGGAGTTCTCCAAGCCTGAGGCTCCCTCAAGCACAGTTCTACTTCTAAGCAGTCTGTGGTGACATGTTACCAAGAGTGGACTGATGTTTAGCTTTTGTCTTTTAGAGACAGAGTCTCCCTGTAGCCGCAGCTGGCCTGGAGCTTGCTACGGAGACCAGGCTGGCCTCAGTCTTACAAAGATCTACCTCCATGCTGAGTTCTGGGAATAAAGGTGTGCACCACAATGCCAGGGTGATATTTAGCTTTAACTAAACAAGTCTTCACAACCTAGGCGGCCTTGTGAGGAAAAGACTGCTATCATGAAGTTGCAAACCAATATGCCTCCAAATGTGATGTTAGAATCCGGACGGGACAGCTTCCACCCCTCCCCCTCTTACAGATGCCCATGGGCACCTACTGAGACTGAGAGTCTCAAGTTAACAGATTTCCAGGTACTGGGCTTCTCACCTGGAAAAGTGAGTTTACATCAAACTGGGGGTATTGATCACTACACATCCTGCCTCCTAACCCCTTCCTTTCTTCCTAAAGAGGAATCAGAGAGCCTGGGTGGGGGGAGGCTTGTGTGGTGAAGCCTTCCTTCATCCTCAGCTGTAAAAAGGGGCCCTGAGCCTGATTCACCTCAGAGCCCTTACCATGAGTGCTGTTGTCTGTCTGGTCCTGACATTAACAACCCTTCTGATAAATTTATTCGCAATTCTCTCACTCTCCCCTTCAAGCCCGCCCCAAGGCCTTTCACAGAGAGCATAAGAATCGAAGAGCTGCTCTCTTCCTAGTTTTACTTCATAATGTGGCTATTATAAAACAAGTCATTTCTCCCCAGAATCTGCCAAAAAGACTAATTGAAATTATCAAGGCTATTAGAGTAAAAGTTGCCGTTAACAACTGCAGATAATTTTTCATTGCTAAGTGCAGATGATTCCTTGCTAAGTTTGTCATAATTTCGAAGTCTCACTAATTCTGATAAGTTCATACCCAGCCTACAGAGCATGAATGTCTACTATTCTGTCAGCATTCTGTGGAAGAATGTGATTCTTACTCCAACACTGGGGAAGATTTCACTAAACTTAGCAATAAATGTTTAGGACTGAAAGATAAAAATCCATTTACCACTGGGAAAACATTCAGTTCCTTCCTGCCACGATATAAATTTCTGAAATACATTGGAAACAAAGGATCCAGCCAAATGCACTTCTTTATCAGCAGATACTGTTGATGGAAACACAATACAGAAGAGTACGAGAAATGAGGTTTAGAACAAATTACACGGTGTGGGAGTCTGCTGTACAGCGGGATGGAAGAACAGATGTTTTGAACCTGTCTCAGATTGTGGCATTGCCAGATTCCATTTCAAAAATGATATATACCTAAAATTACTTTTGTGAGCAATATTCAATATGAAATGACCCCTTCATGGAAAATGTAAGTGAAACCACTGTTGATACCAGGGTGAGCTTCCAACTCTATGATGTGCAATTCACCTATTAGATTATTCACAAGGAAGAGGTTGGTTGCCAGGAGGAAGTTGGGGACACAGCATGGTGTGCCAAAAGAGGGCACTGATGGGATGGGTTGCAAGAGAAAAATATTTTAATCACAGCAGATACCTTATGACACCTTTCCATTACAACTAACGAATGTAGCACAAATATTTTTCATATTACAATCTCATTGGAAAGGGGGAAAATACTTAAAGATGTGCTATGCTTGGGCTGGAGAGATGGCTCAATGGTTAGGGCATGTACTGCTCTTACAGAGGATCTGAGTTCAGTTCCTAGTACCCATGACAGACAGCCTGCAACTGCCTATAACTCCAGCCCCAGGGGATCCAACACCCTTTCATAGCTTCTGTGGGCACCGGCATGAACCCACAGACACACATACCTATGTATACACAGAATTTATACAAAATTATTTGTTGTGCATTTGTCTTTCAGAATGTCCAGTACTCTACATTAGTTAACCTTGACATTGTCACAGTTGGCAGACCTGGGGATATGTCTCCAAGGGTGATATTTTGTTCTGGAAATTGTCTTTTTGGAGTACATATTTTTTATTTTCATATCAGACATTTCAGGAAACTTGAGACTATAAAATTAATGCCAATTTTCTTGCACATGCAAAAACCACCCAAGATATTGATATATAACTCATTCAGTTTAGTAAATTTAGAAACATTCAACTTCATACTATGTACTTTATATAGATTTAGATTCAGTTCTATCTCAAGAATAAATAAAAGGCTGTCAACTAAGAATATAGAGTTTACACATTACAAACCTTTTTGTAAAGATTAGGACTATATTGTTGTAAGTAAAATATCCCAGAGGGAATTATAAAGGTTTATTTTTATTATTAAACTTTTTCCGTAGGTCACTCATTTCTCGATTGAATCTAGAGCAGCTTCCCTTTCCATGCCCCCATCCCACCTGAGTCCCTGCACTATGCCATACATGTCTTGCATCTTTTTCTGAGTCTTTACAGAGTTTTTCAGTTCTTTTGTTCTCTCCAACTCATATTGCTACATTATATATACATAGTTATATAAATACATATGTACATACATAACATACACATATCACTTGAATTGGAGGATTTTTTCTTCTTCCCTAATAGATGTCATATTTTCCTTAAGTGCTCAAAGGTTCCTCCTTGGCAACTCCAAACAACCATCAATCTTGCACTTTTGCTCCACATTGGGGTCTTTCCCTCCCATGGTCCACCAAATGAAGTTCAAATGTGTCCTGTCTTGATCCCCCTGCACTGGCTTTCATGATACAGCCCAGGTAGTCCAACAATGGCAGTCTACACTCTGATGAGGCTGACATCCCCTTAGCTATTTAGTCCACAAGCTGGGTATCTCAGTAGTCCCCATCTGGCATTGAAGGTTTGGAGGATTCTTGGAGAGACATGAGTCCTCAGTCCATATTAGGTTACAAAGCTGTGTCTCATGTCTTTGAGGAGTGCCAAAAGTGGTGGCAACCACAGAGTAGATGCACTTGCCAGGAAGAATTGGAGATAGGCCAAACAATACTCACTCTCTCTTCTTTGTCTTTTTATTAAGATCTCAAGTTCTATGTCTGCAGGACAGTTTCTCTGGTCTTACTGATTATTTGTATCTGGTTGTACTTTCCTTTTGGATGCTTAAGGCCACACAGTTAGCCCAGATTAACCAAGGTGTTTGTTTTCTCAAGGTCAGTTGAGGATCTGGTCCTCAAGTGTTTCTCGGGGTTTTTTTGGGAGGAGGGAAGGGTGGGAGCCCCTTTTTCCTTTCAGCTTTTCATTCACAATTTCTATCCACTCAGGACAAAAGCAGGTCTTGCTAGACCAGGCTTCCTTTTCTGAAGCATGAGCAGATTTTCCACTCTTTTACAATTTTTTTTTATTAATTTTATTTATTTCTGTATGTGTATGAATGTACTGTCTGCATGCAAGTCTGTGCACCCGTGTTGTGCAATGCTGTGGAGGTCAGAAGAGGGTGTCAGATTCCCCTGAAACTGGAGTTCTCCTGGAATTGGAGTTTCAGACAGCTCTCGGCTGCCATGTGGATGCTGGGGATCAAACCCGGGTCCTCTGCAAGAGCGGTCGGTGCTCTTAACTGCTAGGCCATCTTTCCAGCCCAGATTTTCCACTCTTTAGACTGGACACTAGCTGAAGTACCATCAGTGGCTCTGCAAGACCTCCCTGATCAGGAAGACTGGTGACCCACATCTGTAGGACATTTCAAGAGGTGCTCCCATGCATAATCCCCTAAGACTTGGTTGACCTCTGAAGGTAAGGAAATTTTGTCTTTAAATGTCTTAAATCAGCATACTGAGATCTGAGCTTTACATGTTAGGGTCTTTAAAAATAATCTTCTGATGACAAGTTGGTTGAAAAACTATAGAAATGTCATCTTCCATTTAGTTTCCAACACGTGAATGAGAGGGGATGAGAATATTCCGTGAGTGAAGGAGCTCGCGTTATGGGCAGATGAGTGACAGAATAGTGATGTCTTTTCATTTGGCGAGTCTCTCTCAGGCACGAGAACCTTTCATCCTAAGAATTATAATGAATTAAACTTAGAAAAGCTTTAAAAGTGCTATGTCATTGTTAAAAAAATACACTTTAGAAAATAAAGCATTTTTATTTACCTGACTAAAGTATTTTCATTTTCAATGAAGGCAAATCTTTTGTACTCTTAGAGGGATAAGTATTCTATACTGTTCCATTTGAGAATGCTAAGCCTACATGTTGCATTGTATACATATGACAGGTGCCCAGCTCCATTTCTGTCAGTCTACCCAGACTATAGTCAATTTACTGCCTTTCATTTGATCACAGGAACCACACTTTAGCTCATGACATCCCATCAAATCCAGGAATCATGATTCATCTTAGTTTTTGGTATTTTTGCTTTTTCTAATTTGTTTTTAATTTTTTAAAAATGTGTGTGTGCACATGAGTGCAGGTGCCTGCACAGGATCCCCTCACCCCGGAGATAAAAATCAGTTGTGGACTACCTGGTATAGGAACCAAAATTAGGTCCTTTGTAAGAGCAACAAGGGCTCTTAACCCTCTGGACCCATTTCTCCTGTGCCTGCTCACTCCATTTGATAACTCCTCTGCCTCTGTTGGGCCCTCTGGGCCCTAGAGAATGCGGCCTACTGTAACCCCCTGAGTCTGACTAGAGTTTAGCGACCTGTCTCTGGCTGGTCACTTCCACATAGGAGTGACTCAGCATAGTCCGACCTAAAAACACCTACAACTGATGTGGCGAGTTACTATTGGCCCAAAGCTATCCCCCCCACTCTACGTATCTCCTCCCCTGCCTTCTTTTCTCCACCCCTCCCACCAAGCATATATAAGCCGCTTCCTGATGCAATAAAGTGAGTCCTTGGTTTGACGAGACTCCCAACCCCCGTGTGGTTCTTTTCAGGTCCTCAACACTCGCCCTCCCGCTCAGCCCCGGAGGAGAGACAGGCTGGCCCAGCTCTCCTCTCTGCCCTACCTGCCAGAGGGACCCGGCTTGCCTCGAAATTTGTGGTAACTGTTCCTTCTCTTATATGGACCGTGGTATTTGGGGGAACTCAAATCTATGTTCCTGGGTTATAGTCTATTGTATTTGGCCCTAGAATTAATACACTATGACCCAGGAACACAGATAACAGAAGTCAAATCAAGGCACTTGAAAAATACATTGGAGATATCAGGTATGTAAGTTACAGCAAAGCAAAGAAACTGATTGCGGGCTTCAAATGCTATCTGATGGCATCCTTAGCCTTGGAGTTGGAGGAAGCTTGTGGTTTTTTATATCCTAAATACTTCACCTAATATCCAGAAAGATACTAAGTCACACACAGAAGTGGATAGGGGGCTAAAGCGAGTCCAAGATCATTTGTGGACCTGCCCCATTCCACTTCTCCTGCAACATTGCAACAAATTCGGCTTGTCTCAAAATGTCTAGCCCAATGCCTACAGCCACAGTAAGCTCTCCACTATCAATTGAGACAATTTGATGAATCCACCTTCAGTGGCCACTGAAGTCTTAATTTTTTTTTTAAATAAAGATAAAGAGTTGACTCAGGGCTAGAGAAATAAATAGCTCAGCTGTTAAGAGAGATTGTTACTATTGCAGAGGATCTGGATTTTAGTTCACAGCACCCGCATGGTGACTAACAACCATCTGTAACTCTGGTTACACAGAATCTGACACACTCTTCTGGCCTCCAAGGGAAACGTGTGCATTCAGGCAAATACTCATGCACATAAAAAATACAGTCAACCCTAGGTCTTGGGGTATCCCACCCTAAGGTAGGAGTTTCTCTAAGGTAGGCAGAAGCCCAAATATTACCATAGTCCTTCTCAGAGCCTTTCATTCTTGGGAAGCAATATTTATACCATCTGGAATTTGAGTCCATCCAGTTATGCCTATGAATTGGAGTTCGTGTGGTGGATAGATATGATTAGGTTCCATATAGTGGGATATCCAGGTATCAGGAGAGGTTATTATGTGGTACCACACAGACTGCCACAAATGGCTGACCAATATACCCAGGGATTTGTTATATTTCCAGTATCAATGACAATAACGTAATCCAACTGGTTGGACCCAGTAGATATTATTTCCATTTAATAGCAATGTATTTCCTTTGGATGGCTGTGATAAAAACACCATGGACCAAGGCAACTTACAGAATGAAGAGCTTATTTGGCTTATGGCTCCAGAGGGATGAGTCCATCCATCATGGTGGGGGGCACGGCAGGAGGCAGCTGGAGTAGAAAGCCAAGAGCGCACATCTCCAAGCTCTCACAGGAAGAGACGCAAAGTGAAATTTGGAACAAGGCTATGAACTTGCAGAGCTCACCTTCAGTGACATGTTTCCTCCTTCTGGCAAACCTTCAACTCCTAAAAGTTCCAGGACCTTCCCCAGCAGCACTCCCAACTGACCAAGCACTCACGGAGCCCATGGAGGACAGTCTCACTATTGCAGACACTCTATAGAGTTTGTATTGTCTTGGTGATAGAGGTTGTAGATCTAAGACAGAGGTACCCCAAAAGGGAATTCCCTTAGGTAGATTCAAATAGGGCTTTGCTAGTCTAATAGCTGGAACTTTTTCTTTATCTAAATGATACTGAAAAATAAGAGTTCTTTCCTAGGGGTAATGAAAGATTTGAATTTTTTGTTTGGTCTTTTTTGAGACAGGGTCTCCTTGTAGCTCCAACTGGCCTGGAACTCACTATGTAGACCAGGTTGGCTTTGAATCTCACACAGATCCCCCCCCCTACTTCCTCCTCCTGAGTGCTGGGATTAAAGGTTCATGCCACTATGCCTGATGGAGAGTTGAATCTATTTAACAAGAAATCTTTTTAATAAGACTTAGTTCAAGCAAGGTAGGAGATCTACATAAACAGCCATGACAATAACTTGATTAATGAAAATATCCCCATTTGTAACTTCACTTAAAACAAGGTAAGGATTATTTCTATCACTAGAGAGAGCTTGCTTATAAACAGTAACTTTTTGGTTATTTTGCACAGGTGCACCTGGGAGCTGTACAGCAGGGAACACAGTGCCAGACAGAAGACCCCTCCCATTGAGTGGTTGGTGAGAGTGATCCAAGACTCCCTTAAAATAACACAGGCTACTGCCAAAGCTTTTGATTATCTCCCAGAACTAGAAAATAAGACCCTACTGCTCAAGACAGGACATGCTTCAGAAACAGGACTTAGATTAATGGAGCAAGGACTTATATCTGAAGTTTAGCTCTCATAATGCTGGATAATAGCACACACTGCTAAGAGAAAAATCAATGGTCCAAACTAGCCCTAAAGTCTAATAACCATAAGCACAGCAAAGTACCTCTATTGCTGCAGTAGTGGCACCTAATGAACAGCTATCTAATTGGACTTAAAATCCTCTCAATGGTACTGAATTCAGCGTAGCACTGTAAACTCAGCCAAATGCATGTGGCTGGAGAGGACATAGATCCCAGAGAAAACCTGGTCTATCATATCTCTAGACAAATGAAATTTCTTACCATATACTAAATATGGAATCTTCTATTTACAGACAACCATACCATATACCACTCAAAGAAGCTTCACTTTGCAACAGGTAGAGGCTACTGCAGAATCCCACATCTGGGCAGACACAGAAAATATACATCTAAAAGATGCCCAATCCTAGGAGACACATCTACAGTTGAACTGCTGCACCCAAGACTCATGGAACATCGTGGAATGAGGGACACAGAAAATGAGTGTACCCCTCAATTCCCTCCAGTGAGGCTTCCTCACACGATTGAGAGCAGTGCACACAGAAAGCCATAACCGGCCAAGTTTGTAAGAATGGGAGACTCCAGAGTGTGTGTTACTGGACAGGACTCCTATTAAAACTCGCCCACCCACAGCTCAGGGATCGAGGAAGAGAGGGAAGAAAGGTTGTAAGAGCCAGGGCTGTGCATGGACACAGGGAAGCAGAGGCTTTCAGATGACTGGAAGCTTGCACATGTGAACTTGTGGCAATGCTGGCATCAGACATGGGATCCATGCCAACTCAGACAAGGTCTCAGAGTGGAGCAAGAGAAACGGGTGGTGGGTGGCCCTGGACTGAGAACTACTGAAGACCCATTACTGCTTGGGTGAGGAAGAGTAGGCCTTAAAAATTTCTAGATGTGCTGACTAGACTCCATCTGGGTATAAAACCTTGATGGATAGGACTTAACTTGGATGATGTAATAATGCATGAGTTCTGATGGGGTATTGGGGGATTGGGGCATGGGGGCCCTGAATTTTATTGGGAACCATTACATGAAATGTACAAATGCTCAATACAAAAATTTTTTTTAATCAAGTTTATGGATTGGAGAGATGGTTTGGTGGTTAAGAGTATTGGCTGCTCTTGCAAAGGATCCAGGTTTGATTCTCAGCACCCACCCAACTCTAGTTCCAGGGGATCCACAACACCATCTTCTGACCTCCACAGGCATTGCACAACACAGGTATACTTATCTGCAAACAATACACTCATACACATAAAAAACAAGTTTATATAAATGAACACATGCATTTTTTTTGGTCTTTTTGAAACAGGGTCTTCCTTTAAGTCCCAGCTGGCCTGGAGCTCACTATGCAGACCAGGCTGGCCTTGAACTCAGAGATCTGCCTGCCTCTGCCTCCCCAGTGCTGGGATTAAAGCATGCCCCACCATACCCGGTGAACACATGGCATTTTAACACACACATTAAATAAAATCTAAGGCTCTGCCACAGCTTTACAAGGTTTCAACTGTATTTGAAACATTTTCTCCTAGGTGACCCTCACCTCCCAGCCCTAGTTACTCATGCTACTCTTTGTCCTTGCTTCTGATTATTTTATTCATTGGGATATTGGCTTTATTACTAGCTATTGTCTGTCACAGTTTTATGTTGTCAATAACCTTGAAATTAAAGCAAAAATACAGTTGTGTTTATTCATAAAAAAGGAATTAAAGAAACCCTTACAAGTGGAAATATTTAAAAGCAGTTATTTATTTTTGTGTATGCAACACCTGTGCATAGGTACCTGTGAAGTCCAGAAGAGGGTATTGGAGCTCCTGGAGCTGTGGGTATAGGCAGTTGTGAGCTGCCCAACATAGGCGATGGGAACTGAATGGTCATCCTCTGGAAGAACAGGAAATACTCTTAACTGCTGAGCTATCTGTCCAGGTTCAAAAATGGACATTTTAAATAAAAGTCAGAAAACCCTATTTTGAAGGTCAAAATAACCTGAAATTTTTCTGGGAAAATCCTCGAGGTTCCCAATATGACCCAGGAAAACCACACTATATGTATATATGAAATTTACATATTTTGTCCAGTTTTCATATTGGAGTAAAGACAGCATAAGACAACCTCTCCAAGTTTTATTCTATAAGTCATTAGACCCTAACAATATTTTCCTTTGATGCAGAATTTTGTTCTGGTTAGAGATAAAGCAGGAAGAACAAGGTTGGAGAAAGGAGTAAACACTTATGGCTTCATGCAATGTATTAAGTTCTTGTTAATTTCCTCAAATATTATAAGTCTGTTTAAACTGTCGATCTCTTCTTGGTTAAGCTTTGTTGGTTCCCAGGATTTCAAATATTCATCCATTTCTCTTAGGTTTTCAAATTTACTGGAGTATAGGTTTTTGAAGTATTCCTGTTTGACTGTCTGGATCTTTACTTTGTCTACTAGGCTGAAAGATGTCATGTTTTCCTTAAGGAATTGTTTGAAGGCTCTTCCTTGGCAAGCCCAATCATCCATCAGTCCAATCATCCATCAGTCCTGCCCTTGTGCTCCACCCTGGGGTCTTCCCTTCCTGTGGTCACCAAATGAGGTCCAGTAAGCACCATGAACTGTCTTGATCTTTCTGTATTGGCCTCTGTGATACAGCCCTGGGTAGCCCAACAATGGCAGTCTATACTCTGAAGAGACTGAAACCCCAGTAGTTGCTCAGTCCGCAAGCTGGATGTCTCAGCAGTCCCCATGTGGAATTAAGTCTTAAACATTACCATTAGTCATAACAAAGACAAAGGGCAAATACTTCAAGATAGAGGCTGGAGCTGGATAGACAACTCAGTAGTTAGGAATTTTTGATATTCTTGCAGATGCCTGAGCTTACTCCCCTGCACCCAAACTGGGTGACTCAGAACTACATGTGACTCCAGCTCAAGGGACTCTGACACTCTTCTGGCAAAAGTTTAAAGGATATTTTGAGGCCTTATAAAAGATACAGAAATAAAAACAATCCAAAGCATGATACTGAAAAGTTGAAGTGAAAAAGTTCATCAAAAGCAGAAGGCAAACACAGCTGTTACACATTAACATATGAGCTAAGTGGTCTTAGAAACAGTCACTTTGGAATACCTCAATTATTTTAAATATGTATTAACATATATGCAATATATGGAATAACTTGATCTGAGAATATAGCAATCAAAATATGTAGTTCTAGGTGAAAGACAAAGTTTTCAGAGCAAACCATGAAATTCTTTCCTTAGCAACTAATAGAAAAGTAGATGAGTCAGTGATTTGGTCATAATAAACTTAGACATGTATAGAACAGTATATAAAACATTATGTTCATAGAAAAACCTGTCAAATATAAAGTGAATCAAACCAAATAAAGAAGCAAATTATACTGAATGAGCTCCAGTTAAATTCTAGTAGAAATCAATACAAATTATTGAAAAATCATCCTGTATTTGGGGAAACTCATGGTGAAAATTAGAAAGTATTTTAGGGACCAGCTTCTGCTTTTGTTAAAAATATAGAAAACCTGAAGCAATCACCACAGTTCCCTCAACAAGGGGTCAGATAATCCACACAAGTCTAGCTTTGCTTGAGCCTTTCAGAGAGCTGACATTAAACAACAATGACAAAAACAGCCATGGAGAAAGTTAAGAAAAACAGGGAAGCTGAAGGAATTCTTACAGGCCAAATGTAGACAAAAGCGTAGGCTGGATGGCAGGGTCATGGAGGGATGGATTGCTGCAGGGGACCAAGCACAAACATCTTATTCTGATTCCATAACTCTGCAGGCCATTCTTTTCCTCCATCATCTCCCTCACTTCCCCCCTCTTGATCTTTAATGCACACACAGCCACACCATCAGCTAAGATGCTAAAGATGCCGGTTTTACATCCTAATAGCTTGTTTGCAACAGAAATTCACTATTAGAATCAATAGAGCCAGATCAGTTCAGGCCGCCGCCATTCAGTTCCTTTAGCATCTGGCTGTAATCTCTGCATAGCATGTACTGAGCTCCATTGCATGGCAGTTTACAATTTCTACAGGTTATAAGTGAAGCGATAAGGGGGAGATAGATTTTTTTGTGACTTTCTTGAAACATCATAAACATTCCAATCACTTATTAATCTGAATATCCACATCCTAAGAAAGCACATAATCACTTCTTTCACCATCTGCATGCATGCATGTGCTGATATAACAACTCATTTTCTTCACTTTATTTGGTGGCCAATAAAGTTTTATATCTTTACTTGAATGACGTCTGGTTTGGTCATAGCTGCAGGGTTCAGGCCACCCAAACGTGCGATCATTCTAATAGTCTGTTGGCCTTTGAGTCCAGTTTCCACCTTCACCCTTCTGTTGTTTGGGGCAAGAAAATGGACCCTCATCCTTGCATGCTGCCTTTGCCAGGCACCTAAACTGGGCTTATCGGTGGTGAGTGGTCTGGTAGCCAGGGGGATTGGGGAGTGGGAGATAAGTGCTGCCTAAAGCAAAGGAGAAGGAATATTCTGACGTGTAACATTTTCCATCTGCTGCTGTGGTGTCTGCTTATCTTCAGGGTCCTACTCTGTGTTATCACATACATCTTTCCCCACCACAGTAGGTCTCTGAAGACTAGTTTCTGCTCAACAGTTATAGTATTAAACCAATTCCTAATGGCTTATTGTTACACCCATAGGTTAATGCATCTCTCAACTCTCAGAGAAGTTTCCTTATGCAGCAGATGGTGATTAACACAGAAACCTCCAACTGGCTGGTGTGTAGAGAACGAGTGCTGCAGAGGGTGATCCCCAAATAGGACATCTATATCAAACCTCTGCCACCCAGGACTGGGATCATTGTGGAACAGGGAGAAGATTTGTCTTTATTTTTCTTTATATAGGAAAAATACAAAATGACAATAACAAAACAAAACACTAAAGAAAAGGAGGGATTTCCATTTATTATTCTGGTGAAATAGAATCAATCTTCAGGGCTTGGTATGTACTTCTTATTCCCTTCTCTTTTTCTTTTCTTGTTCTTTCAGGGCTACCAGAAGGATGTGTTTTTACTGGCTAGTCCAGAAAGCCTTGAGTTCTCAGCTGAAATAGAGCCTGGGGGGTCTCATCCCTAAACTGCCTCATCAATTTCTAGCTCCAGTTATGTTACTCTCTGAAAAGGGTCACCCCAATTGCCAGAAGGGAATAGGGATGCTGTCTGCTCTAACTTCTTCCATACTGAGAAGGGACATTGGATGTGGCAACTGGGGTATCCCCCATTCAGAGGATCAATATAAAAAGACCCCCAAGCATAACTGTAGAGGGAAAAAAATCCTTGACTGGTGCCTGTGAAAGAAAAATGAAGGCAGGTGTAGTTAGGTACATGATCTAGGCAGGGCACCAGGAGAAGTAAGAACACGATGAATTCCAATGTCCAACTTAAGTCCATTAGAATTTCTTGACCAGGGGTTTCAAAGTGTCCATTTAGCAGACAGATTTTAAGAGCCAGAGGTGGTGGATGGCCACACGGAAATGGAGTTTTCCAGACAGCTGCTCAGTTACTCATATGAACTCTCACAATGATGGGAGAGTGCACAAGTCCCCTTCACATTCAAACCAGACAAAATCCCAGCATAGATGTACGGAACTGGGTAAGAAACCCCAGCCCTACTTGAGGAATTAGTGGCAACTGATGGCTTCTGGGAGGGAGACACAATGTCTTTCAAGCATAGGACTCTCACTAGGTTAACTAGACTCCAGTGAATAGACCCATACCAAAGGACTTTTGGGGACACAAATTAGACTCTGCCTTATTCTATATATATTAGAGTACATTAAATTGGCAGGGGCATACGGGGAGATGGATATTGGAAGGAGATCTAAATTCTGTTAAATCATATCATATGAAAATCAAATTTCAATAAGAACATTTTATTTATTATTGTGTGTATGAGTGTACTGTCTGCATGTAGGTTGGTGCACCCATGTCGTGCAATGCCACGGAGGTCAGAAGAGGGCATTGGATTCCCCTGGAACTGTAGTTACAGACGGTTCTTAGTCACCATGTGGGTGCTGGGAATTGAACCCAGGTCCTCTGAAAGAGCAGTAGGTGCCTTTAACTGCTGAGCCATCTCTCCAGCCCCAATAAGAACATTTTTAAAAGGATATAAATGATAAAGTTCAGTGCCTTTTCTAAAGAATAAGCAATTTTTTGGGGGTCTTTTTGAGACAGGGTCTCCCCTATAGCCTCAGCTGTCCTGGAACTCACTCTGTAGACCAGGCTGGCCTTGAACTCACAAAGATCCGCCTGACTCTGCCTCCTGAGTGCTAGGATTAAAGGCATGCACCATGATGCCTGGCTGAAGCAAATTCTTAACATACACATTTGTTTGAGAACTTTCACTTTTTTCCCCCTCAAAATGCCACAATTCCTCTTAAGGACTATGCACAAAAATTGCCTTTTCCTAGAAACATGAACTTGCTATATACATGTAAAAAATGCATGTATGTGTTCCTGTTTGTATGTGCACCACATATATGCAAAGTGCCTATGAAAGCCAGAAGAGGGCATTATAGCCTCTGAAATCAGAGTTATAGGTAGCAGTAAAGCTGTCCCATGTGGGTGCTGGGAACTGGAATAAGGTCCTCTGCAAGAGCAGCAAGCACTTTTTTTTTTTTTTTTGCAAGCACTCTTAACCAGTGAGCCATCCCACTAGCCCCTGAAGGTATTCATTTTATGACTATACCCCATTGACTCCCAGCACCTCCATCCATTTAGCTAATTACCTGGATTAAATTCCCTTTCTGAAAACATACTTTGTTGTCCCAGTTAAGATCCTGACTGACAAAAGGATACCTAACAGGAATTCCAAACGGAAAATTAAATCTGCCCATTTCTCAAAACAAGCAGAGTCTGATATCAGGGATGGAATAAGAAAAACAAGCTGGGTCATCAGTTAATATGGATGAAGGAAGTCTAAACATATTGGAAAATCAAGCAGAGGAATGCATTAGCAGAACAGAGAACAAACAGGATTCATTTCAGCAATGCAAGAGCAGATCAATACAGGGGAAGAGAATAGCTAACTCACTCCAAAGCAAAAACCCACATCTCAGATCTTAGGCAAGCATTTGCATCTTTTCTTCAGTACGAGTGAGCAAATTGTTAAGAAATTTCTAGAAATTGGTAGATTTTCCCTCGAGCTTTCTCTCTCTGATTCAGGGAAAGTATTCCACTTTTTTAGAAAAGCAGACTGTTCTTGTTGCTGTTTTTCTGCATTGCAACAATTTTTTGGCCCTAGCAAATGAGAAATAATGTTAAAGAGAAAAATACTTTAGCTATTGTATTAGTCAGGGTTCTCTAAAGGAACAGAAGCAACAGGACGAATATATAGCTATTTACAATTTATTGATTTGCTCACGTGGCAGAGCTCAAGTAGTCCAACAGTAGCCACAGCGCACTGGAGAGGCTGAGAATCCAGGGAACTGCTCAGTCCGCAAGGCTCAGTAGTCCCAATCTGGTGCTGAAGGCCCGATGGATTCCAGGAGATCTGCCGGTCTCAATACACGCTGGGATCCGAAGGGTTGATCACAGCAGCAAGACAAACTCACCAGTGAGAGAGAGGCAAGCTGCAGGGGAAGAAAAAAAAAAAAAAGGGACCAGCTCCCTCTGCCATGGCCTTTAATACTGCCTGCCGGCAGAAGGCAACATCCACATTTGGGGTGGGCCACCCGGGTTGAGGTAGTCCAATCCGAAGATCCTTTTTCTCTGATTTGTTCTTTAGTCCAGTCAAGTTGACACCCAGGATTAACCATCACAGCTATGATTATATTTCGAGCTCAAGGTTATATTTATGTTTACTGTGCAAGCCAATATTTTAGGACCAGAAAGGCCTAATAAATGATACTGTAGCCATATTTAAGATTAAGTCCAAGGAGGCACTTCCCTTAGGTGAGTGCTTAGACTCCCTAGGTTGTGGGCAACACTGCTGGATCCTTCACTTAAAACTGCTACAGACTCCTACCTCTATATATGTGGGAAAAGGCAAGAGAACTTCCTATGGTCCGTGTTCAAAGGTGTGGAGGGACCTAATTCTAATGTAGACTCAGCTGCACAGCCCTTAACAGTTATGAGCTCAAATACACTGGCTTATTGGTTACCAAGACAAAATTAGTACTCATATTTTCTAGTAGTTTCTCTAGTCAAGCCTTCCTTCCTAACTCATTTTAGCTTAAACAGAGAGAAGCAGATTATAAGCTAAACAGTTTATTAATAGGCAAGTCTCCTAACCTATATTCCATCATTAGCCAATATGTCTGGTCCCTGACCAAAAAGACAAGGCTGATGGAAATCCTCAGTCACCCCCACTCCCTCAAAGAATCAGTTCTTAGATCTACAGCTTTGTAATTTAATAAATGTGCATTTTTCTTTCATCTTTTAGTAATCTTAAACAGGAAAATTACTAGCTTATGGAATTGCTTAGACCTGTAATTAAGCTTGAATATTGTGTAATGTTTTTCAAAAACATGTGTTTTTGAAAAGACAAGTATTTAAAGTTATGCATTTACCTTGGGGTATTTGACTCATTCTTTGACCTAGTAATTATGAAGTGGAGCATTTAAAATTAGCAGGGTATGGGAAATTACTGCACAGGTTATATTTTCTCATGGAAATGTAATTTCCGCTTTTGGAAATGTAAGCTCTTCTAGTCTGGTATAAGGATTTTTATTCATTTTCTATGGATGCATAGAAAATGTGCCCTGTTAAGAGATCAAAGGTTCAATGTGTGATTATCAATTTACCATAAAGCTTCATATTTTTTTCTACCCTAAGAACTCAGGAAGAAAGATCCAAAGAAATGAAACTACTTGACCTAGTAACTGTATTTCTAGATCCTTTCCAAAATATTTTCACATAGTGTTTAAAGAGTATTTTGGGCTATTCATTTGGTGTTGGTTAAGGAATATTGAAAGAGAACCCAAGTGTTCAATACAGAAAATAAAAACCAGTTAGAAACTATGAGATTAGCTTAACACTTAGTGCTAAATTTAAAAAGATCTGTAACAGTTATTCATGTAAATTTAACATATTACTTCAGACAAATACATATTTTTAGGCATTTAAACCATGCAGAGTAGAGTGGTTAGGAGGAGGAGGAGGAGGAGGAAGAAAAATAGCAAGAACAAAGAGAAACAAGTGTAAGGAAGAAGGAACCTAGAACAAGAAAATGGGACCAGTATGGGCATGATCTAGGCACCATTTTTTCTTTTACTTTCCCTCCGTTTATTTTATGTTCTCAACTAGTGAAAGAAATGGGAATTGGAGAAGGAATTGGTTGTGAAGAAAAAGTATAAAGGAGAGCAAAGGGAATTATTAAACCCATGAGAATTTAGGGAGTGCAAAATTTTCCCTTTGGGGAATGGACTCACTTTTCCCTTGGCCACGTACCTAATGTCTCCTCTAATTATAGCACATGTTTATGACTTAAATTTTTCTGAATAAAAATTCAGTGCATAAAATGAAGGTAAATTCAAGCCATATAGATAGGGCCCCCAGACAGAATCAGGACCAGCTGGCTCTCTGGCCTCACTGGGGCGAGAAAAATGGCTTCAATCCTGTGTTGAGCAAGAAATGGACCATGTGGAAGTGGAAGAATTTCCTAAGGAGAGCTGTTAAACATAAATAAGACTTCCAGGACACTTTTTCTGCAAATATTTTTAAAGAAAAATTTTGAGACTTAAGAGCGTGATAAAAATTTGCACATATCAATAAGTTTATAAAAGGATAATATAAATTTAGGTTCCAAAGATTAAATGATATTTGTTAGACTGGCAGTTCCAAGATGGTGTGGACTGGAGGGTCCACACACTTCTCTTCCAGCCAGGAGCCCATGTTTGAAAGCCCATGCAAACCACCAGAGGAAGCCAACACCTAGTTCCGGATTCCACAGAGACCAATGGATCTGAGACCTACCTTCAGGGCCCTGACCTGGCCTAATTGGCCAGATTCCAACACATCACCACCCCCCCCCCCCAAAGATCCTTAGTGGACCCCAGATTTGTGCTTTCCCTTGTCTTTTACTCCCAAGGCCATCAGATTCACCCGAGAGTGCATTTCTCTGGAATAAAAACCTGCCTTTATTTACTTTCAAGTTGGACTGATTCAGCCTCTCATCAAGAACCTTTTATTATCTAGAACTACTTTAGCTTTTTCTAACTATGCTGTCTAGGCTGGCCTATAATTCATGGACAAGGTCAAAGTAGCCCTCAGGATCCTGGACTCCTGATACCACACACTGGCAGGATGTTCTGTCTTTGAGCACGGACATGGACCTCTGCTGTATTTCTGACTTAACGCACAACCAGTGGAAATGATTGTATGTCACCTTTGTGATTTTATTTTTCAGTCTTTTCCAGACAGCTTCTCCCTGTAGCCCCAGCTGTCCTGGAACTCACTCTATAGACCAGGCTGGCCTTGAACTCACAAAAATCTGCCTGCCTTTGCCTCTCAAGTACTAAGATTAAAGGCATGCACCACCATGCCCTGTGGGTGAAGATACTCTTTTCCCTTTCCGGCTTTAATGAAGCCAGGTGGTGTGCTGGGAAACTCATTCAGCAGGGAAATTCAGGAAGACTCTGAAAGTGAAGACTGTATCCAGCTAATAGCCATCGGGAAATGAAGCCTTCAGTCTGGCCACCATATCGGAGATAAATTGTAGCAACTTAGAAGGGAATTCTTATGCAGTTGCATCCAAGAGGAGACTTCAGTCTTTCCAGGGTTTTGCACCTTCTGAGACCCCAGTGCAGTGGACCCAGAGAAGCAGAGCCAGGACTCCTGATTAGAGAATGAGATGTATGTTGCATCTAAGTGGATAAATGAGGTAACATTGCTAGTGAGGTCTAACTAGGCTCAGCAAATCATATGCTCACTGAGTAGACATTGGAGAAACAAGTATTTGAACTTTTCACTTGGCTTGGCACACACGCCATGGGGACTGCATACCATACATGCTACTCGCTGGTACCTGATGGTGCCCCAGTGGCTACAATCCCTGGGCTCTGGGAACTCTACAAGTGCTGTTTCATTAGCCCATGTTGGTTGACCTAATCACATTCATCCTTTATGCTTCGTATTCCTATGACATCTGTAAAAACACCTGAGGTCTAGTGTTCTATTGGACCACTTAATATCAAATAAGGAAAGCCAAGCTTATGTTAGCTGGCCTAATAGGTCTTGTATCTTTAACATATGATTGAACTAAGATTTAATATTTTTAAAAGTAGACATTTATGCAATACACTCATACGTTTGAAAATATATTACTTGCATGTATGTAAGTGCACCCGTAATCATGTATTACAGAGGCAGAAGAGGGCATCAGATCCCCCTGAAACTGGAGATATAGACAGTTGTTAGCTGCCACATGAGCCCTGGGAATCAAACCTGGGTTCTCTGTAAGAGTGACAAGTGCTCTTAATCACTGAGCAATCTCCCCAGCCCTAATGTTTTTTCTCATAGATATATTCAGTCAGAATCCCAGATAAAATGTTAATTTCTACAGAAAAATTCTGGCATTTTGAAATTCACATGGAAATGGAAACAGTATAGATAACAGTTTTTAATGCAGGAGAGCTAAGTTAGATAATTTTATTGATTAAGACTTAAACTGGCCATAATCAAGACAGCATAAGGAGCATAAGTCTGGCAGAGAGTAGATATAAATCACTTGTTAGGATTTCTGGGAAAGAATTTTCTAGAAGAGAATCAATAGAAATAAACACACATAGTATATTAGTGAGTACACAGTGCATAGCTGAGGCCAAGTCAGTGTGTTCCAGCAAAGATGGCGGTTGGCCCATGCCACAGCAGCCGTAGTTGAGCTGAAGACTTAGGTGTATAAGGTTTACTGGGGGGATTGTGGAGAAAATAGGAAGGACAAGAGAATGCACCAAGTATCATAGATGTGATACAAGACTCTGGTGCAGAGACCTCCAGGTAAACTACAGAAGATATACACTGGACCACGGTAGCTAAGTCTTCAACCAAAGTGGTGATTATTAAGAGGAAGCTCTTCAGAGAGTCTCAGCATGGCCAGGGAGTGGGGACAGTCATTGGTCCTGGGCCTCCCTAAGAGAGGACAATACCTCTGCTGTGTGGAACAATTTCCTTCTAAATAAATCCTCCCCTCTTGGAGGGAAGCTGGGTAAACAAGATGTTTAAAGGATGTCTTGAGGGGAGGTGATGGGTTTGCCCATTCTACAGGAGAAGTTAAACTCAGTTAAAACTCAGGAATTAAACAACTCAGTAGCTTCAAGAAGTCCCTGAAATCGAGTTCACAGGCTCCTCCCTCCCCAAGTACATATAAGCCTTAAGATCAGCTGAAAGACCCTCTTAGACCAGCCAAAGCATTTGGAAGAATCAGGCACAAGCTGAGCTGTCTAGAAGAATCTCAGACCAACTGAGATCTGGGGTAGATCCCTGGAGCTTGCTGGCCAGTTGGCCTAGGTTATCATTGAGCCCCAGGTCTTAGTGAGAGACCCTGCCTCAAAAAAGATGGCTGATGAGGAATATCTGCCTACACCTACACACACACACCCCTACACCATTTCTCTGTGCTGCATATTTCCAGCAAAGGAGATTTCTTTCCCTGTTTATGCCTTAATGGCTATGCCCACATTGAAAGAAATTTATATCCTGGATAAAGTTTTATATGTTATAGCCCAGCCGTCAAGAGCACTGGCTGTTCTTGCAGAGGACCCAGGGTTCAATTCCTAGCACCCACATGGCAGTTAACTGTCCATAACTTCAATTCCAGGGGATCTGACACCCTCTTCTGACCTCTGAGCATGATATGGGCACCCCTACCTACATGGAGGCAATATACTCCTACATATAAATTGAAAAAATTTTTAAAGGTTAGTGCTTGAGGTTGGAGAGATGGCCCAGCAGTTATGAGTACTGGCTGTTCTTGCCAAAGATCCTCCCTAGCACCCACATATTAGCTAACAACCCTCTAACTTTAGTTCTAGGGGATCTGATCCCCTCTTCTGACCTCTGCAAGCCTTGCATGGCATGGGTGCACTTACATGCAGGTGATATACTCATATACAGAAGATAAAAACAATATTTAAGATTAATGCTTTTTTTTCCAACTCTAACACCCCAGTCTCTTGCATCAGATTCTGCTATATCATTTATACACAGCATCCAAAGTAGTAAAGAAATAAAACATTTCATGTTAGCTCACTCACAGAAAGTGCTAAAGATTGGCCCAAATTTCCTTTTTCGTTCTACTTCCTGCATCTTGAATTTGATTCATAGCAGTTACTGACACAAATTTCTAGAATCTTCTCATTTACATGGTGATTGATATGTGAAGAATTTTAATGTTTCCTAAATTCCAAACATGTGGGCACCGAGTTAGCTAAGGAAACTAAGTCATTTTGGTTGGAGAAGGTGGTAGCTATCCGTGGCACGACTCCTTCCTCTGGGCGACCTGATTGCAGCAGTTATAGAAGATGTGTGCCCACACCATCCTACCTCAAGTGCCCCTCCAAGGGCTTTGTCTCCAATCTGGGCCCTCATACTTCTCACGATTTGGCTCAGAAGCAGCGGGGCAGTTGACACCTCTTAAAAGATTGCCACTGGTCATTAGGGGATAGAAGATGGGGCTGCATGTCACAGCCTCACATCCTGCAGAGGCTCCACTGAACCATACGCAGAATTCCCTCTGGGATGGATGGAGCCCCAGATGCTCACAGCAGTGACCAGCATCTTCAGCAAGTGATGTTGGCAAAACTGGATCACCACTTGAAGAATGAAATTAAACCCCTACCTCTCGCCCTGTACAAAAGTCAACTCTAGATGGATCAAAGACCTCATGTGAAACCCAAAACTCTGAAGGTGATAGAAAAAATTGGCAGCAGACTACAAGACATAGGCGTAGGAAAAGATTTCCTAAATCAGACAGCAGCTGCACAAGAATTAAGGTCAACAATTGACAAATGGGACCTCATTAAGCTCAAAAGCTTCTGTACATCAAAAGAAACAATCAAGGAAGTGAAGAGAAAACCCACACCACATATACATCTGACAAAGCGTTGATTTCCAGAGTATATAAACTACTCAAAAAACAAATGACCCACCCAATAGATGGAGCAAAGGGCTGAGCAGAGACTTCACAAGTGAGGAATTAGAGATAGCTGAGAAACGTCACTAGTGTTCAATGTCACTAGTAATTAGGGTTATGCAAATTAAAACCACTTTAAGATATCATCTCACTCTGATAAGACTGGCTAGGATCAAGAAAACAAATGATACCAAGTGCTGGAGAGGTTGTGGGGAAAGGGGAGAACACTCATCCACTGCTGGTGGGAATGTAAACTAGTACAGTCACTATGGAAAGCAGTGTGGAGAACCCTTGGAAGACTCAAAATGAGCTTGCCATCTGACCCAGTCATACCACTCCTGGGTATATACCCACAAGACTCTTCTTACAGAAGAGATACATACACAGCCATGTTTATTGCAGCTCTGTTCACAATAGCAAAAAGCTGGAACCAACCCAAATGCCTTTCAACTGACGAGTGGATAGCGAAAATGTGGTACATTTACACAATGGAATTCTATGCAGCAGTAAAAAGACATCATGAACTTTGCAGGTAAATGGATAGAACTTGAAGATATTATGTTAAGTGAAGTAACAGTCCCAGAAAAACAAACGAATGATATCCTTCATCTGTGGATGCTATCGCCAATAACCCAGTTGTAAATATTTCTGGGGAGTGATGCATATTGGAAAGAATACCACCACCACCAACAGAAAAGACTGCATCAAAGAACTGACTGAAACAGGGAATCTGGTGGGGTGGGAGGGTTGGGCGGGGGACACAGGTCTATATTAAATTAATTGATGTGAGTTTAACAGGTATCCAAATTTGCCCAAAGTTTGTCTACATATTATATGGTATTTTAGGACTTAGTAAAAGCAAAAATGTCTATATTATACATTGGTTAAAAGTTTTTTAATAAAAATGGTAATACATTTAAGCTAATTGGAAATATAAATTTTCCACATTTGTTTTACTTAAAATTTATGTAACAACAACTTTGGGATTAATGTATACAAATGTTCTCTACAGTTTTTGTGTTGTACAGTATCATCTTGTAGGATAATTTAACTTAAGGAATTGAGTTTGCTTCCCAAATTAACAACACACAGTCAATGATAAACAGCTTGGGTAAATTTAATGAAAATTTACACCTTGATTTCTGCCTATAGGTATGTGTACTACAACTGCCTTTTTGAGATTCATGGGTAAAATAAAAACCTAAAATATAAAAGGGAGGATACAGTTATAAAACCTTATATCAAATTTTTCAATTTAAATCTTAAAAACTATGGGAAAAGATTTGCATGTTCCCACAGGTCAAAACATCACCAACATAATGGCCGAGAAAGAAAAGATACAGCTTCGCATTGTGCAGGATGTACCAAGAAATACCAGCAGAGAAGTTGGCCCATCTAAACATTAAAAGGAAGAAAAGCCTTAGACTGTTACAGGCATCAAACATCTCTATGGATCCTATTTGTAACAACTATTTATAATGAGTCCTAATGAACTTTACCTTCCAGGTGCTGCAATGTTTTAATGAGAGACTTTCTTACCTCTTTTTCATAGAACAAAGAAAAACATGATGGTAATGAAGTCATTCTCTAACTGTAAATTAGAGCTGACTGTTATAGAGGTGATCTCTTATAAAACTGGTAAAACTGCTTTCTTTAATTGACTAATAGACATAGGAACTGTGAAAAGGATTATTCTCTATTCAGAGCCAAATACTAAAGTCTTTATAAGATGTGCAATTAAGTAAAGTATAATACAGGAGAGCTCTGATATCAGCAATGGATTATTCTGCCAAGGAGATGTTGGCCAGGGGATCCAAACATCCAAAAGGTAAAAAACAAAAAATACATATGTGTGTGTGCATATATGCATACATACGCGCGCGCGCGCCCCCCCCCCCACAC
>VZQC01010024.1:8595-24201 GCA_009823505.1 Rhizomys pruinosus
TCTTTTCATAGTGTCCCCATATTTCCTCCTGGTTGGTCCACGTTTGTGTATTTTTAAATTTTCTATAATCTTTTTTGAAGCTTTAAATGCTCTGGTTATCTTCCCAGGTCCCTGATATGCTTTGTTCTGGCGTCTTCTTTTCCTCCATTCTAATTCTGAGGCTTTTTTTTCCTTTTTCCTTTTCTTTTCTTTCTTCTGATTGACTGATGTTCTAATTCCTTTTGTTTGTTTCCTCCTCCTGTGTTTTCTTTAGTACTCTCTTCCATTTCCTTTTTGGAACTTCCAATCTCGTCTTTGTGCTTTCTCAATCGCTTCTGGTTCTCCTTTCTTCTTGGGTTGGACTTCCTTTTTCAGGGTTTCTTCTACTTCCATTCGGAAGTTTTGTTTTTTGTCTTTCTCTTTTCATCCCTCTACTAGTTTCTTTTCTGGAGTTTTTGACATTCTGTTCCTTTATTCTTTCCGAAGTTTGTCCTTGTATCCCTCTAGGGCCTTTTTTGAGTTTTTCATTCTCTCCCCCTCTTCTATTCCATGACTTCTTTCTTTCTCGTGCCCCTGCTTTGGGTTTCTTTAATTTCTCCTAAAAAAAATTTGTTTCTCTGTGTATTTGCAATTATGCGTCTAAGCTCTGTTCCTTGGGTCCCCTCCAAGGGGATCCCAGTGTGGCTAGCCCTCCCTCCAGGTTTGGTAGGGCCTGGTGGGGGAATATCCTGTGCCTTTCCCCCATGTTCCCATGTTGTCCCTACATCGTGTCCCTGGCATATGGAGTTCCCTTTTGTGGTTCAAGTCCAAACGACTTTGCACTATATTAGCGGATGGTTTTTTTGCTTGCCTCCTTCTGATGGCGTTTTTTTTTTTTTTGTTTTTTAATGGTAGTGACTTGGCTAGGTTTCAGGTTTTCAGTTTTGTGTATATATTGGATGTTGGAAGCCTAATTTAGTTTTCTCTTTCTGTTCTGAAAGGTTCTCCAAATGGAAGACACCACTTGGATTCTTAGAGGCAATTCACTTGGCGTGGGGGGGGGGAAAATTGTGTGCCTTACCCCTTTCCTTGCCTGATCCAGGCCCTGCCCCAGTACTCTGCCGGGACACCGGAGACGGGTTCAGAGCGAGACCCTCTCTCCTCTCCCAGCTCACTTGCCCCCCGGCAGACCACGCCGAGAGCTGTAGAGCCGTGTACCTAGCCTGGCGCGTTATAGCGTCATCTCCCCTGCGACCCCGGTTCCCGCCCACAAGTCCAGCCGGGACCAGAGCAGAGGGAAACGCGACCCTCAGCTCACCCGAGCGCGGTCCCTCTGGGCCGGGGACCCCGTAGACGGGTTCAGAGCGAGACCCTCTCCCAGCTGCCCCCCCGCCAGACCACGCCTAGAGCTGTAGAGTTGTGTACCTGGCCTGGCGCGTTATCAAGGATGAAGTCTTATCATTGTCAGGAAAATGGGTAGAAGTTGTGAACAACATGTTAAGGAAAACAAGAGGCAAATGTCTTTGCATCTGGAAGGAAGGCTTCAAAAGCAAAGGGCCGAAAAATAGAACTGTGGTAAGATGAGATTGGGACCAGCAGGAGAGGAGAGGGGATGAGAATGGACTGTTGGTGAGGGAGAGAAATCAGAGTCCTGATATCGAACTACCTCATTCATACACACATGTCAAAATGTGACCTATGTTTTGTGCAGTTATTAAATACTAAATAAAAATATTCTCATTTTTTTAATCAGCCAAAGTATTGAAGATAACACATTTTTGTAAATGTTGGAACAAAGTTACAAGTGCAAATTCAAGAGATATCTAAAGAATGATGGTCACAGGATTAGGACTTGAAAGTGTATAATCATCTCTATTTCCTTAAATTTGTGTGGGAGAGAGGTGTCACTGCTGTTAGAGGAGCTGACACTGATGTTAGGGCCATGGGAGTTTTGGGTTGCCTCAGAGGTGAGAGAGCCTCAGAGTTGGAGGAAGGAAGGATAGGAGGAAGTTGATAGTGCAATAGTAGGAGCAGCACATCCCTGGGCACAGTTGGGCTCCAACGCTAGAGGTTCAGAACTGCATCTGCTTGGGATGAAGTTCAAGAGAAGGTGCATTCAAAGCTCCTTTCCACTGCTTGAGCTCTGAGCCAGGGGCTTCAAACTCCTTACTAAGGGTTCCTCTTCACCTGGACCCAATGAGGAGGCTCCATGTGCTTGCTCTGTGAGACATTCTCCCTGTAGAGTTCACAGGATACAGAGCCAACACTCCTTACATCATCTACTGGGGTCGTTATGTTGCTTAGAGATGAACTAAAATAGTGATGCATAGTGACACGAATCCAAGAAAGAGAAACGACCCATACATATATGTGTATGCTTGAAAAATTAACATTTATTTAACATGTAGGGATATGTCCATTTTTAAATAGAGGGAAAATAAGATGAGGGATAACGTCAAAGTTTGTAGGTGTCAGACAAATTTTATGTTACAGGCATAGAGTAACCTGGAAGAGGTCTAGGCAGTGTATTTGGAGGTTAAAATCAATCTGTTAGAACAAAGATTTTATAATTCGTCTCTGGGGATTCTACTCATAGATCATCGACCACAGGAGCATTGGTGGATGAACAGGGTAGCATGGGAGAGCGCTCTCAGCAGCAAGAAACACTGGAGCAGGCTGGGCGGCATCAGGTGGTCCTGCAGCAGGTGGTCTGGCAGTTCCTGGGCTAGTGGCAGCTATGCTGTTGGCTCCTGGGCTGGTGGCAGCTGGCCTGGTGGCAGCAGAGATGGTGGCTGCTGGCATGATGGCAGCTGGTATGGTGGCAGCTGGGCTGGTGGTTCCTGGGCTGTAGGCCCCTGGGCTGGTGGCAGCTGGGCTGGCAGCAGGTCTCCTGGCAGGAGCCTCAGACACAGCCTTGCTCAGAGCACACAGAGCCATAAAGGGAGCTGAACATGGTGTCAGAGGATGGAGGTCCTCGGTAGGTTTTCAAGAAGGTCGGTTGGAAGGTTTGGAAGCCTCCCTGCCCACCTCCCCTTTTATAACTTTCTAAAGGGCTGCTGTGTGCAGTGGTGGCACAGGCCTTTAATCACATTCCTTGGGATTAAACTCACTCTGGGTGTGGTGGCACATGCCTTTAACCACAGTCCTTGGGATTAAACAGACATTATTACTAAAAGCCCTCTCAATTGGAGTGAACATATGCGTGGCTTTGTAAACTCAGCCAAATATACATGGCTGGAGAGGTTGTAGATCCTAGAGCAAACCCTATCTCTGTCAAATCTCTAGTTAAATGAAATTTCTTTCCATGTGTTAAATGTGGATCCTTAGGATTACAGACAAGCATACCATGCACAATTCATGAAAGAAGCTTCCTTTTGCGATGTATGGAGACTGTTACACAGTTCCAGAACCGGTCAAACAGAGAGAATAAATGTCTCTGAGAAACATAATCCTAAGTGACACGTCTTCAGTGCAACCTCTACACATAGATGATGCATCTAGACTCTCATCAGAGAAGCTTGGCTTTGCAACAGATGGAGGTTTCTGCAGAATCCCACTTCTGTTTCTTGAATCAGGAGGTAGATTAGACCTCACCCTTCAGACCTCCCATTAGGAAAATGGGGGCTTATGGGAAGGGAGGTAGAATGCAGGGATACAAAGGCGAGAGAGGAAGACGTGGATAGGAATGAACAAATGGGGTAAAAATGTGAGAGCAGGTAGAGGAGGGAATATGGGGAGGGAAAACTAACACTAAAGATCTTTGAACCGGGCGTGGTGGCGCATGCCTTTAACCCTAGCACTTGGGAGGCAGAGGCAGGTGGATCTTTGTGAGTTCTAGGCCAGCCTGGTCTACAGAGGGAGTTCCAGGACAGGTGGGGCTATAGGGAGACCCTGTCTCGAAAAGACCAAAAAAAAAAAAAAAANTTTTTGTCTCTCAAGTATTTTAGGCTGCAGTGTTAGATCATTCACTTGTTGCTCTTTTCTTTTTTCAATGTGGCACTTAGAGCATAAGATTCCCTCTTAGGATTGCTTTCTAGAGTGTCCCATAGGCATTTTTCGCTGGGTTGTTTTTCATTGTCATTCAGTTCCAGGCAATGTTTTTATTCTTTTTTTCTCGATTCTTCCGACCCACTCTACTTTCAGGATGTTGTTTAGTCTCGCATGTGTTCCTGGGGTTGTAGGGTTTATCTGGGTGTTGATATGGTTTATTTGCACTGGTCTGATAAAAATGACAATGAGAAGTTTGTTTCCAATCTTTTATTATATTTGTTTCCCTGTGTCCCAGCTATATGGTCTATTTTGAGATGTCCATGCAGGGTGTGAGCTAGCAAAGAGTTGTTCTCTGGTGCTTTCGGGATGAAACTATTCGGTGTTAGATGTCTGTGAGGTCATTTTGGTGTATTGCATTGTCACTTTAGTTCAGATGTCTCTTGTTTATCCTTTGTCCTGCTGATCTGTCTAGAGGACTTAATGGGTATTGAAGTCCCCTCAGTTTGTGCTGGGGTTAATATGTGACTTGAGATCCTGCAGAATTGTCTTTATAAGTTTGGCACCAGAGTTTGGTGCATTATATATTCATAATTGTTCGAACTCACTCGTCAATTGTTCCTTTTATTAGGATGTAATGGCCCTCCTTTGTCTCTTGATTTCGTTTTGCTTTTTTGAGTCTATTTTTGTCTGATATTAGAATAGGCCACACCCCTCTTCTTTCGAGTACCATTTGCTTGGAAACTCTTCCTTCCCTTCACACTTAAGTGGTCCTATCCTTTGAACTGAAATTGAAATTGAGGGGGGTTTCTTGTAGACAGCATATAGATGGGTTGTTCCCCCTAATCTTCTCCCAGTCTATGCCTTTTGATTGGGGGAGTTTAAGCCCATTAATATTTAAGGTTATAATTGAAACATGGCTGTTGCTTCTCCTTCACTTTATTATCCATTTGGACTTCTAAGCCTTTGGCATATTTGCTCCTATGGTGTTAGTGTTCTTTGTTAGCTTTCATTTTCCTAGGTGTTTGAGGATTGTGCTCCTCTCTTCTGCCCTTTGAATTGCTTCAATTATTTAATGAAGAGTTGGTTTTCCAGAACATGTACTCATCTTGTTTATGTCACGGAAGATTTCTCTCTCCTTCAAGTATAATAGCTCTCCATTTTTGCTGGGTTAAAGTATTCTGGGTTGGCATCCAATCCCTTAAACACTGGGAATGCTTTTGCTCCATGTCTTCTGCTTCTATGGTTTGAAAGGAGACGTCAGTTGTAATTCGATGGGTTTCCCTTTGTATTGACTTTGTTTTTTCTTTTGTGGCCTCCACGAATTTTGTCTTTGTTTTTGGGCATCTAGCATTTTTACTATGATATAGTGCGTGGGGTTCTTCTTTTCTGATTTTGTATATTTGGCGTCCTATGTGCTTCCTTGTATTCCTTGTATGGGCTTGTCTTATTTAGTTTATGGGGAACAGTTTTACATTCCTAATAATTCTGCTCTCCGAGATCTGATCACCATACTATTCCTCTTGGGATTCTTCTCATTCCTCTGTTCCTATCATGTGGAGGTTTGGTCTCTTCATAGTGTCCCATATCTTCTGATTGTTCCACCCTCTCTCTTCGATTCTTAAATTTCTTCATAATCTTTATTTGAGCTTTTTATTGCTCGTGTTATCTTCCAGGTCTGCTTTTCTTTCTTTTTTTTTTTTTTTTTTTTTTTTTTTTTTTTTTTTTTTCCTTTTTTTTCTTGATTGGATGAGCGTTCTAATTCCTTTTTTGTTCTACCTCCTGTTGTTTCTTTAGCTACTTCCATTCCATCAGTTCTGCGCTTCTCAACTTTCTCATAGAAAATAAAAACAATATCAAATCCCAAAAAACAAAATATATCATATGAGATAACTAAAACAAACTTATTATAATCTTTGAGATTTAAAGACATATACACATATATACAAAATAATTATTAAATACATACAAATAATACCACATCGGGAATTTGTTTATAAATCCATACCTTCAATAGATTACAATATACAAATAGAAGAGAATTGTCTTCATGTCACACTTTAGTTCTTTCCGGGTTATGTCATTGTATAACCCTCTAGCGTCTTTCTTGAGCTTATTTTCTCTCTACTATATAAAGAAAATATCAATGGAACTTCTTCTTTTTTTCTTATAAATTATTCTACTGTGTGATGTCTGCAAAAATTATTCGCTCTAAGCATCTGTTAAGAACCATGGGTCTCCCTCCAAGGGGATCCCAATTACGAGAAAATATTTCCCTCCAGGTTACGGGCCTGGATTCGTGAGAGTATCACTGTCCATACCATGTTAATGTCCCTCTCGTCTCCCTTAGGAAACTACTGGAATTTCACCCTATCTGTGGCTCCAAAGCCAAACGAACATAATTTACATATATAAGCGGATAGGTTTTGCTTGCCATCCTATCCTATAAGCTTCTTTTCTTTTTTTTTCTTTAATGGTGCATATTAGACTTGGCTTTTCATTTCTCCTGTGTATATATTGGGATAGTTGGAAGCCTAAGTATAAATCTACAATACATATATATAAGATATAATAGAGGTTCTACCAAAAGGAAGACCCATGGATTACTATAGCAATCACTTGGCGAAGGGGGGTATTGTGTGCCTGATTTAGCCCGAGACAACAAAAACACCTCTGGGCCGGGGACCCGTAGACGTGTTCACAGTAAGACCCTCTCCCAGCGACCCCCCGCCAGACCACGCCTAGATCAATTGTAGAGCTGTGTACCATGGACACATAGCAAACAGATAAAAAAATAAATGAAGACGTACAATCCCACAACAATAGGACAGAACAACACACGATAACACAAGAACCACAAGTCTCCAAGCCGGGGACCGAGCAGGGGAAACGCGACCCCATCAGACTATCACACCGAGCCGCGGTCCCTCTGGGCCGGGGACCGCTTAGACGGGTTCAGAGCGAGACCCTCCCCAGCTGCCCCCCGCCAGACACGCTGAGGCTGTAGATGTTGTGTACCTGGCCTGGCGCCGTTACTCAAAAGGAACTGAAAGTCTTTCTATCATTGTCAGGGAAAATGGGATAGAAGTTGTGACAACATGATTAAGGACAAGAGGGCAAAATCTGTCTTTGGCATCGGAGGAGAGCTCAAAGCAGACAGGGCCGAAAAAATAGACTGGTGGCTACAAGATGAGATGGACCAGGCAAGGAGACAGAAAGGGGATGAGAGTGGACTGTTGGTGAGGGAGGAAATCTGAGTCCTGATATCGAACTACCTCATTCATACACACATACAAAAAAAAAAAAAAAAAAAAAAAAAAAAAAAAAAAAAAAAAAAAAAATAAAAAAATATTCTATTGTTTTTATTATCAGCCCAAGCATAAGATAACACATTTGTTAAACGTTGGACAAAGCTTAAACAAGTGCAAATCAAGAATATCTACAAGAATGAGGCGACAGGATTAGACTTGAACGTGATAATAATCATCTCATATTTCCTTAAATTTTTGTGGTTAGAAAGAAGGTTGGTCACTGCTGTATAGTGAGGGAGAGCATCGGAACAGCTCGTTGACTGATTACAGGGGTGTTGACCCGAATGGGAGTGTGGCGTTGTATGCCTCACTGAGGAGATGATGGAGGATGTCTCTCAGGCGTTGGTTTAGGAGAGTAGGTTGGGATGGATTATGGGAGGCACTAGTTTCGCTAAGTGGTGGAAGAGAGCTCGCTCCAGAAGTTTGGATAAGAGGGGCAGCACATCCCGGCGCGAGATTGTAAGCTCGACACGAACGGCTTTAGAGAGAGTATCGAGATACTTGGAAGAGTCGTAGCAGGCTCTGACGTCGCACTGGCAACGTTATCAGTGGGCGTCGACGAGCGCTTGACGCATACGTTCAAGCTCACTTATCATGCCTTCTGTTCTTGGAGCTCTTGGCCTACGAAGCCTTTCAACGAGAAACTTGTCGCATTCAAAGCTCCTTTCTCTCACCATATAGCGGCGGTTTGACTGCGCTCCATCTCGTGGACCCGACACTAGGGAGGAGGGCTCCAATTTTTGCTGCTTGCTCATGTGAATCGCAACTTTATCTCCCACTTGGTAGGTGTTCTCTTCCACATGGCACACTTGGACACAATAGCAGTGAGAGGGCCATACCCATCGTCCTTGCTATCTATGTCCATCTTTCCATCTGGCTTGGTCGTTAGGACTTCTCCTAGTTTGAGTATGGCTTTAGTGATGAAACATGTAATCAGAAGTAGTCGCCAATCAGCATTCCCATACTGATCAATCAGAATCCCATAGGATAGAGGCTAGTTACATAGCTCATATCTGATTTAGATATTGATTGAATGCTTTGACAATAAAAAATTATAGTGACATATTTACTATAATGATGGACTAACGGTGATAGATCTTCCCCATGAAGATAAGCAGAGAAAAATACGGGATGCCCAGGTCAACGATTTAATCGTTTGCCTAAAGGTGTCTATTTGAGAGTTCAAGACAATATAAATTATAAATTACATGTTCATTTACAGGGGACATAAGTAATCCTAGTGAAAGTATGGTCTATTAAAAGTTAGCAGATGTTAATTTGGAAGAGTGTATAGAGCAAGTCTTAGATCTAGTCCAAGAATGTTTTGTTAGTGATGTCTAGAAACTATACTATTTTACCTGTGTTCGCTATAGGGGGATCATCATGACTCCAATACGAGCATAACGCACTCGAGCAAAGGGAAGCGTATTGGTCCCGAGTGTATTTTGGTGAGTTAACAAGATAGGTAGATCACTGTTCGTTAGAACAGCGAAAAGGAATTCTTTGTACTTACAATGTCCATTCTCTCAGGATATACTACTCACACTTTTGAGCGACTCAGTGCGAAGGCATGGCGGCAGCGGCAATTTTGAAGGTGGTGGGCTGCAGCGGCAGAGTTTGGATCTGGACCAAGTTCGACTTGGCTGCATGTGCAGAGACGGCTTTCCTGTCTGCTCTGGGCATCCTGCGCTGCAAGAAACACTGGGGATGGCCAAGCGTGGCCTTGGGCGCAATCAGCGCCTCGATCCTGCAGGCAGGTGGCTGCGCAGATGTGCTGCTGGCGCAGTCCCCTGAGGCAGCTGGTTGCGTCTTTCTGGCTACTGCTACGGCGTCGCTAGGCGTCTGGGTATCAGCTGGGCCTGGTTGGGCCAAGCTGCGCAGCTGGGTAGGATATGCGTGGCTGTTCGCCTTGGGACCAAATGGGGCACCTTGGCGAGCTGCTGGGTATGGTGGGCAGCTCTCGGATGCTGGGTGTGGCTCTGGGGCTAGGACGGCCGCTGGGTCTGCCTTGGCTAGGTGGGCTGCCCAGACAGCATGCCCTGCTTGGCTCGCCAGGATAGCTGCTAGGCCAGGACACGGCGACTCACGCAATTCAAACAGCCTTAGGCTCACGAGCCCTGAAACCATCCAGAGCCATAGGTAGCTGCGAGGAGTCATGGAAAGCAGTCGTCTCGTCAGGTTAGGTTGTATAGTGCATAGGCAGAATGCCGCTTCGGTAGATGTGGCCTGTGTTTTTGGCAAGGCAACAGTACCCTGGCCCGGTTTCGGAACCGGTCCTCCTTTTTGCTAAGCCTCTCCTCCAGCATGCCCGCTCAGTGCCTCCCCTTTTGCACGATATGAGATTGCGCACAGGCCCCTTTTATTAATTAGGCGCTCATTCGCTGCGTTTGGGCCTTAGAATCTCACTGGCTGTGACAGGCTGCTTGTAAGTGCACATGCCATTCTCTTGAGACACAACCTTACAACTCACTGCTCTTGCTCGCGTGATTGAGTAGAGCACGAACCTAGCTATCTTACTTATACAGACACCCCTCACATTGAGACGTACCTTGGGATAAAACATACACTTGTTAACATATTACTAAAATGCCGTTGCCTCGGCTGTGTTAATTGAAGCAGTTACAGACCCATATTAATATACCGTAGGGGCCTGTTGTACAGCTACAGAGACCGGACATATTAGTAACGATCTGCTTCAAGGCAAGAGGTTGACCCTTATGACTCTTTTCACAAGATCTCAGACGGTAATAAATGCACCTTTCTTTCCATGGTAAATGTGCGATCATTCTACTGTCTAAAAGGTACTCTACCAGTGTGCATAAGCAATAACCGATGCCAACAAATTCTATAACATTAGTCCATTAGTTTAGCTCAATTTAATCTGTTCGAGGATGTCTGGGAGATTCTGATCTACAACAAGTTCCATAGACCTGCACAACTTATCCAGGATACAAAAGCAAGAGTTTCACTTCATTTAGATGCTGCATCTGTAAGAAATCACTTAATGCTACAGTGTGTACTACAGTCCATTCGAGTGGCATTCCAGAACCCGGACTCACTAACATAGACAACAGATAATAGAATTGATGTCTTCTATCGTTAGACTCTTCATCAAGAGCAAGTCATCTCTGCGCCCTTCATCAAGTCATGAACCAGGTATGCGTATCCGTTGTTAAGCACAATCTGCATACAACTACCTCAGACTTACTTGTTTCTTATGACTATCAAGCTAGTCATTAGTCTTTAGAAGAGCATACACCCTTTTCAGACACGCCGATTAGGAAAACATGGTTTTGCCAGGGATTATGGAGACAGGGAGAGGGAGTGTGAGTTCCTAGCGGTTATACAACATGAAGTCGCCACGCGAGCGACGAACCGTTGAACTAGTAGTTTACCTCTGATGAACAAATGGTCAAGGAAGATTAATGTCAACTTTTAAGCCAGACGTTAGCAAGGCACTATGTAGAAACAGAGTGGCGAATCATAGGGGGGAGGAAGAACTAACCACTCAACAGATCTGTACTTGAAAGCTTTCGTGCTTGGGTAAGGCGGGCATGCCTTTGATCCAGGCACTTGGGAGGCAAGAGCAGGTGGATCTCTTGTGCAATCAGTTGACTGACATAGGGGCCAGCCGTGGTCTAATCAAGAGTGGCCAAGTTCCAGGACAGGTGGGAGCTACATAAGGGAGACCCTGATCCGAAAAGACCAAAAAAATAAAAAAAAAAACACACCATAATAAAGATCTTATTGAAAAGTCTTACAGAACCTGCTACTGCTGATGGAACTCTAACCCCACGCGCACTATTATTACATTAATTATTATTATATTATTTTATAAGTTTACATTAAGCCGAGTCCCCTCATATCAGCTCCATAGAGTCAGTGCCCTTTACCAGACACCTCAGGCAAAGTCAAATAAAAAAAGCCCACACTCCAGAGTGGCGTACCCCTCTTTTGCCCTCCATGTTTGACAGGCATGCTCCATGGATCCTTCACCACTTCTGGCTTTGTTCCACTGCAGTCAGTTGCCTTCGGACTTTTATTGTGAGACCGAGTTGCTGAAGACCTTACACATGTGATTTAGAGAACACAGAGAAATCAAGCTTGTACTGACTTCAAAGGCCTATCTCTACTGCCTAGCCTTCATAGTACTAGTGTAGAGTCTACAGGAACAGAGAAAACAAGATTCCTCCTCAACCTTAGCCCACCCGTTGAACCCTACACGCTACACATAAACAACTGTCGCCGGGACGGCTAATATTGACCATTGGTTCACGAGGGCACAAATGCTTAATTAGGAATAGCAACCTACTTGCATGATTGCTCTTAGGCCCTGCTTTCACAATTGGAGTCCATACCTGGCACTGATAGCAGAAACAAGATTCTGGGTCTAGACAAGTCATAGGCATAGTGGAGAAACAACTACTATTATTGCTCTCATGTGGGCATACGCATTAACCTCGATCTTTCTTTTTTATATTTCATTGTGTGTGTATTACTGTACCGTCTGCAGCAGGCACCCAATCGATGGTGACCATGCTCTATGCGTCGCAATGCCGTGGAGGTACAGAAGAGGGTCTCGGATTTCCCCTGGCAGTGGAAGTTCTCGTCGAATTGAGTTTCAGACCGGCTCTCCGCCGCCCATGTGCTTGCTTGGAATCGAACCCGTGTCCTCTGTAACAGCAGCATGTCAGCGCTCTTATCCACTAGGCCATCTCTCCAGCCCCTAAACTGAATCTTAAGAGTTTATAGTTATCCCCATGGATTATTGCATCTCTCAGCGCTCACTGGATCAGCTTCTTCTGGCAGCAGATGGTGATTAAGACAGAGACCCACAGTAGGTCCATGGGACTTCAGAGTGCTCCATCCTAAAGGAGATGCCATATTAGAGCCTCTCTTCCCAGGACTCCAGGATCAGTGCAGAAGGGACAGAAAGGTGACAAGAAGCAGAGGTGGTAGATGAATATGAGGAACTCATGTTCTCCATATACAACACAGAGATTACACATATGAATCCACAATGCTATGAGAGCATGCACAAGCCTCAGCCAGGCAAAGCCCCAGCATGGAGGGGGAAAGTGGGCAAGAAGACCCAGCCTGAGCAGAGGAAGTGTTGGCCACTGGCAGCTGCAGGGAGACGGAGACCCGTTTTCTTTAGGGGCCTGGTGCTGGTTGACCAGGCCTCGGTGTGTAGACCCACAATATGAGACTTTGAGGAACACAAATTAGACTTAAATATAAAAATAAATAATAGAGGACTTGAGTGAGGGAGGGTTGGGAGGTGGGGGTGAATCTGAGGGGAGATGGGGAGGAATTCTGAATAGGGTCAAAATCTTTTGTATGAAATTTTCAAATAACAAAATATCATTTAAAAAAGAAGTCCTGACAAACAGATATGTCCCTGAAAGGATATCAACTTATATTTATTCATAGTGTGGATACATTAATAACTTAAAATGTGCAAACAGCCTGTCCAAGTGGCCATTAGATTAGGGTTTCTAACAATAAGGAATACTGCCATCCATCACCCATCCTCTCTTGGTAAGGAATCAGACACAGGCTGGTTTGTAACTGTGTCATGATGTCATTAAATGTCTTACTTAAGACCATTTAATGACCAAGCCTGTTATAATATATTCTGTCATACCTGCTTAACAGACATTTAATTTACACGCTTTTCATAGGCTTGTGGTTTTAAATTAAAGAATATGAATGTTTTACATAATGACACATCTCAGGTTAAGAAGTTGTAGTTTTTTGTTTGTTTTTTCCTTCTAGATTTACAGTATAAGAGAGACAGAGAAGAAGATAAAGGTATTAGAGAAAGACTTTATGATTATTTGCATGGAAATGACTATTTATATTCAGGGAGAGTAAAAAAAAATCCTTCCCCCAGAGCTAAAAATACAGAATTCTCATTGTGGACCAATGTACACACAGTCCTAACCCTCTAAACTATGGGTCTTCACTGGTGGCAAGGTGGAACCACCCGGGGACAGATAGCAGGAGCAACACCCTCTTCCCCTGAAGAACACTTTCCATTCAGTTGGTCTGGACATGGCCCAGAGTTTTCACATTTTGTGAAGCTCCTCAGATTTTTACACTGAGCAGTAAAGTCTGAGATTCACTGTTAAAATCCATGTTTCATGTAAGTCTTTCAATTTCAATAGTGATCAGGGAGCACAAAGATATTTCTTTTTTGTATATTTTAAATAAACTTTATATTGGAACCCCCCCAAAATACCAAAGATTTCATCATATGTGAGGGATAGTTCAGCCTTATTCTATTCCATTTTTTGTGTGTTTGTTGTTAAGTAAACCCATATTTGTTTTCTGGAACTTTCTGATAGGTTTCCTAATAAGGAAGTGTAAGACCTAAAAAAAAAAAAACAAAAAACAAAACAAAACAGATCAGGAATAACAATTTTACCTCAATCTGGTCATTTTGAAGGTTAAATGGTATGCCATTAATAATTGTGTAGAAGGACTACTACATCTTTACAGTCCCTTGTGAATATTTATCTTCCACAAATACAAATGAAATACTTTCCAATTCTAAGAAAAATTTTTTACTAAAACTCCTATTACCACAAAACATGTCTAGAAAAGACAAATGAAGACAAGATCTCAAATGTATGCTGGCAGTGACGTGACAATCATTGAGATGAAATCTGAATGGATGAGCATTTAGTGATGGAGATGCTGCCTAACCAAACCTCAGATATGGAGTTTTACACTCTCTCCTTTACACACTTTAATGGTTCATTCTGTGACACAGTACAGAAACAAATTGTGAATATAAGTACAAATTAAAGAGATAATTGGTTTAAAATTAAGACAGAAATTTCTTCTCACTATATAGCTTTGTTTTTCCCTTAGGAAAAGATAATCATAGGAAAAGATTACACTAAATGTCAAAAAATTTCATTAACTATTTTTGGCTACATTTACTATCTTTTACCCAAAAGACTTTTTTTTTAACATTTGAAATATAAAAAGCTTATCCTTACTTAACAAAAACCCATCATATACTTAGTATTTTAATGTTAGCATGAAAGTCTGTATTAGATTGGTTTAAGTAAAAGACAGTTTTAAAATTGAAGTGTGTTTACCAGATGAGTTAGGTGGCACCTGCCTATAATTCCAACACTCAGGAAGGATTACAATTGTGAAGACAGCCTACACTACAGAGTAAGACCTTAAACCAGAATAGAGCAACAAAAACTAAAAGTAGTAATCTGCATTGCTCCTAAAATGCATGTTCAGGTTCAAAAAAACCTGTAAAAGAGCAGTGTCTCTATTCTTATGATTTATTGTAGGTATTAAAAGTTCCTTTCTTGAGGTGGCACATTGGGAGGTTGGGTGTTTCCTGATACTATCTGAAAACAAATTGCCTTTGAAAGTTTTATCATCTGGAGAGAAAGAAAACAAAATAGGTGAGGTTGCTTTTTCTACAGCTGAAAATGGATTTTCAAAAATGGCTGGCAGGAAAGAGATTTAAAACCATATCTGATAAGGAAATAAATGAGGCAGCTTCAAATTAAAACTACAAATGTAAATCAATAGTTTAAGAAAATATTAAAATCTACCTAAAATTACTGCCTAAGTATTCAAGAGAATAGCCGTAGAATTTAAATATAGGATTTATCAACAATAAATAATCTTTTTTTTAGTGCAAATAGTACAGAAAAGTATCTCAAAGCAAACAGCTAATCTATACAAAATCAGTCAGTTCTGTATACAACCTATATAGTGTCATCCAGCCACTGTCATGAAAAGCCAGTCCACAAGTTATAAATATAAAACAGTGTGCTTAGTTTGTGTCTCATTTCCTTCTTGGCAGACCATGCTTTCAGGAACATCTATAAAGGAGTGTGGAATTGGCTGTGCATCGCTATTGCCTGCTGAAGTTTCTCTCCTTTAGCTCTTCTATAGTGGCAAATTGTTCTCTTTTCCATGAAGTTACTGAGAAAAATCATCTATGTCAGTTTTCCCTCCAAGAAATCTTCAGCAATATTATCAGATTCTTCCTGAGCTTCATGTGCAGCTCCTTTCAATCTTGCCTGTGGGGCACTTGCACTACAGCTCTCACTGAGTTCTTGCTGCCTCTGCATCTTCTTTTCAAAGGTAGATTTCATCTGTGTCAGTAACTCATACTTATCTAAGGCAAGCAAAACAAAACAAACCTTCAACATGGTGATAAGACATTTGTGATTGGCATCGGAATACAGGAAAAAAAAAGAAAAGGGAAACCCTCATGCCAGGACACGGTGAATGGATAACATGGGAAAGGTGCAGGATAATTCCGCACCAAGGTTTACCAACCCTGTAGGAGTTAGCTACAATGGAC
>VZQC01010024.1:34885-48127 GCA_009823505.1 Rhizomys pruinosus
TCTTTGCCTGGTTTTGGTAATAGAGTGATGTTGGCTTCATAGAAGGAATTTGGGAGAGTTCCCTCTGATTGTATACTTCTAAACAGTTTCAGAAATAATGGTTGTAGGTCTTTTTGAAATGTTTTATAGAATTCTGCTGTGAAACCGTCTGGGCCTGGGCTTTTTTTAGTTGGGAGGCTTCTTACTACATCCTCTATTTCTTCATATGTTATGGGTCTGTTTAAGCTGCTGGTCTCCTCTTGGCCAAGCTTTGGTGATTCCCAAGATTTCAGATATTCATCCATTTCTTCTAGATTTTCAAACTTGGTAGAATATAGGTTCTTGTAATATTCCCATATAATTTTCTTGATCTTTTCCTTGTCCGTTGTGATATTTCCCTTTTCATCACAGATTGTATTGATTTGGAGTTGTTCCTTCTTTCTTTTTGTTAACTGGGCTAGAGGTCTGTCTATCTTGTTTATTCTTTCAAAGAACCAACTTTTGGCTTCATTGATTTTTTGTATTGTTTTCTTTGTTTCTATTTCATTGATTTCTGCTCTGATTTTTGTTATTTCTTCCTGTCTGTTGCATTTAGGGTTCATCTGTTTTTGCCTCTCAAGTGCTTTTAGCTGTAGTGTTAGATCATTCACTTGTGCTCTTTCTGTTTTTCTAATGTAGGCACCCAGGGCTATAAACTTCCCTAGGACTTTTTTTAAGTATCCCATAGGTTTTGTTGTGTTGTTATGTCATTGTCATTCAGTTCCGGGAATGCTTTTATTTTTTTCTTTCTTTATCTCTTGCTTGACCCATTCATTATTCAAGAGTGTGTTGCTTAGTCTCCATGTGTTCTTGTAGGCAGTAGGGCTTATCCTGGTGTTGATGTTGAGCTTTAATTACACTGTGGTCTGACAGAATGCATGAAATTATTTCAATCTTTTTGTATTTGTGGAGGTTTCTTCCGTGTCCCAGTATGTGGTCTAATTTGGAGAATGTTCCGTGGGGTTCTGAGTAGAAAGTGTATTCTCTGGTATTAGGGTGGAATATTCAGTAGAGGTCTATGAGGTCCATTTGATGTATCATATTGTTCAGTTCAGATGTTTCTCTGTTTATTCTTTGTCCTGTTGACCTATCCAAAGGACTCAGTGGGATATTGAAATCCCCTACTATGAGTGTACTGGGGTTAGTGTGGGAATTGTGGTCTTGGAGAATTGTCTTTATTAAATTTGGTGCACCAGTATTTGAGGCATATTTATTCATAATTGTGAAATCTTCTTGGTGAATTGTTCCTTCGATAAAAGTGTAATGGCCGAGATCTCCTGAGACCAGCTCAGGCAAAGGCAGGTGCCTGGGGCGTGGGCCAAAGAGCCTGCCCACAGCCAGTCCCCCCCCCAAACTGAGATTATGAAGGCATCTGAAGGAGACAAGCAAAGCAAGCCTTCAACATAGTGAAGAGGCATTTAGGACTTACATTGGAATACAGGTGAGGATATGCCAGGAACACGAAGAAGAGACAACACAGGAAAGGTCCAGGATAATCCCAGAGGATAATCCCGCATCAAGCTCTACCAAATATATGGAAGATTCCTACAGTGGGATCCCCATGGAGATGGCCCAAAACACAGATATCAGAAACACAATTGGGAACATATTTAAAGAACTGCAACATTATAAAGAGCAAATCAGCTGGGCGTGGTGGTGCACGCCTTTAATCCTAGCACTTGGGAGGCAGAGGTAGGAGGATCTTTGTGAGTTCAAGGCCAGCCTGGTCTACAGAGTGAGTTCCAGGTCATCTGGGGCTACAGGGAGACCCTGTCTCGAAAAGACCAAAAAAAAAAAAAANGAAGAAAGGAATGGCTATACCCGAGCAGCAAGAGAACCGTAGTTAAGAAGGTATAATTGTGGAAATACTAAGCTAGAAGAGGAATGCAAACAGAAACCAAATGATGGGAAGCAATATAAATCTCTCAATAACAACTTTAAACATATTGATTGATGAACTCCCCAACTCAAGAGACATAGAATAGGTGGCATGGGGATAAGAAAAAAATTCCATCTTTTTGTTGTTCTGCAAGAAACCCATCTCAACTTAAAGGAAGGAGTCTCCTAAGGTGAAAGTGTGGAAGAAAATATTCCAAGACTGGCACTAATTAGTAAGCCCGGAGTTGAAATCTCTAATATCCGGTTGGGGAGATTGGCTCAGCGGTTAGCGCCATTGATACTCTTGCAGAGGACCTGGGTTCGAGTCCCAACACACACATTGGCAGCTAATAACCATCTTAGGCCGGTGTGGTGGTCGCATGTCTTAATCCCAGCACTCAGGCGGCAGAAGCAGGCAGATCTCTGTGAGTTCAGGCCAACCTGGTCTACATAGCGAGCTCCCAGGGCCAGCTGGACTAAAAGGGAGGGACCCTGACTCAAAAAAAAAAAAAAATAAAGACAAAAAAGAAATTCTAATATCATATAAAAATAAACTAGTCAGAAGAGATGAATAGGGTCACTTCATTCTTACTAAAGGTTAAACTAATACCAAGAAGATATCAGTCAGGAATATATATGCACCAAAACTTCTGGTGCCCCTAACTTCATAAACACAATAATACAGGATTTTAACACACAGATCAATCCCAAAATACTCACAGTAGGGGACCTCAATACTTCACTGTGTCCATTAGTACCGGGTCAACTGGACAATGAATAAACAGAGACATCTGAGCTAATCAATACAATAAATCAAATGGACCTAAAAACATCTGCCGAATTTCACTCAAGTAACAAAGACTATACTTTCTATTCAAGCACCTCATGGAACTTTCTCCAAAAACGACCACATACTGAGCACAAAAACAAACCTCAACAAAATACAAAAGTGAAACTCATTCCATGCATTCTATCAGACTACCATTGTAGGATGGGGCAGTCCTCTGACAAAGGATGGACTTTTGACATGGAATGTTTCCTCACAAGTTCAATGCTTTCTCATGCCAAGATCTCCTGCCTCTCTAAGATTGTGAACTTGACTGATTCTTCTAAAGAAAAAGGAGGGGTCAGAAGGCACCACCCTGCCCAACCAGCCCCGATAAAATTTGACTGCATAAGGGGGGAGGGGCCAGGGTCATATAAAAGACCATCACAATTTTGCCATCTTGGGCAGAGGTCACTGAATCCATGCTGGGATTTTGGACAGACATGAGGGGAAGGGACATTGATGTTCGGCATGTAAGTGACATATATATCACTTTCACAGAGTGAATGCTTTCGTTCACTCTGTAAACAACTGAGTTAAACTTGCTAGGGACTCCCTGGCCTGTGGTTTGGAGAGCCTTTCCTTGTTTTGCTGGGGAACTGTGGGGTGGTGGAGGCAGGTCACCACAGGTGCAGGTACCTCCCTGGAGGAATCTCTATGACAACAATGCAATAAAACTAATTTCAATACCAGAAGAAGCCCTTCTAAATAAACACAAACTCATGTGAAAATAAACTCTTTTAAATAATGAATAGGTTAAAGAAGAAATTAAGAAAAGAAATAAAAGTATTTCTGGGGAATTAAACAAAAAGGACACTACACACACCCTAAATCTGGGACACTTTAGAAACAGTCCTAAGAAGGAAATTTAATCACTCTACGTGTCACATTTAAAAAAAATTGAAAAGCGCCACAAATAATGACTTAACATTGCAACTCAAGACACTTGACAGAGAACAACCACAAATGAAACTCAAACACAGCAGACAAGATTAACAAAAATCAGAGCAGAATTAATGAACTCGAACACCAAAGAAAACAATACAATCAATGAGTCTAAGAGCTGGGTTATTTGCAAAGATAAACAGATCGAAGTCCTTAGCCTAGTTAACTCGAAGAAAGGAAAGTAGGAAGGAGAATGTAAGAGAAGATGAAGAGACTTGAGGGTGGTGGGAGAGAAGGAACGGAAATGCACCTGATGTGAAAGCAGTGGGAGAACTCTCAGGGGGAGGAAGATGATCAGCAGGAGTAGGGAAAGATAGATAAGGCAGGGTAATTGGAAAAGAAATGAAATAAAACAAAAGGGGGGGAAAAAAAAAAAAATCACCCCCCCCCAAACACACACAGCATAATGAAAAACACAACATTTTGTCATCGCACAAATAAACAATTAATTAAAAATTACACTATTCAAACTGAAAATGCACAGGTAGGTAGGAGCTGGGTGCTTCAGCAGATTGTTGTTTGATTTAATTTGGTGTCTTGTGCTTGATTGGCTTTTGTGGCTCTGGGGCGGAGTTATCCTCCCAGTTGGTATAAAAGATGGGTTTGCTTGAGTCTTGAGATTGGAGATCTCACAAGACCACCTGACGCCACAGGTCCCCCCCCCCCGCCACTGGTTTACCAACGAAGGAGTGTCCCAAGGGATTCTTTGGAGAACCTTCGTAACAGAAAGGGAAGAGCGAGTTGGACTTCCAATAGAAGGCCTAAAGCTCAGAGAAGTCAACACTCCATAAGCACGGAGTAAAGGAAAAAAAACAAACAAAACAAAAAATCAAAACACCAAAGAAGGCATCTGAAGAAGCAAGCAAAACAAGTCTTCAAACACAGGTGAAGAGGTATTTGGGACCCACATTGGAATATAGGCAAGGAGAAGCCCTATGCCAGGAACACGAAGAAGGACAACACAGGAAATGTTGCTAGGATTAATTCCACACCAAAATCTCTCCAGCCCCTGTGGAAGATTCCTACAGTTTTTGGGATCCCCTGTGGATGGCCGATGGACACAGATATCAGACGCACAATTGTGAACATACTTAAAGAGTACAAGATTATAAAGAGCAAATTCAAATAATAAGAAAAGACAAGACTCAAGAAGGACCTAGAGAGGAAAGTGACAAACTCCAGAAGGAAGAAGTGGAAACACTGAAAAGATCCTGTGAAAAAGATAAGGAAACCAACCAGCAAAGCAAGAGATTGAGAAAGCTAAAAAAAAAAAAAAAAATAAAGAAAACTAAAGAAATCAGAAGAGGAATGAAAAAGGAAATCAACACTCATCCAATCAAGAGGAAAGTATGGAAAAAAGCCTCAGAAGTAGAATAGGAAGCAGAACAAAGAATATCAGACCTGGAGATAACACGGAGCAACCAAAAAGCCTCAAGTAAAGATTATGAATAATTTAAAATACACAAAATGGAACAACCAGGAACTGGGGACACTATGAAAAGATCAAACCTCCAATCATAGGAATAGAGGAATAGAGAAATTCCCAAGAGAATGTATTGATCCGTATCTCAACAGAATAATAAGATGAAAAATTCCCAAACTAAAAAAAGACAAACATACAAATACAGAAGACATAGAACATCCAAACAGACCAGATCAAAAGAAACTCTCCAGCCACATCATAGTTAAAATGCTAGAAAACCAAAAAAAAGACAAAATCCTTAAAGCACAAAGAAAAACACAAGTGACCTATAAGGGAAACCTATCCGAATTACAACTGACTTCTCAGTGCAAACTAGGAAAGCAAGAGAACTGGAGCAAGCAATCCCAGTGTTAAGGACATATAGATGCCAATCCGGTTACTTACCCAGCAAAAAATGTCAATTCTAGTCTGAGGAGAGAGAAAAACTTCATGACATAAACAAGATGAAAGAAATACTGTCCGGAAAACAAACCTTCAGAGACAGGTTGATGGTCTATATTCCTTGTTTGTGTCTTTGACTGGTTTTTGTATTAGAGTGAGGCTGGTTTCATAAGAAGGAATTTCGGGGAGATTCCCTCTGAATTGTATCCTTTAAACAGCTTTCAGTAATAATGTTTAGTGTTTTTGAAATGTTTATAGAATTCTGCCAATGAAAGAACTGGGCCTGGGCTTTTTTTAGTTGGGAGGGGGATGTCTTAATTACTCTTCAATTTCTTCATGCATATTATGGGTCTGACTTACGTTGTCGATCTTTACTTGGTCTGAGATTAATGATATTCCCACAAGGATTAGATTTCATCCATAGTCTCTTAAGTTTTCTAAACTTGGTAGAGATATGGGGAGATTGTTTCCTAGAGTATTGCCTCCTACCTGATTTCTTGATCTTTTCCTTTGGCTATGTGATATTCCCTTTTGTATAACGTATCGGATTTATGATTTTGGAGTTGTTCTTCTTTCTTTGTTTAACTCTGGTGCTAGAGGTCTGTCTTGTTGTTATCTTTCAAAAGGAAGCATTTGGATTATTCGATTTTTTGTATTGTTTTTCTGTTGTTTTATTTCATTGTTTCTTCCTGATTTTTAGTTATTTCTTCTGTCCTGTTGCTTTTAGGGTTCATTGTTGTTCCGGCTTCAGTGCTTTAAGCTGCAGTGTTACATATTCACTTGTTATCTTCTCGTTTTGTAATATAGCTAACAAGCTTATTCTCCTAGGACTATTTGACGTATCCAAGGTCTTGATTATTGTTATTTTTTAAGTATTTAGTTCAGGTGTTCTTTTCTTTTCTGTATTATCTCTTCTTGGTCACTTTGCAGTTCGAGCTCTTTACTTTCTTTCTTTCTTTCTTTCTTTCTCTCTTTTGACCTCATTCTATTATTCAAAGAGTGGTTTTTCGTTAGCTCCATGTTCTTGTAGGCAGTAACAAGGGTTCTGTGTGTTATGATGCCTCGTAGCGTATTTTATTGCACGCTGGGTTCTGAGTAGAATTAGCCATGAAACTAATTATCTAATTACGTTCTGTATTGTGTGAGGTGAAATTCTTTCTACATGTCGCTGTATGTGGTCCTACTATTAGGGAGAGTGTTCCTGTGGGGTGCTTAGTAGAAAAGTGTATTCTCTGCATTAAGGGTTCATGAATATTCGGTAAGAGGTCTATGAGGTCGCATGTTCAGGGTACTGTTTCAGTTAATCGTTTACATACTGTTCGATTTTAGTTCAATTTGTATCCCATGTTGACTGATACCTCAAGGGACTCAGATGGATATTGAAATCACCTACTATGAGTGTAATCTGTGTGGGTTGTGTCGGGAAGATTGTGGTCCTGGAGAACTGTCTTGTATTTAAGTTATAAGCGTGCACCGTAGAGTTATTGGGCATATCTATTCATGGATGAGTGAAAATTTCTCCTTGGTTGAAATTGTTTCCTGTTGATAATAAATGTAATGGCCGAGATCTCCTGAGAGCCAGCTCAGGCAAAGGCAGTTGCCCAGGGGCTGGGATAAAGGCCTCCCCACAGTCGCCCCCTCCCCACCCAACTGACCGCATTCAAGACGATCTGAAGGAGGCGCAAAGCTCAAAAAAGCAAGCCTTCGACACAGAAGAAGAGGCATTTAGGACCTACATTGAATACAGGCAAGGAGAAGCTCATATGCCAGACACGAAATGAGAGACTAACACAGGAAAGGTGCAGGATACTCCTGCAGGATATCCCACACAAGCTCTACCAAACCATAGAAGATTCCTACAGGCTTCCCCATGGAGAATGGCCGGAAACAGATATCAACAACACAACTGGGAAATATTTAAGAACCTGCAACATTATAAGAGCAAATCAGCTGGGTGTTGTGGTGGCCTGCTTTAATCCTCAACAGCAGGAGGCAGAGCGGAGACAGATCAAGACAGTCTGCTTATGTGAGTTCACGGCCAGCCTGGCTCACATGGAGTGAGTCCAGTACGAACTGGGCTACAGGCCAACCCTTGCTTACGAAAAATGACAAGCAAAAAAAAAAAAAAAAAGAAGAGCAGAACTCAAAAAGGAAAGGAAGCAACTAGAAGCTAAGAACTGAGGAGTGAACTCGAGAAGGAACCTAGAGAAGAGAGAATGACAAACTCGGATCAGGAACAGGAAACACTGAAAGATCCATGCTGAAAATAGAGCATAAGGAAAAAAACCAGGGAAGCAAAGGCTACAGGCAAGAGATTTGCAGCTAAGCTCCAAAAGAAGTAGAAATACTAAAGAAAATCGAAAGAGAAAAAAGAAAGGAAATCAAACACATCATCCAACCAAGAGGAAGAAGGAGTGGAAAAGCCTACAGAAGCAGAATGGAGGAAGCGAAACAAAGAAAATCACACCCTGAAGAAGAAAACAGACAAAAACTAAACCTCAGGAAAGATATGAAAACTTTATAATATAATACACAAGTGGAACAACCGGGAATGTGGGACACCTATGAAAAGACGAAACTTCGCCACATCATAGAGTAGAGGAAGGAGACAATCCCAAGAACATGGTATATGTCAGATTTCAACCAGAATAATAAGATGGAAACTTCCCCCAAACTTAAAAAACAGACAAAGAACCAGATAAAAATACAAGAAGCAACATAGAACTCCAACAGACGAGGTCAGACAAATAAATAAATTCTCCAAGCCGCATCATAGCTAAAATGCTAGACAACCTCAAAACAAAGAAAACATCCTTAAAGCCACAAGAGAAAAACAGAAAGTGAACTATAAGTGGAAACATATAGAATTACCACTGACTTCTCAATGAAAACTATGAAAGCCAAGAAGGAACTGGAGCAAAGCACTCCCAGTGTTAAAGGACAATAGGAGCCAATCCCAGGTTAATATTATACCCAGCAAAAATGTCGATTATAATTGAAGGAGAGAGAAAAACCTTCCGTGACATAAACAAGTTGAAAGAATACATGTCCCGAAGACCAACCCTTCAGAGAATACTCAAAGAAATTCAAAGAACAGAAGAAAGGAGCAACCATCCCCAGGCACCTAGAAAGAGAAATCAATAAAAGCATAACTGCAGAAGTAGAAACCTAAACCCAAACAGCAAATGGATAACAAGGCAAAAGGAAGCAACACAGACCTATCAGTCATAACCTTAAATATTAATGGACTAAATTCCCCAATCAAAAGACATAGCCTGAGAGATTGGATTAGGAAACAGAATCCATCCATATGCTGTCTAAAAGAAACATATCTTACCTTCAAGGACAGACACCACCTTAAAGTGAAAGGATGGAAAAAAATATTCCAAGCAAATGGTACTCCCAAATAAGCAGGTGTTGCTATTTTAATATCAGACAAAATAGACTTCAAAGTAAAAGAAATCAGAAGAGACAAAGAAAGCCATTACATTTTTATCAAAGGAACAATTCATCAAGAAGTTTTCACAATCGTGAATATATATGCAACAAACTCTGGTGCACCAAACTTTATAAAGGCAATTCTCCAGGACCACAAGTCCTAAACTAACCCCAGTACACTCATAGTAGGGGATTTCAATACCCCACTGAGTCCTTTAGATAGGTCAGCAGGACAAAGAATAAACAGAGAGACATCTGAACTGAATGATATGATACACCAAATGGACCTCAAAAGGAATTGGTGAGAAAGTATCCAAGTGGCCTGTTTTTTGGAGAACCTTCAGAACAGGAAGAGAAGAGTGACTTAGGCTTCCAATATCCAATATATAGAGAAAATTGAAAGCCTGAAACCTAGACAAGTCAATACTCCATAAACAAGGAGGAAGAAAGGGGGGGAAGCAAAAACAAAAACAAAAAACAAACCATCGGAATGAGGCAAGCAATACCATTCGCTAACATAGGGAAAAGACATGAATCACAAAAGGGAAACCTACATGCCAGGGACATGACGAAGGGATAACATGGGAAAGGCACAGGATAATCCCGCACCAGGCTCAACCAAACCTGTAGGAGATAGCTACAATGGGATCCCCTTGGAGGTGACCCAAGGAACAGATCTTAGAGGAATAATTGTAGACCTATGCAGAGAAATTAAAGAAAATAAAGAAGAATTCCGAGAACTAAAGAGAGAGAATGAAAAACTCAAAAAGGACCTAGAGGGATACAATGACAAACTTCGGAAAGAACTAAAGGAACAGATTGACAAACTCCAGAAAGAACTACAGGGAGTAAAAAACAAACTCCAAAAGGAAGTAGAAACACTGAAAAAGGAAGCCAACCAACGAAGTAAGGAGCACCAAGAAGAGATTGAGAAGCACCAAGAAGAGATTGAGAAGCTCAAAAAGGAAATGGAAATGCTAAAGAAAACACAGGATGAAACAAAAAAGGAATTAGAACACTCATCCAATCAAGAAGAAAGGAAAGGAAAAAGCCTCAGAAGTTTAATGGAAGAAGCAGAACAAAGAATACCAGATCTGGAAGATAATAAAGAGCAATTAAAAATCTCAAATAAAGATTATGAAAAAATTAAAAATACACAAAAGTGGAACAACCAGGAAATATGGGACACTGTAAAAAGATCAAAGCTCCACATCATAGGAATAGAGGAAAGAGAAGAATCTCAAGAGAATAGTATTGATCAGATCTTCTACAGAATAATAGATGAAAATTTTCCCAAACTAAAAATAGACAAACCTATACAAATACAAGAAGCACATAGAACTCCAAATAGACGAGACCAGAAAAGGAACTCCCCACGCCACATCATAGTTAAAATGCTAGATGCCCAAAACAAAGACAAAATCCTGAAGGCTAAAAAAGAAAAACAAGTCATATACAAAGGGAAACCCATCAGAATTACAACTGATTTCTCGGCACAAACCATGAAAGGAAGAAGAACATGGAGCAAAGCATTCCAGTGTTAAAGGACATGGATGTCAACCCAGAATACTTTACCCAGAAAATATGTTGATTATAGTGGAAGGAGAGAGAAAAATCTTCCATGACATAAACAAGATGACAGGATACATGTCCAGAAAACCAACTCTTGATAAAATGAAGCAATTCAAAGGGAAGAAGAGAGGAGCAACAATCCTCAAACACCTAGGAAGAGAAACTAATAAAAACATAACTGTAGGAGTAAAATCTGAGGATAGAAGTCCAACTGGATAATAAAGTGAAAGGAAGCATCATCCATCTTTCATTTATAACCTTAAATATTAATGGGCTAAGCTCTCCAATCAAAAGACATAGACTGGGAGATGGATTAGGAAACAAAACCCATCCATATGCTGTCTACAAGAAACCCATCTCAATTTCAAGGATAGGCACCAACTTAAGGTGAAGGTATGGAAGAAAGTATTCCAAGCAAATGGTACCAAAAAGAAAGCAGGTGTGGCTATTTTAATATCAGACAAAATACACTTCAAAGCCAAAGAAATCAAAAGAGACAAAGAGGGTCATTACATCTTTATTAAAGGAACAATTGATGACGAAGGTCTCACAATCATGAATGTATACGCACCAAACTCAGGTGCACCAAACTTTATAAAGACAATTCTTCAGGATCTCAAGGCACAGATTAACCCCAGCACACTAATAGTAGGGGACTTCAATAACCCATTAAGTCCCTTAGACAGATCAACAGGACAAAGGATAAACAGAGAAACATCTGAACTAAATGATATAATACACCAAGTGGATCTCACAAACATCTATTGAATATTTCACCCAAACACCAGAGAATGCACTTTCTATACAGCACCTCATGGAACATTCACCAAAATAGACCATATACTGGGACACAGGAAAAAAGTCAACAAATACGAAAAGATTGAAATAATGTCAAGCATTCTATCAGACCAGAGTGCAATAAAACTCAACATCAACACCAGGATAAACCCTACAAGATACAAGAACACATGGAGACTAAACAACACTCTCCTGCATAATGAATGGGTCAAGGAAGAAATAAAGAAAGAAATAAAAACATTCCTCGAACTGAATGACAATGACAATACAACACATCAAAACCTATGGGACACTTTAAAAACAGACTTAAGAGGGAACTTTATAGCTCTAAGTGCCTACATTAAAAAAATCAGAAAGAGCACAAGTGAATGATCTAACACTGCAGCTAAAAATATTTGAGAGACAACAACAAATGAACCCTAAATGCAACAGACAAGAAGAAATAACAAAAATCAGAGCAGAGATCAATGAAATAGAAACAAAGAAAACCATACAAAAAATCAATGAATCCAAAAGTTGGTTCTTTGAGAGAATAAACAAGATAGACAGACCTCTAGCCCAGTTAACCAAAAGAAAGAGGGAACAACTCCAAATCAATAGAATCTGTGATGAAAGGGGAAATATCACAACAGACAATGAAAAGATCCAGACAATCATACGGGACTACTTCAAAAACTTATATTCTACTAAGTTTGAAAACCTAGAAGAAATGAATGAATATCTGAAATCCTGGGAATCACCAAAGCTCAACCAAGAAGAGATCGACAGCCTAAACAGACCAATAGTACAGGAAGAAATCGAAGATGTAATAAGTAGCCTCCCAACCAAAAAATGCCCAGGCCCGGATGGATTCACGGCAGAATTCTATAAAATATTTCGTAAAGACTTACAACCATTACTACTTAAATTGTTTAGAAGGATACAAATGGAGGGACTTCTCCCAAATTCCTTCTATGAAGCCAGCATTACGCTACTACCAAAACCAGGGAAAGATACAACCAAAAAGGAGAACTATAGACCCATCTCCCTAATGAACACAGATGCCAAAATTCTAAACAGGATTCTGGCAAATCGCATACAGACTCACATCAAGAAAATCATCCACCATGACCAAGTTGGATTCATACCAGACATGCAGGGATGGTTCAACATACGAAAATCAATAAACATCATCAAACATATCAATGGACTGAAGGACAAAAACCACACACCATCATCTCCATTGATGCAGAAAAGCATTTGACAAAATCCAGCATCCCTTCATCGTTTAAAGTCCTAGACAGATCGGTCTGGAGGGTCATTCCTCAATGTAATCAAGCATATACAGAAAACCACAGCCAATATCATCCTAAATGGGGAAAGACAGAAACATTCCCCTTAAAGTGTAGAACTTGGCAAGGCTGCACATTGTCACCTACTCCTCTTCAATATAGTGCTTGAAACCTTGCTAGGCAATAAAGCAAGAAAAGGAAGTAAAGAGTCTAATTGGAAAGAGGAAGTCAACTATCACTATTTTGATAGATATGATTGTCTCCTAAGGATCACAAGAACTCCACCAGAAAACTCTTAGAAATGATTAAGAGCGGGGCTGGAGAGATGGCCTAGCGTTGAGAGTGCGACCGCTCTTGCAGAAGACCCGAGGTTCGTCCCCAGCGCCCACATGGCGAGCCGAGAGCCGTCTGAACCTCCAATTCTAGGAGAACTCAAATCAGGAGCCCAGCTCACCAGGGGAATCCGAGAGCCCTCTCTGACCTCCGCGGCATTGCACGACCGGCGTGCACAGACCTGCATCAGACAATTACATTGAAAGACAGTACAAGAAAAGTAATAAAATGAAAATAAAAAAATTAAGAAATGATTAAGAGCTTCAGAAAGATGGCAGGATACAAAATAAATCTAGAAA
>VZQC01010024.1:62999-75009 GCA_009823505.1 Rhizomys pruinosus
TTTTTTTTTTTTCCTCTACAGACTGAACTATTCAAATTTTCCCTCAGTTCCAGCCGCTGTTCTCATGGGGTGTGTGTGATTGGTTCTGTCTTCAAACTCTTAATTTATCTCCATCTTGAAAATCTGTGTTCAGGGGCTGGAGAAATGGCCTAGTGGTTAAGAGCACTGACTGCTCTTGCAGAGGACCCGGGTTCGATCCTCAGCACCCACATGGCGGCTGAGAACCGTCTTTAACTCCAGTTCCAGGTGAATCTGACATCCTCTTCTGACCTCCGACATTGCACAACATGGGTGCACAAACCTACATGCAGACGATACATTCATACACATAAAAAATAAATAGAATTTAAAAAAAGTTTTAAAAAAAGAAAATCTGTGTTCATTGCATGTTAGAATTTCTGGATCTTCTAAATCTTTCATCTTTTCATTCAGGCCTTTTTTTTTTTTTTTTTTGGTTCTTTTTGAGACAGGGTCTCCCTGTAGCTCCGGCTGTCCTGGAAGTGGCTACATAGATCAGGCTGGCCTTGAACTCACAAAGATCTGCCTGCCTCTGCCTCCCAAGTGCTAGGATTAAAGTGCTAGGATTAAAGACATGCACCACCATGCCTGTCCAGGACTTTTTTTTTTTTTTTGGTCTTTTCAAAACAGGGTCTCCCTGTAGCCCCAGCTGGCCTGGAACTCACTCTGTAGACCAGGCTGGCCTTGAACTCACCTCACAGAGATTCACCTGCCTCTACCTCCCAAGTGCTAGGATTAAAGGTGTGCGCCACCACACCCAGCTTAATGTGCAGGAGTGTTTTGTCTGCAGGTATGTAAATGCACCTGTGTCATGCAAACCCTGGTGAGGCCAGAAGAGGGCATCAGACTCCCTGATACTGGAGATATGGATGGTTGTTAGCTGCCATGCCAGTGCTTGGAATCCAGCCCAGGTCCTCTGGGCTTAAAAAGAATAAATATTTTAAAAATATTTATTTTTATGTGTATGAGTATATTGTCTGGATGTGTATAAGTGAACCTGTGTCATGCAGTGCCCAAGGAGGTCAGAAGAGGGCATCAGATCCCCTGGAAATGGACTTATGGACGGTTGTTAGCTGCCATGTGGGTGCTGGGAATTGAACCTGGTTCCTTGGCAAGAACAACCAGTGCTGTTACCACTGAGTGATCGCTCCAACTCCTCCCCCATCACCTTTATTTTACTATTTTTCTCTAAATTTTAAGATATTTATACTTGATCTTCCAGGTTTCAGATTTAGGGCTCAACAATGACATTGTTGACTTTAATTTATTTTTTTTTAAGTTTTATTTTTTATGTGTATGAGTATTTTGCCTGCATGTATATAAGTACACCCTTGTCATTCAATGCCCACAGAGGCCAGAAGAGGGTATTGGATCCCCTGGAAATGGAGTTACCAATGCTTGTTAGTCACCATGTGTGTGCTGGGAACAGAATCATCTGAAAGAACAGCCAAGGCTTTTACCTGCTGAGCCATCTTTCCAGCCCAAACTTTTTATTTTTTTTTTAAACTTTTTATTTTGTTTTAAGCTGCACAAGGTTTTATTTTCTCCTGTGTTGCATTAGGATCTTCTTAAAGCCTACTATCATTCTTCCCCCAACCCCCAAATCAGGTATTGATCTGTCCATTCAAGCATGGTTCTTTTCAGTGAATGCAGGATCCATTTGGCCTGACTCAGCCTCCTTTGGGAGTCCTCTGCTGATAAGGAATCATTTCCTGCCTGCTCCTGAGGGATTAGATCCTTACCTATTGCCTGCTGTGCAAAGTGGCAGTTACTGAAGTTTATTCATGGGGCTGACCTGAGTGAGGAGTGAGGACGTGGGAGACCAGGCTCTCAAATCTACTTCCTCAGGGAGAGATAGGGTTAACGGATTTTGGGGGATAAAGGACAGTGGCCCCAAGTTTGGGGAAAGGTGATTGGAGGCAGGGCAAAGTGCAGTAGTGTTCTCTGCACTAGTTAGTGCATTTCATGGGACTTGTGTTCAGAAGGTGGCGCTGGTATGTCTGAGTGTAGAGATTGGCACTGTGACATCAAAAGGTCATCCACTGGACAAGGCCCAGGGGAAGGGCTGGATACTTCATCCAGTTTGAGCTGGACAAGTCAGTCCTTACCCAGGTGACCACCCTGAGAAGTGTCATCTATTCCAAACCCAATGGGTTCTGCTACTTGTAGCTGAGTGAGTTGTGAAATTAGTAACAGAAGCACCGGAGCTTGAGACACAGGAGGCTGCAGGATTGTTCTGGTTCTCCCTGGATACAAGAGTGACTGGGAAGTACCCTGGAAGGTAGGCAGAGACAACAGGTCTTTCTCTCTGTCTCTGTCTCTGTCTGGAACTTGTTATGTAACCCCAGGCTGGCCTTGAGCTGGTGTTCTTGCCTCCATGGCTTAACTGCACCTGGCTCCAGATTGCACACTTTCTATTGGCCTTTCTTTAAGCTTCCTAACAAGTTTTCTTTCCATCTATGCTCTTGTTAAACCTAACCAGTGCTTGAAAAAAGATCAATTTTAAAGTTTGTTTTTTTTTTTGTCTTTTTGAGATAGGGTCTCCCTGTAGTCCCAGGTATTGTCCTGGAACTTGCTATGAATACCAGGCTAGTCTTGAATTCACAGAGATTCTCCTGCTTCTGCCTCTTGAGTGCTGGGATTAAGGGCATGCACCACCATGCCTGGCTCAAATTTAAAGTATTTTTAAAAGTTAAAAAAGTTTGGAGAGATGACTTAACAGTTAAGAACATTGGCTGCTCTTACAGAGGACCCAGGTTCAATTCCCAGCACCCACATGGCAGCTAACAACTGTCCATAACTCCAATTCCAGGGCATCTGACACTCTCTTCTGACCTTTGTGGGCATTGCCCCACATGGGTGCACCTACCCAAATGCAGGTAATACACCCATATACATATAATACAAATAATAAGTAAAATATTAAAAAGAGCCAGGCGTGGTGGTACATGCCTTTAATTCCAGCACTTAGGAGGCAGAGGCAGGTGAATTTCTGTGAGTTCAAGACCAGCCTGGTCTACATAGCAAGTTCTAGGCCAGCTGGAGCTACAGGGAGACACTGTCTCAAAAAGAAAAAAAAAAGTTAAAAATGTTCATTTGGTTATTTTCTGTAGTTGTTTAATTTGTTGAAATTTCTTATTTATGGGGCTGGAGATTTGGCTCAGCGATTAAGAGCACTCGCTGCTCTCGCAGAGAACCCAGGTTTGGTTCTCAGCACCCAATTGTTAGGGTGGCTAACGATTGGCTGTAACTCCAGTTTCAGGGGATCCAACACCATCTTCTTACTCCATGGGCATTGCATGACACAGGTGCACTTACATATATGCAGACAACATGCTTATACACATGAAATAAAATATTAAAACATTTCTTGTTTGTTCATGAAGTTGTGGCATGTTCTTTTTTAAATAATTTTCAGGCACACACACGTGTGTGTGTGTGTGTATGTGTGTGTGTGTGTGTGCCCGTGTATGCACGCATCTATATTAATGTATGCTATGTGTGTACAGGTGGGGAGGAGGCAGAAGAGCAGGTCAGATCCTCTGGAGCTAGACTTACTGTCTGTAAGCCTCTGGACATAGGTGCTAGGAACTGAACTCGGGGCTTCTGGAAGAACAGCAAGTGCTTTGGACCACTTCATTTTGTGAGGCAGGCTCTCTCTTGTCCTGTCACCCTGTGTACTCCAGGATCCGAGGCCTGGGCAAGACTATCTGTGCCTTCTTAGCACTTTGTGTAAAGGATGCCTCAGTGCCCCTGTCTCTGCAGTTTCAGACTTGCCAGCAGGTCAGTCAGATCCTGTCAGCAACTTCCAGACTTCTAAAGGCCAGGAAGCTGCCACAGCCTCCAGCAGGGCCCACAGATCCCCAAGCTGCTTTCCCTGTTACTCTGTGTTTCTCACTGGTTAATTGTCTACCAAGCAAGCTGCAAGCCCCGTAGCAGCAATTTTGTGAAAAGCAGGTCTCACTCAGAAAAGGGGACAGGCTGAAACTGGATGGAGTTGGATGGGAAGGAAATGGAGACCAGTCTCACTTCACTGTGCTCAGAATCTCCACATTAAAGTCATTTCCTAAACATTGAAAACTTCCTGTAGAGTGAGCTCCAGGCAAAGATTTAACTAACTCTTTGGGTGTGGTGTCACAGCCTTTTGAGCCCAGCACTTGAGAGACAGAGGCAGGCAGATCTCAGTGTCTGAGGGCTGAGTGGTCTACACAGTGAGTTCTAGGCCAGTAAGGGCTACATAAGGAGATTATGTCTCAAGCAAACCCAGCAAAAGAGAGGGAGAAATTGTCACTTAATGGCATAGCGGTTAAGAGTGCCGACCGCTCTTGGAGAGGACCCGGGTTCGATTCCCAGCGCCCACATGGCGGCCTAGAACCGTCTGAAGCTCCAATTCCAGGAGAACTCCAGTTCCAGGGGAATCTGAGACCCTCTTCTGACCTCCGCAGCATTGCATGACTTGGGTGCACAGACTTGCATGCAGACAGTACATTCATACACATACAGAAATAAATAAAATGAATAAAAAAATTAAAAAAAAAAGAAAGACTATTGGGATCAGGTTGCAGAAGTCTGCAGGAAAGAAATCTGCAGTTAACTTCCCTTCTCCATGGTAAAGTAATCTAGTCAATAGTAACTAGCAAGTCAAGCCACAGTGTACACAGTCCAGGTGGCCAAGGCTATTCCATACGAACCATCAATTGTTTTTCTTCACCTAATATAATCCAAGTAGAGTCATTTAGAAGTGCGCTGTGAGTTGAACTGTATGACTGAAAAAGTTCTCTTGAAATCCTCACCCTCAGTATGTCAGATGTAAATAGATTTGGAAAACAAGGTTAACATGGATATACTTAGATGGGTGGAGAGGGCAGGCCTTTGATTCACTAAGACCAGAGGGGATGCAGAGGGATGACTCAGACCCACAGGGATGATGCCACATGATGAGAAAGGTACACAGAGGCTGGAGCGGTGAAGCTGAAGGACAAGGAACAGCAAGGATTGACAGCCATCGTCACAGGCTAGGGGTGGGCACTGAAGGGTCCCCTGTAGGTCCCCTGCTCATACCTCGTAAGTGGGCTTTTAGCCTCCAGCGTTTTTGAGACTGTAAACTTCTGTTTTAAGTCACCAAGTTTATCATCCTTTGTTACGGTAACCCTACAAAACTAGCACAGCACATAGTATAAAGATTATTGGTGTGGGGGATACAGCTCAATTTGTACAGTGCTTGCCTAGCATATACAAAGCCCTGGGTTTGCTCTCTAGCACCACATAAAACTGGTTGTGGTGGTGCACATATGTAACTCCAGCACTCAGGATGTGGAGGCTGGAGGGTCAGAAGTTCAAGGTCATCCTGGACTATACAATTCAGGGTCAGTCTAGGATATGTAAGACCCTGTGCTGATGAGTTTAGCGGTCAACTTGACAACATTTAGAATCTCATGGGAGATAGGCTTCTGTGCTTGCCCTTGGGGGATTATCTTGTGTTGACTGAGGTGGGGAGACCCACTCATTGTGGGTGGTGTCCCTCTCTGGCTGAGATCCTAGACTTCATACGTGGAGAAAGGGAGCTGAGCAGAAGCCTGCCTTCATCTCTCTCTGCTTCCTGCTTGTGTTCCTCCCGCATTGACTTCCCCACTATGATGGGCTGGGTCTTGAACTGTGAGCTGAAATAAACCTTTTCTCCCTTAAGTTGCTTTTGTCAAGGTATTTTATCACAGCAATAGGAAAAGAAACAGGTAACGACAAACCCTCCCAAACAAATAGTCAACAAAATCAGGCCCTTCTGAATGGATGAATTAAAGAAAAATGTCAGTCCGAGCATCTCCAGCCCAGGCGCAGAATTCGGAAAGCAGACATGGACTGGATTTCCATCATTACTGGCACCTGAGCTACTCAGCCTGGGCGTAAGCTGCACAGCCTCACTTTTGGAAGCCCCACCAGGGTGTCTGGTGACATCATTTTCTCTGTGGAGTAAGCATGAGGGTCTCACTAAGGTGGGAGAGGCAGGTGTGAACAGTCTCCGAGGAGGAGTCAAGAGGACGGGCTATGAAAATTAAGAGGGTTGTTGAGTAATATCAAGGTCAGACAAACTTCTGTGTGTGGCAGGTACCCGTGGGCAAAAGTTAGAAAGCAAGTGCTGTTCTCACTGGGAAACTGGACCACCCAGAGGTGCTGGCTGGGAGGGGGCTACAGTGGGTCAGCGCAGGGCTGAGGACGGAACCTAGACTGATTTTTCTAGTAAGTGGCAGAGCGAGGGTCTGAACCTGGGCCACCTGACTCTTAGCAGTCCTGCTCGGGCCCTGACTCCACCCCTCTCCAGCTGACCGCTGTGGGAAGCAGGCTCTCTCCCCTTTCCCTTTATCCTTTTCCTCTCCCCTTTCTCCTAATCAGCCCCCATCCCATTCCTCCTTTCTTCTCTCTCTCCTCTCTATTTTTGTTTGAAACAAGGGCTCACTCTGTAGCCCAGGCTGGTCTTGAACTCTCTACGTAGCCCAGGCTGATCTGAAGCTCATGACAAACACTCCTCTCTTGGACCACAGGTGTGAGCTCTCAGGCCCCACCCCCTTCCCACTTTTCCAGCTGGAGTTGCTGAGGTCATGGGATCAGTGTTAAGGATGGAGGGAAGTAAACAGTGATCTTTTTTTGTTTTGAGATAGGGTCTCCCTGTGGCCCCAGCTGGCCTGGAACTTGCTTGGAACTTGCTATGCAGACCAGGCTAGCCTTGATCTCACAGAGTTTCACCTGGCTCTGCCTCCTGAGTGCTGGGATCATAGGCCTGTGCCATCATGCCCAGTTTATGTAGTGCTGGGGATTGAACCCAGGGCTTTGTCCACGTTAGGCCAGCACTCTTACTAGCTGAGCAACATCCTCAGCTCCACTTTTTTTTTTAATTTAGGAAAACATGCCCAAATCATCTTTATAAGCATCTCAGCCTTCATTTGTTACAATACAACACTTCCCTGAAGGTACCAGCATAATCACTTCTGCCAGCCATCAGCCCTGTAGGAGGAATGAATCCATAATCACCTCTCTATGGGAATGAGGTCGATTTCAATGACTATCTAATAAAGGGCTAAATTCAGCATTACACAAATCCCAGAATCCCTAGAGGCAATGGCAGAGGGAATTTGATCTGATGGAAACAGATCTTTTATTTATCTTCTTAAAGAAGGCTTCCTTATTTTTACACCCCCCCAAACATAAAACTCCATTTTAAAAACCATAGGTTGGTTTATCAACAAATGTCTATTTAAGGCATAGAAGGCAGACCTGACTATACAGCTGACAAAGCCTTGGTGTTACCACACATTCTGAGATGGTCCCATTTAGTAAAAGGTCTGAATTAGTTCAAAGAGGATGTTTTTTTTTTTTTTTTATTATTTATTTTTGTATGTGTATGAATGTATTGTCTGCATGCAGGTCTGTGCACCCGTGTCGTGCAATGCCGCGGAGGTCAGAAGAGGGTCTCGGATTCCCCTGGAACTGGAGTTCTCCTGGAATTGGAGTTACAGACGGTTCTTAGCCGCCATGTGGGCGCTGGGGATCGAACCCGGGTCCTCTGTAAGAGCGTCGGTGCTCTTAACCGCTAGGCTATCTCTCCAGCCCCCCCTTTTTTTTTTTTTAACTCCAACATGCTTAATTACCCTCAACTCAGGGTAAGCAGAGAAACTCATTTGTTTACCTCCTGAATCCTGGGATCTCATACAAGAGGCTGACAGAGGAAGTTTATAATCTCTGATCAGCTGCATAGTATTAATCACCACCTGATCTCTGCCCTGTTTGTAGTGGGATGTACTTCTCCATCTTTGTCTGGTCCCTGCTGGTGTTTGCATAGCTGATGAGACAATCTTATTCCTTCTACCCTAGACTTGATCGTTGCTCCACATCACTGGAATAGATTCAGAGATAGAGGCTCAGAGGAGGGGAGTCTTGGTCAAGGTTTTAAGGCTGAACTGTAGTTGGAACACATATCCTTAGGACTCCTATCGGTGGGCTCTAGGCCAATGAGAGACTCTGTTTCAAAGGACATAGTGTTCCTGAGGATGATCCCTGAGGTTGTCCCCCAGCCTCCACACATGTACACGCATGCACCTGCATGTATGCATACACATGACTCCTTATGACTAGTGTTCTTGCTGAGGTATGCAGAAGTGTTTGGCATACAATAATCACACCATTAGTAAGAAGGGCTGGGAGTCAAGTTCAGTCTAGAGCATTCATCTAACATTTACGAGACCTTGGGTCCATCTCAGCAGTGGAACAAATACAACAAATATAAAGGAAGAGAATATTAATACATCCGTCTCTGGTGCATTTTTGGATACATTCCCAGTAATAATGCTGTTAAGTACCAGAAGCCGTTTTAAGCTCTGTATGTATACTCTCCTAATTAATCCCACTACAGCCTTATGATACACAGTTGTTCTAGTTTCTGTAAGATAGAGAAACCTAGTTTCAGAAGTAAAAATTCCTAACACAGACATTCCCACAATTTGTTCCCAATAGCCTTAATATCTTAGCAAAATTTTCACAGTGCTCTCAAGACCCAAATACCTGGTAGGTAGTTTTTTTTAACAGTTGTTTTCATTTTTATTTGTGTGTGTATGTATATAAGCATGTATGTATCTATGTATGTATGCCACATGTGTGTGGGTGCCTGAGGAGGCAAGAAGGGGTCCATGGGACTCTAGTTATAGGTGGTAGTAAGCTGCCTGGTGTGGGTGCTGGGAGCTGAACTGGAAGAGCAGTAAGCATTTTTGGCTTTTTGAGACAGGGTATCCATGTAGCTCCAGCTGCCCCTGAAACTCAATATATAGACCTGGAACTCGCCATCTTTCTCTAGTCCCAGTACCTTTTTTTAAAAAAATATTTTATTTATTTATTTATTTTCATATGTGCATGAATGTACTGTCAGCATGCAGGTTTGTGCACCCGTGTTGTGCAATGCCTCGGAGGTCAGAAGAGGGTGTCGGATTCCCCTGGAACTGGAGTTAGATCGTTCTCAGCTGCTATGTGGGTGCTGGGGATCGAACCTGAGTCCTCTGCAAGAGCAGTTGATGCTCTTAACCACTAGGCCATCTCTCCAGCCCTAGTCCCAGTACCTTTTTAAAAGAATTATTTTTATTTTATATGCATGAGTGTTTTGCCTACATGTATGTAAATGCACTTATCATGGAATGCCCACTGAGGTCAGAAGATGGTGCCAGATTCCCCGAGAAGTAGAGTTACGGACATTTGTTAGCCCCCATATAGGACATATAGGAGCTGGGAATCAAACCCAGGTACTCTGCAAGAGCAGTCAGTGCTCTTAACCACTGAACCATCTTTCCATCCCCAGTCCTAGTACTTTTATTTATTTATTTATTTATTTATTTATTTATTTATTTATTTATTTATTTATTTATTTATATGAATGTACTGTCTGCATGTAGGTTTGTGCACCTGTGTCGTGCAATGCTGCGGAGGTCAGAAGAGGGTGTCGGATTCCCCTGGAACTGGAGTTCTCCTGGAATTGGAGTTACAGACGGTTCTCAGCTGCCATGTGGGTGCTGGGGATCAAACCCGGGTCTTCTGCAAGAGCAGTCAGTGCTCTTAACCACTAGGCCATCTCTCCAGCCCCAGTCCTAGTACTTTTAAAAAAGTTGTTAGGCCTAGGGGGGCTGGAGAGATGGCCTAGTGTTTGGGAGCGCCGACTGCTCTTGCAGAGGACCCCAGCACCCATATGGCGGCTGAGAACCGTCTTTGACTCCAGTTCCAGGGGAATCTGACACCCTCTTCTGACCTCTGTGACATGGGCGCATAGACCTACATGCAGACAGTACATTCATACACATAAAGAAAAGTAGGTCCAAATAACTTGAATTCGTGTTCTAATGGATCAATATTCGTTTGAGAGAACAATTCATATAAGTTGAAAGAAAAAAAAATTATATTCCAAGTGAAATAACCAGGGCCCTGTAGTAACTGTGTGTGCGCTGCAGGGCCCTCCCGGCTCTCAGAGCTTAGTATCAGATTGGGCCTCAACACCTTTAGTTCCTATTGTAGACTGGTTTTCCCACTGGCTCTGCCTTATCTCTGTGATCACTGAAAAGCCAGCTTTGCAAAGATATGACATCATTAAAAGCAGCAAGAGGCTGAAACCCTGACCTCTCTGAGCTGCCGCTCCCAGGCGTCTGACACTTGCTGCTGTTTCCCTGGACTTTTTTTTTTTTTTTTTTTGGTCTTTTTGAGACAGGGTCTCCCTATAGCCCCAGCTGGTCTGGAACTCACTCTGTAGACCAGGCTGGCTTTGAACTCACAAAGATCCTCCTGCCTCTGCCTCCTGAGTTCTAGGATTAAAGGCGTGCGCCACCACGCCCGGCTTTCCCTGGACTATTTAAGATGACCATAGTACCTCCTCCTCCAAGAGTATGTGGCAGGGCCTGTTAGATTGGGAGTTGCAGAGGACGGGAACAGGAGAGAAGGAAAGAGACCAAGTCTGTCCTCAACAGAGGAGGCTGTTTATTAGCACAGTGAGAGACATCAGCCTTCCCCAGGGGCAGAGGCTGAGCCCAGAGTGAAGGGCGGTTTAGGGTTTTATAGGGTCTCTAAGGAAGGCAGCTGTAAAGGGGAGTTTGGAAGCAGCTGCAGGGAGTGGTCTAGAGACAGCTACTGGAGGAAGTTGGTTCCCACCCGCCAGGGGGAGGCTTGCTCCTGATATAGAAATGGATGCTCTTAGGGCAGGGGTTAGAGGACCAGATGCTCTGTGCTCAGGGGTCCCATGTTGTGGCAATTTCCTTCAGAACCCAGGAACAGTTTCACTGGACCAAAGTGATTTGGACTGGACTGTTAGAGCAGTGTTCGTCTATTTGGGCTGCTATAACAGAATATGGTAGACAGAGTGACTTAAACAATGGACTAAGGGCTGGGGAGATGACTCAGGGAGTGAAGCATTTGTCTTGCAAACATGAGGACCTGAGTCTGATTCCCCAGAACCCATGGAAAAAGTCCAGGTATGTTAGCATGTGCTTGTAATTCCTTTGCCAAGGAGGTAGAGACAGGAGACTGCCTGGGTTTGCTGGCCAGCCAGCTCAGCCTAATTGCTGAGCTCCAGGCAATGGAAAGACTGGGTCTCAATGGCAGTCCTGAGGCCAACACCTGAGGTTGTCCTCCGTAAACCCTGGTTTCTACGTGCACATGCACATGTACATGTGTGTATAGACACTTGTATGCACAAATATATGAATATGTACACATTGAAAAAAAAAGAAAAACAGTGGAGTGTAATTATTCTCCTCTATAGTCTAGAAGTCTCTTATCCTCATATCAGCAAGGTTGGGGCCGGCAGGGTCCTCTGGACTTACCCGCCTTTGTGTCTGCGGTTCCCTCTGTATGACTGTCCCTTCCTTCTTTGTCTGCCAGCTAAGTACTGCCCTCCCAGATTTGGCTCTGCCCTCTCCTTTGCTGTGGGGGGTTTCAAACAACCATTTCTTTAGATCGCAGTTGTGTAGTCGGGCAGTTTTGTGGCAGTTTGTCTGGGCCGCTCTCTGTCCTAGTCTCGGCCTGCTTTCAGGTCTGCAGAACACTGGCGAGTCTGCAGCATGCCCGCGGGTTCCGTGGGCCGGCTGGCATCTGATGGCTTTGCCATCTCAGTTGATGGAGATGTGTCTCTTTCCACATGGCTCCAGGTGGTCTCCTACATCCTTCAGCAAGCCAGCCTGGATCATTTTCCCTGACCAACACCAAGAACTGCTGAGGAGAACAAGCCCCGTGGTTCAAGGACTTTCCCAGCCTTTGGGAGCATCGTGTGTATTAGCATCCTATTGGCAAAGATCAGGTCTCTGTTTCCCTAGAGCTGACTACAGAGCACACACAGTAATTATGTAACTTTGGCCTTAATGCCTATTGGGTCATCTTGGGCCTTCACCTCAAGGCAATGGCCAGAGAGAAGCAGGAGGGGCAAAGACAATCATTTATATGACTTTCTCTCTCTCTCTCTCTCTCTCTCTCTCTCTCT
>VZQC01010024.1:75080-133484 GCA_009823505.1 Rhizomys pruinosus
TCATAGCAATGAAGGAAAAAAAAGTAACTGCCATCCCTTTCCGTCCTCCTCCTCTGTTTCCTTTCCCCTCCACCTACCCTCCTCTGAAATCAATCCCACTACCTCCCTCCATCCTCCCTCCCCCCCTTCCCTCCCCTCCCTCCCTCCCCCTCCCTCCCTCCCTCCCTTCCTTCCTTCCTTCCTTCCTTCCTTCCTTCCTTCCTTCCTCAGCATCCCAAGGTTGTGATTTGTCCTAGAGACTCTGATCTGATTCAGCCAAAGTCTGGTCTCCACCTTTAAATGTTGGGAATTGCATAAATCAGCACATTTCCTCCAAAGTAGAGTCTATATCCAGCATGCCAGGCTGCTCGCCATAATTAGGCCTCCAGCTAGGATTGCCTTTGCTCCGTGGATTTTGTTGCTACCTCCCAGGGGAAGGGGAGGGATGTAATCTGGCTGTGTATGCAACCCTAAATAGGAGAGGTCAATGTGCAGAAGGCAAGTGGCTCCTCTGACGAAGTCTTCCTCCCTCCAAGCCTCAAGATTGTCTACACTGAGTGTCTACCCCCAGGCATGCATGTCCTACCACTTTGTCCTCCCCACCCTTTCACCCCCCCGCGGGGGGGGGGCAATAAATCTCCTCCTGGCCCTGTGAGCCTAGGGATGCACACACTGAAGAGGAAGGACCTAAAGGAAGATTAGCAAGTTCTGTACGCAAGTTTGGGACATCAAACTTCATTCTGGGGTACCAGTCCAGGAGGGGAAGGGATGTAGGTGGGCACGTGCGCTGTGCTCTGGGGCCTTTCAGCTTCTTTGCTGTTTGGAAAGAAGTGTGGCCAAGACTACACTTTCAGGGATCATTTCTATAGTTTGTAACTAGAGAAGTTTCTCTGACTGTGTAGAGTACCAGAAACCACGAGGAGGAGTCGTAGTGCTCCCTCCTGAGCGTGAAGCCGGCTCTTAGTGTTGCTCTTTTGCAACTGCTATTTGCCATTGATGATCGTTCTGCTCTCCTTTTTGGGAGAGTCAGAGGGAGGGAGCACAGTCTGAGTGGTAAAAAAAAAAAAGAAGTGTGGCCACAGGAAAGTCAGAGAGGGGCCTCCAAGACTGCTTGCTTGAGCCTAAGTGCATTTTCCTAGTATGAGCAAACCTGGAGAAGCGGGTTTTGGGGAGTCTGCCTCTGTCACGCTGCCTGCAGGACTGGGCCGTCTAGGGTCCTGTAAGTTGCTTGAGTGGATCCAGGCCTGTTTGGAACTTGGGAAGCAGCAACTATTGGCTCTTAACTGTGCACATCCCTCTATCAAAATGAAAGTTTTCCATCTGTTTCTGTTTGGCTCTGCTTACAGACCTATGGGTCACAGGACAGGGTGTTGCAGCCGCCACTGACCAGGTGAAGGAGCAGAGGATCGGAGAGGTGGGAGACTGCCACGCACCACATCCCCATCTGTGCTGGGGCAGGGGCTGGATCCCACGGTTGGCCATGCATGGTATTCTTGCTGCCTTCCCCTGTAGTTTTAATCTAATGTGGCTTATTCGTACACGTGTATGTGTGTGTGGGCAGGTGCATACCCCGGCAGGTGCATACCCTTGTGTCTGTGTGTGTGGAGACCAGAGGTCAATGTTGGGTGTCTTCCTTAATCACCTAGGAGAAGCTCACTGATTGGCTAGACTGGCTGGCTATCAAGCCCTGGGATTGTCCTGTCTCTGACTTCTAGCACTGTGATTACAAGTCTATGCCACCACATTTGGCTTCTCACATGGCTGCTGGGGATCTGAACTCAGGTTCTCATGCTTGCATGGTCAGCACTTTACCCATTGAGCTCTCTCTAGTTCCTAGATCCGAGAGAGAGAGAGAGAGAGAGAGAGAGAGTACTAGGGATCAAACTTACAACCTCATGTGTGCTAGGCAAGCACTCTACCAGTAAGCTAGCTATATCTCTTGCTTTAGATTAGATCTGTTTGTTTGTTTGGAGACAGGGTCTCCCTGTAGCCCCAGCTGGCTCTGCCTCCTGAATGCTGGGATTAAAGGTGTGTGCCACCATGCCCAGTTAGATTAGCACTTAATGCTATCAATCTGTCCCTCATACCTACAGTTGTTTAACACTTCCCTACTGATGTTAATTAAGGCTGTTTCCCGGCTTTGTTGCCGCTGTGGACACATGACTGTGAGCATCCTTGTACTGACAGTGCCATGATCCATGTCTAGGATTGAATCCTGGTTCTATTGTCCATCTATAATTAAGCTTTGCTGAACCTCACTTTCTTATAGCAGGCATAATAAAAATTACTTGCATGAGTTACTGAATAAATTAATACACGAACAGATGTTGAAGGTTGTGGTTGGTGATGGTGACAATGATGTCCCTCATTGGGTGTTCTGGTTTACACAGCAGGCTTTGGTGAGATTACTGGTCTGAGGCAGCCCCTCTACACCTCACATATCCTGGGGCCCTTAACTAAGTGAGCTCACCTTCGCCCCCTAGTGTTCTTTGTCTGTACTTGCCTTCCAGCCGACTGTGGGGGTGAATACCACTGATACTCTGCCCACACCCAGATTTCCATGTCAGCCATGACCTTTACACTGAGTTCCAGACTTGGATTCTTCTTGTTTACTGTGTTTTTATTTAATTAATTAATTAATTAATTATTTTTTTAAAATAATAAACGCTTCACGAATTTGCGTGTCATCCTTGCGCAGGGGCCGTGCTAATCTTCTCTGTATCGTTCCAATTTTAGTATATGTGCTGCCGAAATGAGCACTTACTGTGTTTTTAAAAAACATATCCCGGGGCTGGAGAGATGGCCTAGCGGTTAAGAGCGCCAGCCGCTCTTACAGAGGACCCGGGTTCGATCCCCAGCACCCACATGGCGGCCAAGAACTGTCTGAAACTCCAATTCCAGGAGAACTCCAGTTCCAGGGGAATCCGAGACCCTCTTCTGACCTCCGCGGCATTGCACGACACGGGTGCACAAACTTGCATGCAGACAGTACATTCATACACATACAGAAATAAANATAGAATTCTTAATGTAAGACCAAAAAAAAAATAAAGGTGTGCTAATCATGCATTAATAGATGTTGCTCCCTGGCCGGAGAGATGGCTCGCAGTTAAGAGCACTGGGTGCCTTCGCAAGATGCCCACGCTGGGTTCCCACCACATATTGAATCCAACACGCCATAAAATGGATAGATTAATCTTCGATTGGTACAGTTCCAGGGTGAGCTGAGTATATTTTCTCTCTCTGATATTCTAATTTTTTATACACCTGAGAGCACAGTCAAGCTATGTTGACATAGAAACATAGTCTTGGAATCAAGAATTAATCTTTATTCCTTATCCTGCAGGTCTGATGGAACTTCACTTACTGAGAGAAGGGTGTATTAGCCCAGGGCCCTCAACATTAATCAGTCCCGGAAGATGATTGACAATTTGCACAGGTCCGCCATGGCCAGCACCCATCCTAATACCCACACCACCACAGACTTAATCACCTGGAGCAATTAACATTCAGTACAAATAGCTTCTCATCTGTGTTATGATCCCCACGTAAAATAACTGTTCTTTTGAAATAAGAATGACTCCGAGAGGAGGCCCCGTCGAGAATGGGTTGTACGGCACACGGTAGCGATCATTCTTAGAAGCTTAGGTAAGGCCGACAAGATAGATCGCAGAGACAGGGATACCGCATGTGTGAAGTTCTATTATGGCCTAGCTGGTCTACAAATAGCAAGCTTCGCAGGGAAACCAGACTACAGTCATCAAAGAATGGAAACTGCGCTTTTCACAAGAGACAAAAAAAAAAAAAAAGGAAAGAAGGAGGAGGAGGAGGAAGAGGAGGAAGGAAGGAGGAAGGAGAGGAGGAGGAGGAGGAGGAAGAAGAAGAAGAAGAGGGACGGAGAACTATAGTCAGATGTGGGCTATGTGAGAGGGTTGAAGGTATTGAGCCAGAGTCTTGGTACCCAGGCTGGTCTCAAACTCATGAGCCTCTTGCCTCCATCTCCCGATTGATGGAAATAAGGGTGCGCCACTGCTCCAGCCTGGGAATGTGTTTTGTTTTTGTATTTTGTTTGTTGTTCTTTTTATATATATATATATTAGAGTACATAAAATTGGGTAGGTTATAGTAAGATGGTACAATAAGGGAGGGGGTTTGAATATGATTTAAGTATATTATTGTATGAGATCATCAAAAATTCAATTAAAAATATTTGAAAAACGGTACCTGAACTCCCTTCTATTGAGCAGGGCTTAAGTCCAGTTAGACAGTTGTCAGTTACCCCCAAGATAAAACCGCCACTATGTGACCATTAAGGCTGTCTTTCTGGGCCAGTCATTGTTGTTATTCATGGGCTTTACAACTCAGTTGGTCTGTTTACTTTTCTCCCTTGACAGCTTGCATAGCACTTTCCAATACTGTGAGAGCTAGTCCTCAGAGAGGAGGTTTCTAAGTCAGTTCCAGTTTCATTTCTCTAAATCCTGTGCCTGAAGTGTAATGACTTCAGCAATAGGAGAAAATTCAGACCTGGTATTGTAATACTAGCCAAATTTCCATGGCTGAAGAGGTCATAGACCCATGAGGAGAATCAGCTACTGTCACTTCCCTTACTAATGAAATTTCTTACTATATTCTAAATAAGTATCCTCACATTCATAGACAAATAGAGCTCTCACTTTTATTCACAGGAGCTTCTTTTGTAACAGATGGAAAATATTACAAAGTTTCACAGCTGCTCAGAATGCAGAGAATTAGTGACTGTGGGCCATTTTGTCCCAATTAATGAATTTTAAATCCAACCCCTACACCTAAGGCTCAGAGAACATGTGGAAGAGAGCAGTAATATTGTAAGAGCCAGAGGACCATCTTGTCTGTTGCTAGACAGTGTCCTTTAGACCTGATGGGAAGCTACATCCATGAAATCTCAACCATATGGTTGCCTAAAGAAGACCTGCATAGTGACAAAACAAATTGACATGCCACCATGGATGGGAGAAATTTCCCAAGATCCCACCTCGATATAAATAGATACAGGCTATTTATTGATGAGCAAGGGAGAATCAGTTTTCTCCAAGGATGAGCTCCCTGATAGGTGATCTAATCACAAATGGTCAGCCTAAACACAAGCAGAGATGAGCAACACTAATGGTCTCAGTGGTTTCCTTATGTGTATATGAAAACATACATATGTGTGTATGTATATAATATATGTGTAACAAAGAACTATTAAAGAAGTCAAGAAATTGAGAGAACATGATGGAGTGAAGTAGGAAGAAACTCTCAAAAATTTAAAATTATTTGAAAAGAAAGCCAGCCTAGCAAGTCCAGGGAATTAAGTCAGTAAACAAGGTTTCTTCTTGATCTCTGCCTCTTCCTTTTCAGTTCCTAGCTAACTCCTGGATGATGGACCACAACCTGTAATCCAAATAAACCCTTTCCTCTTCAAGTTGTTTTTAGTCATTTAGTCATGGTGTTTATCAGAGCAACAGGAAGCAAACTAGAACTTTGGCTATAAAAGTAATATAGGTATAAACCCTAAGGGTAACTTTTTCCCACACCCCCAAATATTTATAACATCTTTGTTTTTTTGTTTTGTTTTGTTTTTTTGGTCTTTTTGAGGCAGGATCTCCCTTTAGTCCTAGCTGGCCTGCAGCTCACTATGTAGATCAGGCTGGCCTTGAACTCACAGGGATCCACCTGCCTCTGCCTCCTGAGTGCTGGGATTAAAGGCATGCACCACCAAACCTGACTCTTTTTTTTTCTTTTTTTTTAAGATCTCAGTATGTAGCTCAGGCTGGCCCTAAGCTGATTATGGAACTCTGGCTAACTGTTAACTTGTAATATTCCTGTGTCCTGAGTGTGCATCACCACATATAAACCCAAGTTTTTTGGTTTCTTTGTTTTTGGAAACAGGATCTTGCTATGTAGCTTGTGATGGCCCAGAATTCATTGCATAGTCCAGGATGGCCCCAAAGTTGTTGTGAATGGTGGAGCTACAAGAGGGAGTCACCACATCTAGCTTAATATTCAATTTCAACTAATATTCCACATGTGCATGCTGATTACAGGATACAGAGCTTGGGACTGCGTACTCACTCAGTGAGTTCTGTGTTTGCTGGCCAATTTTCTAACATGGATGAATTGAGTGCTTGTTTTATTTGTTTTGGGGATGGAGAAATAGATCAGCACTTAAGAGCACTGACTGCTCTTGCAGAGGACCCGGGTTCAATTCCTGGCACACACATGGCAGCTAACAACTGTCTATAACTCCAGTTCCAGGGGATCAGATACCCTCTTCTGATCTTGGCGGGCACTGCACCACATGGGTGCACTTCCATACATGCAGGCAATTTGCTCATATATGTAAAATAAAAATAATAAATAAAATATTAAATAATTTATTTTAATATTTAAAATTATGTGTCTCTGTGTGTGCCTGTGTTTGTGTGGTGTGTGTGCATGTGTGTGCCTGTGCTATGTGTGTGTATGTGCATGTGTGTACCTGTGTTATGTGTGTGTTTGTGCATGAGTGTGCCTGTGTTATGTGTGTGTTTGTGCATGTGTGTGCAGGTACTCATGGAGGCCAGAAGAGCACATTGGACCCTCTAGAGTTAGAGTTACAGGAGGTTGTGAGTCATCCAATGTGGGGGTTGGGAACTGGACTCAGTTTTTACTGATTTTTTTACCTGCAGAGCCATCTCTTCAGCTCTTGCTTATTTATTTGTGTTGAGACAGGGTCTTGCTACATAGCCCATGCTGGTCTTGAACTCCTGATCTTCCTGCCTCAGTCTTCCAAATGTTGGGATTCAGGAATGGACTATCATGTGTGGCTGAGATGAATTCAGTTCTTCAAATGCAGTTTTGTCTTTCAGATTTCTCTATGCAATTCTGAAATTTGATACTTGGTGTATTTTGAAGTTATAGGCTTTGTGAAAATCCATGCTTATGGGAGGCTGTTTAAAAAATCAGCAGTTCTCTTCATGGCCCTATTCTTTTCACTGAATCTTATTATTTATTTATTTATTTATTTATTTATAGCCTATCCCAAACTTGCAGAACTATAAAAATCACAGGGATCTACCTACCCCTTTTCTCTAGTGCAATATACTGAAAGGTGGGGACACTGGATGACTGTTACAGTCCTCTTCATCCAACCTAGAGGACAAGCCTGGCCTTTACATTAATGAATCCTATTTTTGAAACATTAAGATGATCATCTCAGTTTTCTCTTGGCTCATATTAGCCTGACTTTGCCTTTTTTAATTAAAAAATTTAGTTATTTTTATTTTATGGTCATGAATGTTTGCATGCATGTATATAGGTGCACCATGTGCATGCATGTATATAGGTGCACCATTGCATGCCTGTATATAGGTGGACCTGCATGCAATGCCCTTGGAAGCCAGACCGGAAGAGGGCATTGGATTCCCTGGAATTGGAGTTACAAATGGTTATCAGCCATAATGTAGATTCTGGGAACCAGACTTGGGTCCTCTGCAAGAGCAGCCAATGCTCTTAAGTGTGAGCCATCTCTTCAGCCCCTGACTATGCCTTTTAATCCTTGTCAGTCTCTGTATCTTTGGTTTCACTTGTAAGCAGCATGCTAATGGGTCTTAGTTTGTTCATACAATCTTAGATTGATTAAGAGATGCATTTCCATCAGCCTCAAAGATCCCCCTTTTCTATACAGCCCCAATCTCTGACAGCCACTTATCTAATTTATTTTTATTTTCTCTGTATGATTGTTTTGCCTGCATGTATTAAGTGCCCCACATGTGTGCAGTGCCTGTGCAGGCCAGAAGAGGGCATTGGATCTCTTGGAACTGGAGTTACAGACCGTTGTAAGTTGCCACATAGGAACTGGGAACTGAACCTGGACCATCTGCAAGAGTAGTTAGTACTCTTAACTGTTGAGTCATCTCTCCAATCCACCATTTACCTATTCTTTTTAAATTTTGATTTTATGTGTATATGTGTATTGCCTGGATGTATGTAAGTGTACCCACGTTATGCAGTCCACATGGATGTATGTAAGTGTACCCATGTTATGCAGTCCACATGGATGTATGTAAGTGTACCCCGTTATGCAGTCCACATGATGCCAGAAGAGAGCAACACATCCCCTGGAACTGGAGATATAGACGGTTGTTCACTACCATATAGATGCTGGGAACTGAACCCTGGTCCCCTGAAAGAGCAGCTGGTGCTCTTAAGCACTGAGCCATCTCTCCAGCCCCTGTTAATGAGTTTTTAAAATTTATTTTTCAACAGGTATGGTGGCACATGCCTTTAATCCCAGCACTCAGGAGGCAGAGGCAGGCAAATCTCTGTGTGTTCAAGGCCAGCCTGGTCTACAGAGCGAGCTCCAGGCCAGCTAGAACTAAAGGGAGACCCTGTCTCAAAAAGAAAAAAATTTTCATATGAAATTATTATTTTTTTATATGAAATTATTTTATAATTTTAGCCCATCTCATCTTTGGACTAGTACCTTTGCAGGGATTCCATAGCTACAAGTGTATAGTGAACAACTTGCCAGCCAGCACATCTGCAGAGAGAGGAAAAGGACTTGTCCCAGGGTCCAGTCCAGACAGGATTTTCTCCTAGGGACTGTCTTTGTTGTGGGAAGTGTCTCTGAATGATGAATCTGAGTTAAATGCAAACAGCTTCAGGGGATGGAGACATGGCTCAGGAGCTAAGAGCACCTGCCACTCTTGTAAGAGGACCTGGGTTCAGGTTCAGTTCCCAGCACCCAGAGAGTGGCCTACAATCACCTGTAACTCTAGTTCCAGGGGATCTGGCGCCCTCTTCTGGCCTCCATGGGTGGGAGACACACATATGGTGCATGTATATATCACAGACAAAACCCTCATACACCTAAAAAAAAAACTTTTTAAATAGAATTTTTGTGATTTCTTTAAATTTTTTTTCATTTTATGTGTTTGAGTGCATCGCCTGCATGTGTGTAAGTGCACTTATGTTGTATAGTGCCTGTGGAGTCAGAAGGTGTCATATTCCCCTGGAACTGGAGTTACAGGTGGTTGTTAGCTACCATATGGGTGCTGGGAACTGAACCTGGGTCCTCCGCAAGAGCAGATGGTGCTATTAACCGCTGAGCCATCATCTCTCCAGCTCTGAATTTTTGTGGTTTTCATACAATATAATTTGATGGTATTAGATCCCCTCCCCTATCCTCACCTCCCCTTACTGCCTCCATCCAATTTAATGCACTCTATTATACATATAATAAGGCCTGTATATCGATGACTACTGTGTCATGAGAGGAGAGGCAAGTGACAAGACATCAAGACTTCTCTGAGGTAGACCTGCCAGAGGATGTAACCTGAATTTGAAAACACAATTCTGTAATTCAACTCCAACCAATGGAACTTAGAATTCAGAAAATCTGAGGCCATCTGAAATCCCAAACACAGGACCGCATTCCACAAAGTCCAGTCTGTGGGACACATTGGAACAAATGAGCATGTTCTTTCAACACATGAATTGCAAGAAAAGAGAAAAAAATAGAAGGTGAACACATCATTCGGAAGTCCCCAGTCAGGTGCGGTGGTGCTTGGCTGTCATCTCAGAACTCTGGAGGAGATGTTTAAGGCCAGCCTGGGCTACAAACCCATACCTTGGTGAGCAGGCAACACACCTTGGAACAGGCTATGTAAACAGGAGGCTCCAAGTTCAAGGATCACAAAGTGACCAGCTCAAGGCAGTCACAGAGAGCTCCCTGGGGGAGGTGACCTTGAAGACATCTTGAGAGAAGTCATGTTGAGAATGAGTTGGAAGAAGAGACACTGGAAGGCAGAGGGGAGCCAGCCTCCTGGGTGCTGTCACTTACAGGGGACTCTGTAAACTACAGGAAGGGCAAAGACTCCGGACTGTGGTTGGGTGGAAATCAAGTGCTTTCTGGTTGATACCCAGCTGCACAGATGGAGCAGCAGACTCATGGAGTCTAAAGTGCCCTGCTTGGAACGTCTGGAAGGAAAGGCGCATCCCTCCCAGAGTGAAATTGCCAATAACCTGTGTTGCTGAGAATAAGGAAAGACTGAATCCTGGCGTTGCTTCCAAGTGCTGAGGTGCATGGGTAATAATATGCCAAGGATTTTAAAGGCCCCCTTCTTGGGCAGAATGGCTCTCTATCCACAAATAGAAACTTGCTGAGAATTTAATTAAGAACAGTGTACATAAAACTCACTGTTCCCAAGTAAACAAATATTAAGCAAGATATTTGGCTTTCATGTCATGAGCTCCTGAGGGAAGGGAGAAGGGCTGGGGGCTGTGATGGTATGGCATGGGGGGGATTCAGACTGAGCAGAAAATAGATTCCAGGTTGAGGAGGGAAAGAAGGTAAAAGACAGGTGTACATATTGGCAAGTGATGAGAGGAAGGAGGTATTTGGAAGGTTCTAGCTTCTCTGTTGTTCAGAGCATTTCTTCCTCTCAGATCCCCCCCTTGCGGGCTGAATTTATTCTCCACTATTCCTTAGTTAAGATGGGCTGCCCATGTCACACCTGGCTTTCTCCTGGGCCTCAAGACAGGCCCTGCAGAAGACTCACAGTGCGGCTGGCATGTGCTTTTCCTGCATGCTTTAAGAGTGCCTTCCAGTAGACACAGCCATTTTCAGCCTGGGGTTTCCTCTTAGCTCTGGCTGCTTAGAGACACTGAGGGGAGTGTAGCCTTGGGAGCAGGCAATGCTGTCCATGTGGAGGTCAGAGAACAATGTTCAGGAGTCAGTTATCTCCTGTGCCAGGGGTTCTGGGGATCAAACGCAGATTCCCAGGATTGCATGGCAAGCAGTTTTACCCAAGTTGAGTCACCTCACCAGCCACTGTGTTCATTGTCCTCCTCATTTTTGGTGTCCTCCTCCCCTCCTTCTCATCATTTTCATTGTCCTCCTCCTTCCCCTCTTCTTCATCCTCATCCTCCTCCCCCTCCCCCTCACTCTTCCTTGTCCTCCTCCTCCCCCTCCTCCTCTTCTTCATCTTTGTCCTCTTCATCCCCCACACAATCTTCTTCCTCCTCCTCCTCCCTGTTCTCCTCCTCCTCCTCTTCTTCCTCCTCTTCCTCCTCCTCCTCATTTCATTGTCCTCCTCCCCCTCCCCTTCCCCTCTTCTTCATCCTCATCCTCACTCTTCCTCATCCTCCTCGTCCTCCTCTTCCTCCTCCTTGTCCTCCCCCTCATCTTCCTCTTCCTAATCCTCTTCCTCCCCCTTCTTCCCCTCCTCCCTGACCTCCTCATCATCCTCCTCCTCCTGCTTATTTTTGATATGGGATCTTCCTATAGAGTCCCTGGCTGGCCTGGAACTTGCTCAGTAGACCAGGCTGCCCTTGAACTCATGGAGATCCTCTTGGCTCTCTCTGCCATTCAAGTGCTGGGATTACAGGCATGCATCACTGTGCCTGGCTAAAGAATGGCTTCCTATATTAAAACTGTATTTTGAGGCTTTCATTTGCCTCCTCCTCCCCAGAGTTAGGCCAAGCCTGTGTGAAAAGCACCATGGCTTTTCACCATGGCACTTTTGCTGTTAGGGCTTTGCACTGAGGGCATCTTCTCTTACTGCATTTTGGAGGCCTGTTGTCTCTGAACAATTGCTTAAGGTTTAAAAAAACAATTTGGGGGGGGGCTGGAGAGATGGCTCAGCAGTTAAGAGCACCGACTGCTCTTGCAGAGGACCTGGGTTCGATTCCCAGCACCCACATGGCAGCTAAGAACTGTCTTTGACTCCAGCTCCAGAGGAATCTGACGCCCTCTTCTGACCTACGCAGCATTGCATGGTATGGGTGCACTGACCTACATGTAGATAGTACACTCATACACATAAAAAATAATAAATATAAAATAATAATAATAATAAATAAAAAATATTAAAAAAAACAATTTGGGAGCTGGGTGAGGCTTGCACACTTGTAGTTTCTGCTACTTAGGATGCTGAAGCAGGAGGATTCTTGAGATTAGAAGTTCAAGACCAGCATGGGCAGCAAAGTGATATTATTTGAAAAAAAACTGTGACAGGGCTGGAAAGGTGGCTCAATGGTTAAGAGCACTGGCTGCTCTTGCAGAGGACCGGGGTTTAGCTCCCAGCACCTACATGACAGCTCACAACCATCCGTAGCTGTGGCTCCCGTGGATCCTACCTTCCTCTGGCCTCCACGAGCATTGCAGGACACAGGTACATACACACAGGCAGAATACTCATACAGCTAAAGTAAAAATAAATAAATTCAAAATAAAAAATAAAAAAAGGTTCACTCTGGGACCTTACAGTTAGGGGCCAGTGTAACTGGAATGTATTTTTACACCAGGCACTTAAAATTTTATTATAGTTTAGTTAATTAATCTTTGTGTGCGGGTATATGTTTGAACATGTGGAAGTCAGAGGGCAGTTTGCGGGAGGGAGTCCTCTCCCTTCCACGATGTAGGTCCCAGGGATTGAACTCAGCTGGTCAGGCTTGACTGCAGGCTCCTTTATCTACTGAGCCGTCTTGCCTGCCCAGGCACATTTTATTATTAGAGGTCCAGAAGTGGAATATGGAGAGTGAATTTGGATTCCCTAGTGAGGCAGGAAGTTTCTGGAATCACAGCTGTTCTAATAAGTATTTCTTCTTTGTTTTTTTGGAAAGGCCTGCATTTCTGTGTTGGTTAAAGGAAGTTCTATAGAAAGTTTATTAGAAAGTACCCAGTGTTTCCACTTACAGATGCTAAGATTAAAGCTGGACCTGCTCCTCTCACTACTTGGAAAGAAGCCAAAGATATCAGCATCCAAACACCCAGAGATCTAACTATCAGTTATTTCCCTTTGTGAAAGACGCTTTTACTAAGGAGGATGTGCCATGCAACAGACACCCCTGAAGCCATGCGAAGTCTCCCTTTTGGGTAATTTGAGCTTGGGATATCTTTCCTTCTCTCATTAAAATTATTTTATGGGCTAGAGGGATAGCGCAGCCGTTAAAGGCGAAGGCTAAAAACCAAAACATAAAATTATTTTATTTTAGTATTTATGTATTTATTTATTATTTTTTATTTATTTTATTTTATTTTTTGAGACAGGGTCTCCCTGTAGCCCCAGCTGGCCTGGAATATGCAGCCCAGGCTGCCTCAGTTTCATAGATATCCACCTACTCCTGCCTCCCTAGTTCTGGGATTAAAGGTGTATGCCACCAGGCCATGCTTGTTATTTTATTTTTGAAACAAGGTCTCATATATCCTAGGCTTGCCTTGAATTTGCTGTGTGCCTGAGGATGACCTAGAACTTCTGATCCTCCTGGCTCCATCTCCCCAGGGCTAGGATTACAGGTGCGCACCACCATGTCTCATTTATGCAGTGTTAGGGACCAAACCTAGGACTCACGCATGCTAGGACAGCATTCTACCAGCTGAGCTGGGGATGTGTCTCTAGTTCTGTTTTCTTTTCATTAAAAGTTGTTTATTTAAAAAGCTTTCATGGGGCTGGAGAGATGGCTCAGCAGCTAAGAGCACTGGGTGCTCTTGCACAGGACCTGGATTTGATTTCCAGCACCCACATGGCAGCTAACAATGGTCCTTAGCCCCAGCTGGCCTGGAGCTCACTCTGTAGACCAGGCTGGCCTTGAACTCACAGAGATCTGGCTGCATCTGCCTCCTGAGTGCTGGGATTAAAGTAGTGTGCCACCACACCCAGCCTTATATACATGATTTTTAAAATCTATTTTTACATTTATTTCTGTGTGTGTGTGTGTATGTGTGTGTGCATGTGTGCACATGTGTTTAAGTGTGGAAGTGAGAGGACAACCTGCAGGAGTAGGTTTCCTCCTTCCATCTTATGGTCTCTGGGAATCGAACTCAGGTCTTTGGGCTTGGCAGCAAGCACTGTAACATGCTGGGCTACCTTGCTGGCTCATAGACATGATTTTATGTATTTATGTAAAGTGTAGGAACCACAAAGGAGAGAAAGCATACGGCATTATCTTTCTGAGACTGGCCCAGTTCACTTACTAGTTGATTTCCAGGTGCACCTATCCACCTGTAAACAGCAGGACTTTCTTCCTTGCTAGAACTGAAGGCAGTTCTGTTGTGTATGGATTCCATGCTTTCCTTATTTGTTCCTCTGTTTTTGGACACCAAGTTTGGCTCTATAATTTGAACTTGGATTTCTGATGAGGCCTTAGTTCACAGCAATTCATTCACTCTTCACTGAATCTGGGTCCCTGGAACTGTCCTGGAGTCTGAACATGCAGAAGTTGGGAACAGGCAGGCATCCTGCCTTTGTTTTCCAGAAATCTGCAAGCCAGAAGTTTGAGATAGCCATGTGAGTACTGGGAACGCTTCCTGTGTAGACAGATTCACCCTTCCAGTCATTGTGGTATGAAGGAGTGATGAGTTAATTCTATCTTAGGAGCTGGGAGAGGCAGGAGGTCCACACGGAGGACACAGCCATGACCAGAACCTGCCAAGCGTGCAGAGGGACTACAAAGGGTGTGGCAGGACTCCTCGGGCCAGGACTGCGGAGACTGTGGCCAGGGTCCAGGAGGAGTGGTCTTGGGTTTTGAGATGCAGGCTATGAAGTCGTGTTGTGCGGTGGTGGCTAGGGGCACAGCTCTGCCACCTGCTCATTGTATGCTTTTAGGATGGTGAACAGGCTCCTCCTTTACCTTAGTTTATCTATCAGAACTAAGCCACTGACACGTGTGGGTTGTGCTGAGGGTTCTGGGAGAGAAGCTCAGTGTAGTTCTTGGGACTCAGTGAATGCTCAGCCAGAGGGTGATTTGTTAGTAAATTGCACTCAGAGGCCCTGGTTGGGTTGATGAGAGTTTGTGTCTGTAGGCTTCAGGTCCCCTCACCGGCACATCTTTGCATCTAGGGGTAAGGGACATCTTTGTCAAAGTGACATGACAGTGGTCTGGGCAGTGAGGGTCAGAAAGTGGATTAATTCCAGGCAAATGGGTGGTCCCCACTGGATAGGGTTACATCAGTTCATCATCGACATCATTCCAGTGCTTCCTGGAATGGAAAAAGATTCACCCTTTGACGCCTTTGACACAGGTGAAGTGTATGATGATGGCCTAGCCCCCATGCCCGTGGGGAGGCTCGCCCTGGGCTGGGGTCTGCCTGGAGAGTGTGGGACAGGACTGAGTGGCAGTGCTCCAGACTTCTCACTTGCCTTGAGGCCCACGTCTCACCCTTTTCAGATGCATCTGCAGTGATGTTCTCAGATAAATTGGAGACCTCCCAACTGCCCACCCAGCCTGGCATAGCTCTGCAAATGCGGCCGGCAGATGGGTAGTGAGCCCTGCTCTGCAAAGAGCTGGGAATATGGCTCTACTTCCCTTTGACTTGGGAGGTGGAAGGGGCTAGAGAGGCAGTTAAGGCAGCTTTGTATTTGTGTAGATAAGGGAAGCTGGGGCTCAGAGAGGTGAAGGGAGTGGCTTCTTTCCAAGTAGGCTTTTGTCTGCTGGGGTCAGTGAAAGCCCTTGTCCCTTCCCTCACCAGGTGCCCCTAATTCTGCTTTCAAAGAGCTTTAACTCTCACTGAGTATTTGAATATTTCTTCATCATTGGTCTCTCTGCCTATTATCTATCTATCTATCTATCTATCTATCTATCTATCTATCTATCTATCCATCCATCTATCTATCTTCCATCTATCTCTCTAGCAAAAAAAAAAAAAAAGCCAAACCATGATATTATCTCTATTCCAGACTCCTTCTGTGGTCAGGGGTTTAGGGATTCAGAGGTGAAAAGTGAAGAAAGGATTTGGACTTCCTACTGCAGCAGGGAGCGTACGGAGTCACACCTGTTCTAGGAAATTTCTTTCCTATTTTCTCCCAAATGCCTACAACCCCTTTGACTTACGGGATTTTTCTTTCCTTCATCCCATGTAGAATTCTCCTGTTGTCCAAGGTCTTGTTTTGGGGCACGATAGATATATCCAAGTAACAGCTTCAAAGGCCCGGGGCTCACTGTGGCTGTGGTTCTTCCAGGGAGAGTAGATTCTCTTTTTTCAGAGCTCGTAGACTATGGAGAGGATGGGAGAGACTTAGAACAAATGTTTCTAAGTTAAGGGTGAAGGTGGAGGTGGTACATTTCACCTTAGCTCCTGAATATTGTAGAAAATGTTACCCTCATTCCTGCATAACCCTGAGAGTGAAAAGGACTTCCGTTCTCCTTCCTCCTCCTTTGCTCTGATTGTCTCTCCCTCCCTCCTCTCTCTCTCTCTCTCTCTCTCTCTCTCTCTCATGATTGTGTTTGCACATGCGCATGCAAGTGCTCTAGCCTGTGCTTGTGGGTGTGGAGGGCCGAGGTTAAGGCCGGATGTCTTCCTCTGTTGCTCTCCTCTTTATTTTTTGAGACAGGGTCTCTCAGCGAATCTGGAACTCTTCTCAGTGTCCGGCTAGGCTGACTGGCCAGCGAGCCCTGGGGATCTGCCTGTCTCTGTGGGTACACACGCAGGCTTCTGTGCCTTGCCTTTATGTGGGTGCTGGAGATCTGAACTCAAGCCCTCAGGCTTGCACAGCAAACAGTTTATCCACTGAGCCTTCTCCCTGCCTTAAAAGGGGTCTTTGTTATTTGAATCAAGTGTCTTTTGTTTGGAGAGAAGCTTACGTAGAGGCCCGGGGCTCCAGAGTTTGCAGTCTCACAGTTTCAACTCTCACAGGAAGGGAGGGATTCAATTCTCACTTTGCCCCTTCTTCAAACTCCCAGGGAAGGGAGCATTGGTTCAGCTTAGGTCAACTATCACTCTAAGCCAATCAGCTGTGTCTGGCAAAGTGAGGGCATGGAACCCAAAATGGCAGTAACCTTATTAATGATGGGAAAAATTCTCAGACAAACTCGTGAGGAAAGAGGGTAGCTGGTGTGTGCATCTTGTTCATTCAGAATGCTCATCTGGGCGTGGCCTGCAGATACCAGAGACTTCACTCCCAAGGTCATCCATTTGACCTCACTAATACCTACTAAGATTTAATGAGCCTTCCCAAATTTCCACTCTTTTCTCCAGGCCCTGTTTGTCTTCTCTTTGTGGTGCTTGTGTTCTGGGAGAGACAGGATTCTGGCTTTCCTCATCCCTGCTACCTTGTGCTCAAGGAGGTACTGTAGAGTAGAGTAGAGTTGGTTTCTGAGGTTATGCTGAGCCCCACTCGACTTGAGGCTCTGGTATTTCTAAATCATTACTAATCTCTCTGAACCACAGTTTTCCTTATTTAGAAAGATGTATAAGAACAAATCACCTTGTGAGGGTTAGAGAGGATCTGTACCAATGGGCTTTTTATCTGTACCAGGGCTTTTAATTCAGAATGTCTGGGATATAGCCCGATCATTTGTGTTTATAACCAGCTCCTAGTTACTCTGGGTCACAGTTGGAGAAGCTTGGGCCTACATTTACAATGGTTCCCAACTGAAGGGAATTCTGAGGGATCTCATTAATACCTTCCTTTTCCTGCAGGGAGACATTTGGCAATGTCTGGAGATGTGTGTGTGTGTGTGTGTGTGTGTGTGTGTGTGTGTGTGTGTTGCTCTGATGTCTGACAGGTAGAGGCCAGGGATGCTAAACCTGCTACAGTGCACAGGCTAGCCACAGTAAAGAGCGGCAACCCCGAACATCAGGGATGGAGAGTTGAGGAACTCTGGTTCACAAGGCACTGGTTCCGGGTGTCCTCCACAGCTGCGAGACCCTGGCCAGGTTCCTTCCTTTCCCGAGCTTCACGACCACTCAGAATGACCTTGAAAATCCTTTGCAGCTCTAATACTCAACAACTTGGGTCAATCAGAAATTTACTAGGGATGGGGAGATGGATCAGTCTGTCAAATGGTGTGGGAACGCCAGGGCTTGGCTTCAGAGCCCCAGCATCCATGGCAGCTGGGCATGACATCACGCACCTGCAATCCCAGCACAGGGGGAAGCAGAAACAGGCGGACTGGAGCTCACTGGCTAGATAGTCTAGCTGAATCAACGAGCTTCAGATTTATCAAGAGATCTCGTCTTGAAGAATAAGGTGGGAAATGATTGAGGAGGACATCCGGAGTTGATCCCTGGCCTCCATATGCACATAAACATAAAAGAATGTACACTCTCATGCACATGTTCATGCCCCCACACACACAAAAGAAAAAAATATTAAGCACGATATGGTGGTGGCCATTCCATGCAAGGCCTTTGCCTACATAGGATTGTAGCTTAGCAAGCACTTGGAAAATGTGGTTGGGTTTTATATTATAATGTGTAATGATTGCTTTTACAACCCTGCATAAAATGTACTGCCTTCTCCCTTGTCTCTGGTGGAATTTAGAAAGAAGATACCATGGCTTTTTTTTATTTTTGTTTATGTGTCATAAACACATGCACTAATGAGGGCTTTGGGGTACAAGCTTGCTAATTGGTGATGGGAACCATGGGCCTGTGTTCAAACCACCATAATCAAATTTTCACACTTGGCTAATTGAAGCCAACCTTTTGTTTGAGAATTAATAAAATGTGTATCACAATTAGTTCTGGTCAATAATTAACTGTATATTGTTAATTGACAGTAGCTGATTGAGGTGGAAAGTTCAGAAGAAACTACAGGGAACAGCAAGAGTTTTCCTTGGGTAAATAGTTGTGTCTTGTCCTCATTTTCTAAGCAGCTTCTAGTGGAAAAAATGGATCTCTGCTGGGGTGACAGCTCATTCCTGTTTGCCCAGGATTTTGACACCAGTGGGTGTCACACATTTCATATCCCAGGAATAAGGATATCCTCTAATCCTGGGGACAAACATAGACTATTAGTCACCTTAGTGGAGACAGAAAATTTATTGATAAGAGATTTTTCAAAGGAGACCCAGCCAAGATAGAAAGGGAAACTGTTTTCTGTCCAGTGTTTTTCTTTTCTTTTCCTCTTTTTCTTTTTTGTCTTTGAGGCAGGGTCTCCTTGTAGCCCCAGCTGTCCTGGAACTCTCTTATGTAGACCAGGTTGGCCTTGAACTCACAGAGATCCACATGCCTCTGCTTCCAAGTTCTGGGATTAAAGGTGTGCACAACCATGCCCGGCTACAGCCGGTGTTTTTGACCTGATATTTTATTTTTGTATAGATGAATGAGAATATTGCTGGAAGAATCAACAGGAACAGTAAGGTGGTGGCAGAGGGGACATGGCAGCAAATAGCTTGTTGAAAAGTTCTGAGGAAAGATGGGAAAGTCATGATGTAAGGAAGTTGATAATGCTGGAGCGGAAATGAAGATGGGTTGTGTGTGGTGTGGGGTGAGGGGGGGCTGCAACTTGAGACTTTATTTTAAAAATGAAGTCAGTGGCTGGGCATGGTGGTGCATGGCTTTAGTCCCAGCACTCCAGAGAGAGAGGCAGGTGGAGCTCTTTGAGATCCAGACCAGCCTGGTGTACATATTGATTTCCAGGCCAGCTGGGGCTATAGGGAGACCATGTCTCAATGATTACGATGACAACAACAACAACAACAACAACAACAACAGAAAACCAAACCAAAACAAAGTCAGTGGAAAGACATTGCAGGGTTTAAGCGTGGGAAAGCTAAGGCCATGAAGTATGTGTCTGGCTGTTGCTGTGCTTTTGAAGAATGGGCTCCCTGGGAGCAGGATAGAGGCCGAGAGAGCCGTTTGGAGCCATTGCCATCATCCAGGAGAGAGATGGGGATGACTTGGTCCATAGTGGTAACCGGCCTGGAGATAAGGAGTCTGAGAATTTACAATAGGCCTTGTGGATTTGAGGGGTTAAGGAGAGGTTTTGGGAGTGACTAGCTGTGTGATGGAGGGGCCGTAGCAAGTAGACTTGAGGAGCTGAGATGGCCCAGAAGGCTGAGTAGGGTATTGGATATCAAGAATTTGATTTGTCATATTAAATCTGAGATATTTGGAAGACCCTGTACTGGTCTTGGAAACTGAGTTGAGCATTTACACTAGAGGTGGAGATTTGGGAGCTTTTTCCATGTAAGTTTGAATGCATGAGATTAAAAAGACAGAAAAGGAGTGAGAAGATACGTCCCTGGCCAAGCCTGGAGTCTGGCATATTTTGGTTATTGATTTTGAGAAAACACTTTATTTGCGATTAGTTTATCATCTGGGCTGATCCCTGAAAGAACCAGGAGAGAAGTTGATAGAGAGTGGTTTGAATGTGTTCCCTTAGGCACAAGTACTTGAACTTTTGGTCAGTAGGTGGCTCTGTTTGGGAGCATCCTGCAGGAGGTGTGGCCAAGCTAGAGGAAGCCTGTCCCTGGAGCTGGGTTTTAAGAGTTCAGAGCCGGGGCTGGAGAGATGGCCTAGCAGTTAAGAGCGCCGACTGCTCTTGCAGAGGACCTGGGTTCGATCCCCAGCACCCACATGGCGGCTGAGAACCGTCTGTAACTCCAATTCCAGGAGAACTCCAGTTCCAGGGGAATCCGACGGAGGACCTGGGTTCGATCCCCAGCACCCACATGGTGGCGTCTGTAACTCCAATTCCAGGAGAACTCCAGTTCCAGGAGAACTCCAGTTCCAGGAGAACTCCAATTCCAGGAGAACTCCTCCAGTTCCAGGAGAATCCAATGCCCTCTTCTGACCTCTGCAGCATTGCATGACACAGGTGCACAAACCTACATGCAGACAATACATTCGTACACATAAATTAAAAAAAAAAAAAGAGTTCAGAGCCTTGCCCACTTCCACTTTGTTTCTCTGTTCTGGTGCCTGCTTGAAGTTGTGAGCCCCCAGTTTTCTGTTCTAGCCTGCCTCCCCGGCAGCCATGACAGATTCTTATCCCTGTGGAACTGTAAGCCAAATAAACTCTTCCTTCTCTAAGTTGCCTTGGTCATGGTGTTTCATTAGAAACAAAAGTAACTAATAGAGTGGAGGGAAGATAGTGTCTTTAAAGTATGGACATGAATTCTTTGGAGAACCTCACATCAAGAAGTAGAGTCTGACTAACCCACTCTTAGCACCTGGAATGGACCGATGGCTTGCTTGATTGACAGGTTGTGACAGGAATGAAGTTGGGCTATTTCCAGAGCTGCCTTTCCTTCTTGACATAGTCTCTGATGTAGAAAACTCAAGCTAGATTACTAAATGGTAAGAACCTACAAGGAAAGAAAATCTGGTCAATAGGCATTGCCAACTCCCCAGAAATATGACTTCAGGTCCCTTAAGGCCTGGAGCCCCAGCTGTACTGCAAGATGACCCACCACATGGGAGATCCTGTGCAGGACCAGAAGAAGAAACGCCTGGCTGTGTCCAGCCCAAACTGCAGAATCATGAGCAAATCAGTACTACTATATTAAGCATTAGGATACTTTGTTACATAGCAATAAATAAATGATTCAGAAAGAAACAAAGAAAGCCAATGCAAGGGTTGTTAAAGGTAGCACTGCCATGGGAGCCTGGGCTTGGCTCAGCAGCTTCATAGATTCACCCTGATCTCCAGTCTCCTGCTGTACTGTTTCTTGCTGAGAAACAAATATCCAAAACCTTTTCACTGTGAGTTCTGATTTTGGGTTTCCAGGAATGCTGTCATTGGCATGTCTACCAGGTATCTGGTAATGTGACTGAGGAGGGTCTACTTCGGAGTGTTCTCATGGGCATTTGTTTTCTAAGACCTCCACAGTGGAGGTGGGGGAGGATATTCAGCCGCAGAGCGCCACACTCTCGCAGCTCTAGAGGCCAGGCTCAGGGTGTTGTCAGGGCTGGGAGGGAGAATCTGCTGTGTGCCTCGCCCCAGCTTCTGGTGGGACTTCTTGTTATTTCTTTTTTTTTTTTAATTTAATTTTATGTGTATGAGTGTACTGTCTGCATGTAGGTTGGTGCACCGGTGTTGTGCAATGCTGCGGAGGTCCGAAGAGGGTGAGTCGGATTCCCCTGGAACTGAAGTTAAAGACGGTTCTTAGCTACCATGTGGGTGCTGGGAATCAGTGCTCTTAACAGCTGAACCATCTCTCCAGCCCTCTGGTGGGATTTCTTTGGTTACATCTGCAGCTCCTCCATCTCATCTGCCTCTGTCCTCAAGCATGTGTCTGTGTCTCTTCTTATAGGGACCATAGCCATATTGGGTTAAGGGCTTATTCCTGTATGACTTTGTCTTGATTAAACTTATCTATAGTAATTTTCTTTCTTTTTTTTTTTTTTTTTTGAGACAGGTTCTCCCTGCAGCCCCAGCTGGCCCGGAACCCACTCTGTAGACCAGGCTGGCCTTGAACTCATAGAGATCTGCCTGCCTCTGCCTCCTGAGCACTAGGATTAAAGGCGTGCGCCACCATGCCTGGCTTAAAGACGGTTCTTAGCCACCATGTGGGTACTGGGAATCAAACCCAGGTCCTCTTCAAGAGTAGTTGGTGCTTATTTATTTATTTATTTTTTTATTAATTTTATTTATTTCTGTATGTGTATGAATGTACTGTCTGCATGCAAGTCTGTGCACCCCTGTTGCGCAATGCTGCAGAGGTCAGAAGCGGGTGTCGGATTCCCCTGGAACTGGAGTTCTCCTGGAATTGGAGTTTCAGTAGTTGGCGCTCTTAACCCCTGAGCCATCTCTCCAGCCCCAACCTTATTTTTCAATGAGGTCATGTTCTAAAGTATTAGACATTAAGACTTCAACATGTCTTTTTTTTGGGGGGGGGGAGGCAATTCTACCATAATTGTACCATAGTTGGCTAGAGTTCCTTGCCACATGAACTTGACCACAGCATATCTTCCAACATGGCAACTGGTTTCTCAGAGCCAACAAGGGGAAAGGCATAAGAGAAAGCTAGCAAGTTGGAATTGCTATTTTTATAATATAACCTCAAAAAGTACATCCCTTGCTTTTCCTGTGTTTCATTTATTAGAATTGAGTCACTAGACCTGGACGACTCCCAAGGGAGATTACCCATGGGCCTGAAGACTATAGCTGAGGTCATTGGGGACTGTCTTAGAAGCCTGCCATGGGCCATGGTTCTGGTTTATCTACCATATTCCTTTTCTCCTGGTTGAAGGCTGCTGCTAGGGGTTTTGTTGGTTTTAGTACAAAAAGTCTCACTTCCTGGGAAACAGTTCGGTACCAGAAAAACTGGGTTACCCTAAAACAGTCTGTTAGGCTAGCACTATTAAATCAAGAAGCAATGGTTTGCCATCATCTCAGAAGAAAGATGTGAGATTGTAGACTTGGGCCCCAGGTATTCCCAGCTCAGAGGTAGGATCAAAGACATGACAAAATATCATTTGTGTGAAATAAATCAGCAGCTGTAGCTTATTCTAAGCTCATTCAGTGCCACCATTTTGGGGTGGTCAGCCACAAAACAGATGCATCAGGCTTCCAGAGGCCTTTGTGAAACATCACTAGGGAAGACAAAACCCACTACAATAGGCCAAGATCCAGACCACTGAGCAGTCACTTATCAAGAACTGGGAGGGATTTGCATTGATTTAAGAGGATAAAAACAGGATTAGAGTAGACCAAATTCTTAGTGTGCTAAAGAATAAGGCAAAGAGATAGTTTAGTTATGGACATTCAAAGGGACAGTGGACATAAGAATTTGATTTTACATTCAAGTTTCTTAGTTTATTAAGGATAGATGTTCTCATGGTGAACATCTGAAACCCACCAGGAGCATCTGTGTTACTATGGTGATATAGGTGGTTTACCTGAGGGAGAGTGGGCTACTCTCTGCAGTTAGCTGCTTCAGAGGTCCTCAGGGCACAAGAGACAGAAGTCTTTCAGGTTATTTTTTTCCTGGTGTGTCTTTTCCATATGCCACTGCTTGGTAGTGGATCTCAAATCTGAATGTGTATTAGAATCCCCTAGAAGGCTTGTAGAGGCAAACGTGACTGGGACTCACTTCTAGAGTATCTGAAAAATTTCCCAGGTGATGCTGATCAACTATGCTTTGAGAAATACTAGATAAGGACTGTGAAGCACAAAGCTCCTCTGTGAGTATAACAAAGGAACTTAGGAGGCACCTCAGTTTTTATTTTTATTTATTTATTTATTATTTATTTATTTTACCCCCAATGGACAGCGGGGCCTGGGCAGGTGAGGGGGCAACCGCAGCCCCGGGGAGGCCTGGCCTCCATAGCCCACTAGCAGACATCTCTGGCACCTCATTTTTTATTTTATTTATTTGTCTATTTATTTATTTATTTGGTCTTTTTGAGACAGGTTTGCCCTCTAGTCCCAGCTGTCCTGGAATTCACTCTGTAGACCAGGCTGGCCTTGAACACTCAAAGATCCGCCTGCCTCTGCCTCCCAAGTGCTAGGATTAAAGGCGTGCACCACCATGCCCGGCTTCGGCACCTCATTTTTTAAACTCACACTGTTAATTTTCTTTTTGTGCTGTTCTCTCCTTGGGACAAATAAACCTGTGTGTGTGTGTGTGTGTGTGTGTGTGTGTGTGTGTGTGTGTTTCTTAGATATTTTGGTGTCAACGTGCCAAAAGTACTTGACAGAAGCAACTTAAAGGAAGAAAGATTTATTTTGGTTCACAGCTCCAGAAGGTTTCAGCCATCATGCAGGAGAAGGCATGGTGAGTTCATGACAGTGTGAACACGTAGCGGACCCTCTTCACAGTGCATCAGGAACCAGAGCACCTGACGGGAAACAGGGTGGCTATAACCTTCAAAGACATGTCCCTCAAAGGGGCCTACATCCCCAGCTACGGCCCGATCCCTCAAACACTCCACAGCCTCCCAAAATAGCAGCACTAGTGGGAAAGAAGTATTCAAGACAAACCAGTGGGGACATTTCAGATTCACACCAGAACAGTGAATAAGAGAAGGAGGGGAATCACAAGGCTCAGGGCTCATTGCGGAAGAGAGGGTGGAAAGACTATGAGCCAGAGGTAGTAGATGACTACAAGGAATCAGTGTTTCCCAGACAGCAGGGATGGAAACGAACTCAGAGCAATTGTGATAGGATGCATAAGACCTATGCACGCTCACGCCAGATAAATTCCCAGCATAGAAGGGAGGAGGAAGGTAAGAAGCCTCACCAAGTGTAACTGAAGAACAGCTGCTGGGAGAGGGACAGTAAGTTTTCTTTAAGGGTATGATGTGGGGTAGGCTGACACGGCTCCCGCGGATGGTCCCATACCCAAGAGCATCTGGGAACACAGATTAGGCTTTAAGAAACCATAATAGAGGACAGGAATTCGGGGGGAGGGTAGTAAGGTGGGGATGGAGACAAGGGAGGGGGTTTGAATATGACCAAATACATTGTATAAAATTCTCAAAGAATCAGAGAGAGAGAGAGAGAGAGAGAGAGAGAGAGAGAGAGAGAGAGAGAGAGAGAGAGGAGATTGAAGGAGAGGGACCATCTGAATCTCTTTCCAGTTTTTCAAATCCCATGGTAAAAAGCTCCCAGCTAGAGTCTTTCAGATATTGACACAACGTTTGAAAGTTTTGCCTCCTCCTATCTGGCATCCTGTCATCAAACTCTGCTAAGGGGACATATGGAATATGGGTCTTTCCTGTACCTGGAGCCTGGCTGTGTACTAGAATCTCCTTGGATTTAAAAATCCCAGTGTTGGTCCCAACTCAGATGGATGAAGCCAGGACCTGGGGAAAGGGAGGATGTCATGGAAACATTCTTGGAGAATTCATTCCAATATGAAAGGAAGTTATCCTCAGATATGAAACAAACCTCCTGTAGAGATTGTTCTAGGCCAACAGTGACACATTAGAATTATCTGGCAGAGCTTTTAAAGCTCTCAGTGTTCATGAAACGCCTCACACCAATTAATCAGAATTTCAGTGGGTGAGATACAGTTATCAGGATTTTAAGAAATTTCCTAGGTGTCTGCAATGTTTAGCCAATATTGAGGACCATGGGTCTAGAAGCCTGTCTGCACAGGCTTTGGTAAGGTGATGGTAGGCATTTTTATTGGAGAACTGGGGTAGTAGCAGCCTGCTCCTAAGCCTTTGAGCACTTTCCCCTGAACCCAGATACTCTAGCACAGCTTGAGTGATGCTCCTTGGCCAGAAGTCTGGTTTGCAGCTTTGCAGAGCCCCGCCTCTAAGCAGTTAGGTTTGAATAGTATCAACTTCTTCCTGTTGTGTCCTTGGCCCTTGAGCTGGTAATTTCCCTGAATTCGCTGTGTCTGTTATACCTTAGTATTTTCCTTTTGTCTTTTCAGTGCTAGTTAACAATTTCATACCTTGTTATGAATTATTTGCATTGTTATTTCTATTAAAATAAATGTGTTTTTGTCTCCTATCCAGACTGATTTATTAGCCAGATAGGGAGACTAGGCAAATCTAGACCTGGTGCCAGGATAATTTGTGTTCTCGGACAATAAGAAGTAGAACAAATGCCAAAGAAATAATATTTAAGGATGAAACAGAAGAAAACACTCCTATGGTGAAACTAGAATGTTCAGCTCTGAAAGAATTAGGAAGGCCAGTCAGTGTGGAGAAAGACAGATGGCAGGATACACACCGATGACACAGTGTTGAGTTCAGGCATGAGGCAAGGGTGTGATGACAACTCAGGTAGAAGAAGCAGGTTGTCAGAGAAAATAAAAATAAAAAAATAGAACAATCAGCTTTTCCAATTGGATGTTCGATTCCAGAAGAAAATGAAGCAGTGAGAATAAGGAAAAGACAAAGAATGGAATAAAAAATTTGAGCAAGGGGCTGGAGAGAGGGTTCAGCAGTTAAGAGCATGACTGCTCTTGCAGAGGACCTGGGTTTCATTCCCAGCATCCACATGGCGGCTAAGAACCGTCTTTAGTGCTGGGCAGAGGCAGGTGGATCTCTGTGAGTTCAAGGCCAGCCTGATCTACATAGTGAGTTCCAGGCCAACTGGGGCTACAGGGAGACCCTGTCTGTCTCAAACACACACACACACACACACACACACACACACACACACACACACACACATATATATAAAATTGATCAAAATGGTTATTTACATGTGACTAAAATATGCAGGAATCTGGGAAGTGGATGTTCTACATCCTGTCCTTTGGGGAAGCAAAATGGGAAGGAAAGATGTGGAGACACTTCAGCGGCTAAGAGAGGAGCCAGGGTGCTCATAAGAAAATCTCCCCAGCTGGGTGTGGTGGCACATGCCTTTAATCCCAGCACTCGGGAGGCAGAGACTGGCAGATCTCTGTGAGTTCAAGGCCAGCCTGGTCTACATAGCGAGCTCCAGGCCAGTTTGGACTAAAGGGAGACTCTGTCTCAAACAATACCAACAAAAGAAAAAAACAAAAGAAGAAAACTTCCATATTTCTTAAATTTTTTTTTTTAAAATTTTTATTTATGTTTGATTTGTAATGAATGGACGTCTCATTGCAGTTTGTTTGCACCGTGTTGTCAGGCCTCGGCAGGCAAAGAGGGTCTCAGATTCCTCCTGGAACTGGATTTTCCTGGAATTGGAGTTAAAGACGTTCTCAGGCCGACCAGTGGGTGCTGGGGATTAACCTGGGTCTCTGCAGAAGGCATCGGCGCTCTTAACCTGCTAGGCTATCCTGTCCAGCCCCAAACTTCCATTATTTCTAAGCAAAAAATTGGCTATATGTGCTGTGCTCTGAAACTACATGCAAAATAAAGTTTAAGTAACCATGGGCAATTATAAAATATAATGTAGTTATTATAATTCCTAAAGTAAAATGTCTGCAATAAGATAAGCCCCATAATTTAAAATCCAAAGACAAAAATTTGGAAAGCTTCCTACTGAGAACAATTAGATGGAGGAATGGAGACATGAGGAAGAGGGAGTGGCTTTTCTGTCAAAAGGGGAGTCAACAGCAGCTTTTCATTTTTGTTGATAACGTTAGCCATGTCAGTTAAAGCATGTTGCTTAAAAATCTAAGAACCGTGGCTGGAGAGATGGCTAAGCAGTTAAGAGAACTGACTGTTCTTGCAGAGGACCCAGATTTGATTCCCAGCACCAACATGGCAGCTAACAATCAGTCTGAACTCCCAGTTCCAGGGATCCAACACCTTCTCTGCCTCCAATGGCACTGCATGCCGTGGGTCACTTATATACATGACAGAACAACACACTCATACACACAAAATAAAAATTGAAAAAATAAGCCAGGTGTGTGGTGCACACCGCTTTTAATCCTAGACAGTTGGGAGCGCAGAGGCAGGCAGATCTTTGTGATTGTCAAGGCAGCCTGGTCCTACAGACGCATTCCAGGAACAGCTGTGGCTACAGGGAGCCGTCTCAAAAAGACAAAAAAAAATTGAAAAAATAAAATAAAAAAATATAAGAACCGCTAGCAGAAACAAAACATGTTTACCAGATTAGCAGCAGGTAGGGACATTAGAAAATGAGAGAATGGAGCTGGATGTGTTGGGGTACACCTGCCTGTGATTGAGAATGAATGAGCAGATGAGAGAAAGTGAGTAAGAATTGGACTAGCATCTAAAATTATAAAATGCAAATGTAGAAATTAAGACCAATGTCATCTGTTACAAAGCCACATATAAATAAAACATATTTGTTAAAAAAGACCCAACTCTCGATTTAGTAAATCCAATCCCAATAAACTGCATGCCAACTTCAAAGTAGACACTAGAAATGATATAGTAGGGCTGGATGGTCACAGATACAGCAGCCAAATGCAAGAAGAAGGCCCATAACACGACCCCCAGAGGAAAGTGAGCTCAAGAAATACATTACCATATGAATCAGGATCATCAAACAAACCAAGACAAGAACAGTTATGGATTTAATGAAACTTACATGTACATCTATATATATTTGATATGGGCAGATTGAGAAATGGACAGAACAAGTGATTAACGAGAAGCTTCAAAGTATTTGCTTGTTTCTTGATATCATACTGATGAAAATGTGTTTCTTATGATATGTGCAGGCTTTGTTTGGAGAGGGGTGTGTGTGTGTGTTTGTGGTACGCAGAAGGATAACCTAGTTCTCCTCAGGCACTTTCTCGTCGTTTTGGTTGTTATTGTTGTTTGGACAGGGTCAATCTGTGTAGCCGCTGGTTGGCCTGGAACTTGATTTGTAGACTCAGGCCTGGCCCGCTCAACTTAGGAGATCCACCTGCTTCTGTTTTCAGAGTCCTGGTATGAAAGGCACGTTGACACCATTCCCCAAGCTACTTTTTTTTTTTTTTNCGGGGAATCCGAGACCCTCTTCTGACCTCTGCGGCACTGCACGACATGGGTGCACAGACTTGCATGCAGACAGTACATTCATACACATACAGAAATAAATAAAATTTAAAAAAATTTTAAATTTAAAAACTTAAGAGAAATGTATGAATATCTGAAAACATGGAAAGCACCAAAGCCTTACCAAGAAGAGAACAGCAGCTTAAACAAACCCAGGATAAATGAGGAAATTGAAACAGTAATACAAAACCTCACAACTAAAAAAAGCCCAGGCCCAGATGGATTTACGGGAGAATTTATAAGACATTCAAAGAGCACTTACAGTCACTCTTACTGAAATCATTGAAAAGGATAACAGCAGAGGGAAATCTCCCAAATTACTTCTATGAAACCAGCACCACTGTAATACCCAAACCAGGCAAATATGCAACCAAAAAAGAAAACTGTAGACCCATTTCTTTAATGAACATAGAGGCAAATATTCTCAACAAAATACTGGCAAACCATGTAAAGGCACACATCAGATAGGTCATACAACATGACCAAGTTGGATTAATACAAGAGATGCAGGGATGGTTCAACATTTGTAAATCAATAAATGTCATAAACCCATAAATGGACTGAAAGTAAAGAAAAAAACTGGTCATCTTAATTAACATGGAAAAGACCTTTGTTAGAATTCAGCATGCCTTCATGTCTAAAGTCATAGGCATTGGACTGGCATGAACATTACTCAATATAATTAAAGCCACATACGACAAACCCACAGCCAACATCATTTTAAATGGGGAAAAATTAGAAGCATTCCACTTAAAGTCAGGAACCCAACAAGGCTGTCTCTTATCTCCACTCCTTTTCAACACAGTGCTTGAAACTCTTATGAGAGCAATAGCACAAGAAAGGGAAATTAAAGTACTAATTTAAAAGAGGACATCAAGTCGGGCATGGTGGCACATGTCTTTAATCCTAGCACTTGGGAGGCAGAGGCAGGCAGATCTTTGTGAGTTCAAGGCCAGCCTGGTCTACAGAGCAAGTTCCAGAACAGCTGGGGCTACAGGGAGACCCTGTCTCAAAAAGACAAAAAAAAATTGAAAAAAATAATAAAAAATATAAGAACCGCTAGCAGAACAAAAACATTGTTTACCAGATTAGCAGAAGGTAGGGAACATTAGAAAATGAGAGAATGGAGCTGGATGTGTTGGGGTACACCTGCCTGTGATTGAGAATGAATGAGCAGATGAGAGAAAGTGAGTAAGAATTGGAAGCATCTAAAATATAAAATGCAAATGTGAAATTAAGACCAATGTCATCTGTTACAAAGCCACATATAAATAAACATATTTTGTTAAAAAAAGAACCACTCTCAGATTGAGTAAATCCAATCCCAATAAACTGCATGCCAACTTCAAAGTAGACACTAGAAATGATATAGTAGGGCTGGATGGTCACAGATACAGCAGCCAAATGCAAGAAGAAGGCCCATAACACGACCCCCAGAGGAAAGTGAGCTCAAGAAATACATTACCATATGAGATCAGGATTATCAAACAAACCAAGACAAGAACAGTTATGGATTTAATGAAACTTACATGTACATCTATATATATTTGTATATGGGCAATTGGAAATGGACAGAAAAGTGATTAACGAGAAGCTTCAAAGTATTTGCTTGTTTCTTGATATCATACTGATGAAAATGTGTTTTCTTATGTATGTGCATGCTTGTGTTTGTGCAGAGGGGTGTGTGTGTGTTTGTGTACCAGAGGATAACCTTAGTTCTCCCTCAGGCACTGTCTCGTCTTTTTGGTTGTTTATTGTTTTTGGACAGGGTCAATCTGTGTAGCCCTGGTTGGCCTGGAACTTGATTTGTAGACCAGGCTGGCCTCAGACTTAGGGAGATCCACCTGCTTCTGTTTCCAGAGTCCTGGTATTAAAGGCACGTGACACCATTCCCAGCTACTTTTTTTTTTTTTTTTAAAGACAGGCTCTCACTGGTCTGGAGCTCTCCAAGTAGGTAGGCTGGCTGGTGATCCCAGCAATCTGCCTGCCTATCTCTGCCTTCTCAGCATTGATATTACAAGAACACATTAATACCCATGGATTTTTTATATGCCAGTCAGATGAACATTTATACAGCTAACAATATATTCCATTTTGAACTTTTTTTGTCTCTCTGATCCATCCTGGAGGCAGGTCCTTTATAGCCATCCTGGAGGCAGATTTTTTTTTTAAGACATGAGTTCTGGGGACTGAACTCAGGTTTATCTCCCTAGCCCTGAAAAAACATTTTGCTGCAGAGAAGATTTAAGCAAGGGTCTTCTTCAATGATCTCTTTTTGTCCTTTGTAAACTGGGCTCTGAGTAGAAAGGGAGCAACTGGGCAGACAGAAGAAAAGGCTGGGCTGGGAGTCCTTCATACATGAACTCAGCGCCTCCATCAACTGCTGGGCTGGGGGTCCTTCATACATGAACTCAGCGCCTCCATCAACTGCTGGGCTGGGAGTCCTTCATACATGAACTCAGCACCTCCATCAACTGCTGGGCTGGGGGTCCTTCATACATGAACTCAGCGCCTCCATCAACTGCTGGGCAATCTTGGGCAAGGTGCCTCATTTCACTGAATGTCAGTAGGTTTGTCAGTCGCTGGAATAGTCTCCTCTTACAGAGCTCTGTAAATATTAAAGGAGGTTTTCTCTAAGGACCAGGCAGAGCTTGACCACTGCAGACAGCTATACATGTTTCCTCATAGGATGATAAACAGCTGACACGGTGTGAGCTCCGTTATGTAAGTATCACAGGACTGCACAGCTGTGTATCTATGGCATGGTTTCTTGCCATGGGCACCACTGACATTTGGGCTGTGAGATCTTTGCATTGGGCAGAGAGTGCTGTCTAGAATGACTACGGGCACATGTGGCTTTTGCCCACCAAATGCCAGCAGCAGCCTACCCTTCCCAGTGTGACAAGCAAATATATATCCAGACATTGCCCAGTTTCCTTTGAGGAACAAAACTGTAGTCAGCCGAGAATCCTCAGTGCATTGAGAGTTTTAAAAATAGGTAAATTTTGTCTCTGGGTGGTGTCACTTGAGAACTATTCTTTTTTCATTAGTTCTGCATTTTTGAATGCAGAATCTACAAAGTATACACATTAAGGTACTGAATAAAACACAGATCCTTGGTGTTTTATTTTATTCCTGTTTATTTTGTAAAACCAGAGGCTGAGCTGAGCTACTCTGCTTTATACTCTGGTTCCTAGACCACGGAGAAAGGCTCATTCAAGCCTCTTTTGTGCGTGGCCACAGTAGGTCCCTTGTGAGGACCCCACGAATGAGCCTTTCCTCCCTCTCCTTCAGGCCTTTCCTCCAGGAGAGGAAGAAGTGGTTAGTGTGACGTCTCTCTCCCAGGGCAAACGGTCTTTGTATGGAGTTAGTATCAACTTCGTAACTTTATTTCAAAAGGGCAGACAGGGGATGTGTTGACAGAAGTCAACCAAAGCATCATCCATTAGCCAGGAATCCACCTGAGCTGCTGTATCTGTAGCAAAAGAAATCTGAAAGACCCCCAGTGCTCCGCATCATCGTGTTTACAGCCAGCTCTAAAATGCGCTATTGACTCTGATTTCTTCATTATCCTATTGCGTTCAGAGCTTTAAAAGGGATCAAAATTCCATTTTTTTCCTGAAGAAAGAGAGTGCAGATTCACAGATTTCATTACCAACTTAAAACAAATTGAGCAAAAAATTATAGGGAAAGCCCCCCTCCTCCCCCCAATACCCAGTAAGGCTTCCTTTTAAAACCAGCAAACATCTGCACACTTAAGTACCTTCTGTTGAGGTCTAAGGAAGTCAGTTTCTGGAATATGTGTGAGTTCATCGACTCTGCCTCACTTTCAGAAACTGAATAAGAAATGAAGACATCTTTTTACTTTTGTTTTTTTTTTTTAAGATTGAAAAAAACCCCAATACATCTGCCAGGAAAGTTTGGATGGAGCATTGAGACCTCATGGAAACAGATACAGAATACACTGAGCTGGAACTGGGCCAACGTTTGAGGTTTTTCTTCAAATGAAATAAATGAAAAAAATCTTGCGTTTTTCATTTAGTCACTTAAAATCGCACCATGTGCTCTTTTTCTAAGCATAAAAACATTTGTTCACACTAGAACGGTTGCTTTCAAGTACAGTAGCCACTAGGAACATTAGACCTTATTTCCCTTCATTTACTTTTGATGAATAAGATAAAAATTTCAGATCCCTAGTCAACTCAGCCATGTGTTAAGAGCCGACCATAGTGAACAGTACAGGGTCAGAGGGTTTGGGAAATAAGGAGGTGAAAGCCAGGTGACCTCACCCCTGTTCTCGCCCTCAGAACTGCTCCCATTGATAATGGGAGGAGTTTCATGTCCTCATCTCAGTGCTTTCCATGGGAAAATTTTGAAAAATTTCTTTGATGGGAGAAGGGTGGCTGGAGAGATGGCTCAGTGGTTAAGAGTCCTGGCTGTTCAAGGCCAGCCTGGTCTACAGAGTGAGTTCCAGGCCAGCTGGGGCTATAGGGAGACCCTGTCTCAAAAACACCAAAAAAATGGCATCCCAATCCAAGAAAAATTTTTTTTCAAAGAAAATTTTATTTTATGTGTATGAGTGTTGCTACATGTGTGTAAGTCACTACATGTATGCAATGTCCACAGAGGACAGGAGAGGGCATAGGATACCCTGGAACTGGAGTTACTGAAAGTTGTTAGCCACCATGTGGGTGCTGGGAACAAAACCCGGGTCCTCTGCCAGAGCAGAGTTCAAGTGCTGGGATTAAAGGTGTGTGCTACCACTCCTGGCGGGATGCCAATTTTTGTGGGCTGTTCTTTTCACTTAATTATTTTACTTGCTCTGTGTGCCAACCAGAAGAAGCTGTTGGTACACCTAATATATATATGTATTTGTGTGTGTGTGTGTGTGTGTGTGTGTGTGCATGTGTATGTGTATGGTGTATGTGGGCGTAGATGAGGGGGTGTGTGTATGTGTATGGTGTATGTGGGCATAGATGAGGGTGTGTGTGTGTGTACGTGTACGATGTATGTGGGCATAGATGAGGGTGTGTGTGTGTACATGTACGATGTATATGGGCGTAGATGAGGGTAAGTGTATGTACGTGTATGGTGTATGTGGGCGTAGATGAGGGTGTGTGTGTGTATGTGTATGGTGTATGTGGGCGTAGATGAGGGTGTGTGTGTGTATGTGTATGGTGTATGTGGGCATAGATGAGTGTGTGTATGTGTGTATGTGTATGGTGTATGTGGGCGTAGATGAGGGTGTGTGTGTGTATGTGTATGGTGTATGTGGGTGTAGATGAGGGTGTGTATGGTGTATGTGGGCATAGATGAGGGTGTGTGTGTATGGTGTATGTGGGCATAGATGAGGGTGTGTGTGTGTATGGTGTATGTGGACATAGAATAGGGTGTGTGTGTATGTGTATGGTGTATGTGGGTGTAGATGAGGGTGTGTGCGTGTATGGTGTATGTGGGTGTAGATGAGGGTGTGTGTGTGTAGTGTGTATGTGGGCATAGATGAGGGTGTGTGTGTGTGTATGGTGTATGTGGGCATAGATTAGGGTCTGTGTGTATGTGTATGGTGTATGTGGGCGTACATGAGGGTGTGCGTGTGTGTATGGTGTATGCAGGCGTAGATGAGGGTGTGTGTGTATGTGTATGGTGTATGTGGGCGTAGATGAGGGTGTGTGTGTGTGTGTGTGTGTGTGTGTATGGTGTATGTGGGTGTAGATGAGGGTGTGTGTGTGTGTGTAGGCCAGAGGTCAGTGTCAGGTCTTCCTCATTTGCTCTCCACCTTATTTTTGAGGCAGGATCTCTCACTGAAATGAGCTCACTGATTGGCTAGACTGGCTGGCCAGGAGCCTCTAAGAGCCCCCTGTCTTTTCCACCCCGTGCTGGGATTACAAGCCTCCTTTTTCACAGGTCCTGGGGATCTGAACTCGGGTCTTCATGCTTGCGCAGCCGGCACTTTGCCCCTGAACTACCTTGTCAGTCCTCCACTTAATATTTTATCATGAGAATTTTTTCATTTTAAATCATATTCTTTGAAAAGATGATTTGTTAATGTTTCCATTTGGAAACAGAACATTTTCTTATTAGGAAACAGAAGTGAAGAGAGCCAGCAGAGGTCTCCTGAAATCTCGCCAATAGTGATAAAAACATCTTTGACCATTTGGTGAGCATTTCTTTGGGTGTAAAAATACAGATGGGTCTATAACTAGACAGTCGATTTTATTAGGGCTATTTCCATGTCGGTGGATATAGAGACGCACTATCCTTTTCACTAGCTGTGATGATTGCATGACACAGGTGCTCATTTGATATCTCTTGCTCCATTTGATCAATACCTCCTCTCCCTTTTACAAAGTTCTCATGTTTCCTTTTTTGTGTGTATGTGTGCACATGCATATGTGTGTGTGTGCATGCTTCCTATCTTCCTTTCATCCCCCCCCCACTTATTCTATACACATTGGCTATGCCAGCTGTATTTGTAGTATAAGGATTTCAATAGCGAAGAAAGTAATGACATTCTTGCTTTTGGGGAGTGCAGAAACTATCAGAAGAGGCAGGAAAAGACAGTATGTGGGGTGTGGGGACATGATAGCATTTACCAATCACAGGTCAGTGGAGTCCCAGAGGGAGGCTGACTAGTTGATGGCCAGTGGGTTGAGTTTTCAAGCTTGGGCCTGGGGTCAGTCTGTGTGGACACGGACTGATCCTTCTCTGTTCCTTTTGGTAGCCTTGACAGTGAGTGGTCAAGGCAGGTGGCTGTTCCAGGAGGGGGATACAGCCCAGTGGAGTGTCTGTCACTGGAGCCAGAGTAGGGCCCTTATAGATGCTGACATTGATCCAGGCCACTGGCTTTCTGTCAGAGGCAATGGTGTCCCCTGCACAACATGACATTGGACAACACCTGTAAACACGTTTGTTTGTCAGGACTGAGGGGTGTGTGATGCTGCTGGCATTTGGTGGCTGGAGTCCAAAGAAGCTACTAAACACCTGCAGGGCACAGGACAGTCCTCATCAAAAAGGATGACCCCACTCGCTCACAATGTAGAAAGTACTGAGGTCGAGAATCCCTGTTCTAGAAGGTGCCAGGACTGACTTGGAGGGGGGAGGGAAATTGAGCCCTAGGTAGGGGAGGGTCTTCAGGTGATGAGGAGGGGAGATAAGTACTGGAACTGACAGCTATCATGGAGGCCAAAAGCTTTAGGGAAAGTGGAAGAGCTGGGATGTGACCTACTGCACCTTGGGACCCCAATGTACATGTGTTAGGGTGAAAAGGAAAGCACAGATCCTGCTGGAGCTGGCTGCAGGGAAAGGGGTTCCGGAGTTCTGAGGTGTTGAGAGTGTTGGCTGACTGACACAGTGCAGATGCTGATCTTTTGGGGAAGTAGCTAAGTGAGAGGATCCATAGGGTTGGAAATACGGTTCAGCAGTGAAAACTACTTTACTGCTCTTGCAGAGGACATGGGTTCAGTTCAGTTCCCAGCACATACAGCAGCTCAGTTCCAGGGGACCCAGTTCTGGCCTCTGTTGGCACCTGCACACACACACACACACACACACACACACACACACGTGTGTATGTGTATACATATATATGTATATATATGATTATATATAATCAGGTATATGCACATACACATAAAATAATAAACCTTAAAAATTAAACCCAGAGAGCCTGGGAGGGAGGGAATGGAGGAAGGAAGGCCAAGTAAGGGGCCAGGACAGTGTAGTGGGGTCTGTTCTTGGCACCATTGCACATGTTGGAGGTTAGGCTGGGGTCCAGATCCAGATCTGTCAATCCACCCTGGAGTTGAGCCTGGGGGAACTAAAAGCATCTGAGGGGCCATAGTGTGGGCAGTTAGTGATGCTTCAGTCAAGCTACTCTGTAGGAAGCCTGTCTTGGGAGGTGCAGGTAGATTCATCTCAGGACAGAGACCTGAGCTCCTGGCCCCATCACCTGGCCTGCATGTTCATTGGATGCTGGGGAGTTACAGGGCACTGTCCTGGGTCTGGCCCAGCTTTCTGAAGGTAGAGAACAGTGGCTCGATCTTGTCCCTGCCTGGATCCTTAATGGGTACAGAAGGTGATGCTTTAGTCCCCTCGAACCAGGAGTCCTGGTTCAAATTCCTGCTCTTCCACCTACCCCCTGGGTGGTCCTGAGCCTTTCATTTGACTTGAGTGTTAATGTCCCAGTTGCAGAGTTGCTGAGGGGATTAAATAAGATCAGAAGCATCACATGCTGTAAGCTTGTAAAGTGTGATCCTGTGGGAGACATGAGGAAGAACTCTTGAAAAGGAGATGGAAATGGCTTGGGAGTTCTCGACCAGACGTGGTCCTGAGAGGGAAATGTGTGAGATGCTCTGAATTTGAAATGTCACCATTTCGGGCTCAGTGAGTGATATTTTCAAGCTTATTGCTCAAGGCTGAGTCATGAGGAAACAGTGGAGAAGACTCAGGGTTCTGCAAGGTGACTCTTGTGGGAAAATCCAGCTTGAATTGTAGGCTAGCTTCCAGCTAGCAGGCCTCAGGGCACTGCGTGGCCAGGGTCTGACCCTGCTCCAAGGAGGAGCAAGCAATGTGGCCTAGGTGCATGATGCTGAGTTGGGGCAGTGGTGTGCAGTGGCACAGAGTTGGGGGACTTATGATTGGTCCTGGGAACTGACGTCATTTAGTTTATAAAAGCAGGCTGTGGCAAAGAATAAATTTGAATTTCATAGTAACATCATCACGGAATTCCCAGCCGTTATTTTTTTTTTTTTAATTATTGCACGTATACAGGCTAAGTTAGGCCTGCATTTCCTTTGGGTGGCGAGTGGGTTGGAAAAAGGTTCCCCTTTGCAGACCACCAATCTGGGTAGCTGGTGTTGTCAGTGGGCATAGACTGAAGGGAGGCCAACATCAGCCTGAAATTCCTATCTAGGGTTCAGCAGTCTCTGGGCAGGTGGGAAGGCATGGCCAAGAGTGGAACATGTATCTTGCGGGTCCAGGATAAGGGCCTGAGTTGGAAGTACCATTCAGGCCGGGCTACAGGAAGTAGCCAGCTGGCCTCTGCGCCGAGGGGTCAGTTCCCCACAGTGTCAGCGGACACTGTGTTCCCCTTCCCTTAGCAGGGCCATGTGGTCCCCATTCGGCATAAAAAGAAAGCTTCCTACAGACTCTCAGCACCCCACAAAGGGTGGAGAGGGGAAGGTAGAGACAGAAGCAGAGGAAGTGTCCCGCCCAACAAGCCTTTCTTCACACACAGTTACCACGGGGTGGAGGGGATTGATGGAGGAAGTGGTCGTGGGCTCTTGCCTCACCTGCCATTCTTTGATCTTCTCCACACTCTTGAAAGGTGGACATTTATACTGGTTATTTTTCTTGTTGCTATGAATACATATTTGATAGCAAGGAACTTAATGGAGGAAGGGTTTATTTTGCCCTATAGTTTAAGGAATTCAGTCCATCATTGGCAGGAAAGAGGTGTGATGGCAGGAGGGGGAGGCACCTCCACACGACAACCAGGAAGCAGAGAGTAGACAGGAAGTGAAGGTTATAAACCCTCAAGGCCTGTCCCAAGTTCCTGTAGCAAGTTTCCACTTCTAAAGTTTTACAACTTTCCAGAATAGTACTGCCAGCTGGGGACCAAGGGATCAAACCCACAAGCCTCAGGAGGACATTTCACATTCAACCACGACAGCATTTTATCCTATTTCAGAGATGGGGAAGCTGAGACGCAGTGGATTAACTAACTGGCTTTGATATACATTGCTCACATTAGGGGTTGCTAGGTTTAACTGAGCCAGTCTGGTAATTCTGGAAAAGTCTTTTTTTCTCTTTGGCTTCCCTCAGGGATGGTGTTTAGGAGATTTTAGAATAGGGACGATGTAAGAATGTAGGACCCCAGGCCTTAAGAAGCCAAAGATGGAGGCCCAGTGCTCATAGGTGGTCCGAGTTGGGGTACACGGCAGGCAGATGGTGGAGTCTTTCCCTGCTCTGCTTCTATTCTAACTGGAGGGTTCCTTGTGTGCACTCTCCACATTGGGAATGGATTGTTCCCTTCACAGGCAAACAAGTGTAGGCCTCATTCATCAGAGCAGAGTCTACTTCTCTTGTGGGGTTTTAGACTAGACAAAACATCATTTCAAAGAGCCCCACACAAGTCAGGCTGATCAAATCAAGTGATGGCACACCTTTGAGTACCTGCTGAGTGCACAGAGCCATGCTTCAGAGGACAGGGAGACTGCCTGTGTTGGGATGCTTGTGGACCTCTTGGGGAAACCCAATGCCTTGCATACCGGAGAAGGAACCTTCTGGAACCTTCTGCAGCAGTGCTGGCAGGTGAATTTTGTGCATCCAATGTACCTGGTTACACCTGTCCCTCACCAGCCTGAGAACTCCTATCCTCTACCTTGGAAGCCCTAGGATGTCACACATGGTCTGGACACATGTTTTGGGAGAATGCATATGCCTTTTCCACATGATTCAGTTAGCTCCCAAATGCCCTCCGAGTGGTTATGGCTGGAAGATTTCAGAGGAATTAAATGTTTACACTCCAGGGGCATTGTGAATTTTGATAACTTCTGGTAAGAAACTGATTTCAAGAGGGTTTTTGGTAAAACTTGCTTAGATCATAGTCCTATGAGGTTATTATTATTATTGTATTTATTGTTTTGTGTATGTGTGTGTGTGTGTGTGTGTGTGAGAGAGAGAGAGAGAGAGAGAGAGAGAGAGAGAGAGAGAGAGAGAGAGAGAATGAGAATCTATAGCCCAGGCTGTCTTGGAACTCACTATGTTGTATAAGCTGGTTTGAACTTGCAGTCATCTTCCTGAATCCTAGGCTGATAGGTATGAATTACCAAGTCCAACTGAAGGCAGTATTATTATTCTTACTTTAAAATAAGTAACTGGGATTTAGAAAGGAAAAAATGGTCTAAAACATGAGAGAGAGAGAGAGAGAGAGAGAGAGAGAGAGAGAGAGAGAGAGAGAATAGAATTAGTGCAGGAACCCAGGCTGGACCACTTGTCTACATCTGGTCATTTATCTACTTAGTGAATATTTGTAGAAAGTCTGTCTTGAGGGTTCTAAAAGTGCTGTTGCAAGTAACAACAGCATAATCTGGGAGCTTGTTAGGAATGCAAATTCTCAAACCTATCCAGGCCTACTGCATGTTGTAGAACACTGTGCTCTGAGCATAGCACCTTAGAGCAGCTGAGCCTACCTGCAAGTGACCCTCAAGATCAGGTCTACTGATGTCCTTATTATAAGGAGGGGTATGGGGGGGTTGTGAGACCCTCAGTTGAGACCTCAACTTCCTGTACCTGTCAGCCAGCTGTATGCAACTGTGCTCTGCTTCACATGGTTTTGTGGTACCATGAGGTGGTAGAGAATGTACAGTGTAGAGGGTTGACAGAGGAGGACTCCATCTATGTGGCTGAGGGGAAGTCATCACTCATGATGGGTGAGACTTTTCAGTGGTGCAGCTGTTTCAGGGTCCCATCCTATAAGTAACCCCTTACCATGCTCAGTACATTACATAAGCTCAATAAATGTGTTGATTTGCCAAGTTGGACCTTGGTGGAATTGTTACTTTGGTTTGTTTTTGGTTCCTATCTGGAGAGAGTGTGTTCATGTCTCTCTAGGAAGAGTTAACCCCACACTGAGGCAGAAGCTTGGGATGGGCCTTTAAGAGTTCTTTTTTTTTTTTATTTTCTCTTATGGCCTAAATATTTATTAAAGGTAGAATAAGTTGAAATGGACAATAAAAATAACAAAAATAAATGTATGGTCCTTGAACAAATTACAATTTTGTGTCATCTTTTTATAAAATGATCTTATTTCAGCACATTATTTTTATGAAGACTTTATAAATTTGTTCATAAAATTGAGAGAAAATATAATGCAAACATGAATCCTGAGTTGTTTTAACAACTTGATTATATTGAAATACTTTAAGAGTTCTTTAGGCAGTTGCAGGCAATCTGAGGCCTGAGTCCTGGTAACTGTTTACATAGTGCTGGGAAGGAGCCAACAGAGAGGAAGCAGAGCTGGGGAGGGAGAGGGATGGACTAACTAACTTAGATGAGGCCAGGGGAGATGGAGACTATAGCTTGGCTCCAGCGCTGACTGTAGGAACCATTGGTAGGCAGTCAAAGGACAGTAACAAGGAGAGTCTGGTGCGACTTTATTGTCCTCATAGACTTTCGCCTGTACTGACTTTTGAAACTTTTTTTTTTTATTTTTTTTTTTTATTTCTGTATGTGTATCAATGCACTGTCTGCATGCAGGTTTGCGCACCCGTGTCATGCAATGCCACGGAGGTCAGAAGAGGTCTCGGATTCCCCTGGAACTGGAGTTCTCCTGGAATTGGAGTTTCAGATGGTTCTCGGCCGCCATGTGGGTGCTGGGGATCAAACCCGGGTCCTCTGTAAGAGCGGTCGGCGCTCTTAACCGCTAGGCCATCTCTCCAGCCCCCGAAACTTTTTTGAGGCAAAGTCTTTCTACTACTCAGCCTAATCTGGCTTCGTACTCACAACCTTCCTGCCTCAGCCTCCTGAGGGTTAGAACTTCAGGCATGCTGCTACACAGCCATTTTTAGATGACTTCTATGAGAACCCTAGCCTTTGCCTGTCTATTATATTATATTATTATTATATAATATTTTTATAATATATAATATATATTATATATTATATATATAATTATATATATGTTTTTTATATTATATATATAATTTTTATATTATATATATAATTATATAATATATATAATATATTATATATATAATATTATATTATATTATATATTATATTATATATTATATCTATTGTTAGACTTTATCTTGCATGGAATGAAACATTGCTAAGTGGACAAACTCCAAGTCCTTGTAGAAGCTGTGGTCACCAGGGTTGTGGTCATTGTGCATGAGAAGGTCACACACTTGGGCTAGATATTTAAATTCAGTTTTCTGCAGGCCAATGTGTGGCCAGCCAGATGCTAAGATTTAGCTTAGTGCTTTGGGGAATTGGTAGACCAGGCTTGTTTTGTTTTAGGTATCTTTACTAAGTTCATATAATCTATGTACAATAAAATCCACAAAATTTTATTTTATTTTATTTTTTGGTCTTTTTGAGACAGGGTCTCCCTGTGGCTCCAGCTGTCCTGGAACTTGCTCTGTAGACCAGGCTGGCCTCAAACTCACAAAGATCTGCCTGCCTCTGCCTCCCAAGTGCTAGGATTAAAGGTGTGTGCCACCACGCCCGGCTCTTTTATTTTTTTAAATTTTATTATTTTTGTATGTGTATGAATGTACTGTCTGCATGTAAGTTTGTGCACCCGTGTCATGCAATGCTGCGGAGGTCAGAAGAGGGTGTTGGATTCCCCTGGAACTGGAGGTAAAGACGGTTCTTAGCCGTCATGTGGGTGCTGGGGATTGAACCCGGATCCTCTGCAAGAGCAATTGGTGCTCTTAACCTCTAGGCTATCTCTCCAGCCCCCAAAATTTTATCTTTTGAGCCAAAGTCTCACCATGCAGCTCAGACTGGCTTTGAACTTATGATCCCCCTGCATCAGTCTTCCCAGGGCTGGGAAAGTTCATAGAGCATAAGATTGATGAGTTTTGAAAGGTGTGTGTAAGTATCAGGCATGTTTAAATTTTTGACATTGTAATATGATGTTTGATATTGTGGGATGATATTGTCGCCTACAAATTCCATGTTCAAGAACTGCACAGTTGAGTTACAAAACATTTCTGTATTTTAAGTACGTTTACGATTGTGTTGGGCTACATTCACAGATATCCTGGAGTGTGTGCAGCCTGTAGGCTATGAGTTGGACATGCCTGGACTTCTGTGACAAAGACTTATTTCTCTCAACCCAGAAGATTTCTTCTCTAGGAAGTATATGTAGCCTGTGGCCCAGCCATGACAATAACTTCTGGGATGTGCTCAGGAGGATTATTTTCTCAATTCCATCACCACAGAGAGGTTCTCTCAGCCTAGCTAGTCTAGAACTCGCTGGTCTCCATCTCACAGAGATCTACCTGCCTCCGCCTCCCGAATGCTGGGGTTAAAGTTGTGTGTGCCACTATGCCTGGCTTAAAGCTAGGTTCTGTAAGGTGACAATTACGGTGTGAATCTGAAATGTCCCTTATGAGCTCATGTTCTGAACACTTGTTCCCCAGCTGGTGGCACTTGTTTGGGAGGGTGGGCCAGAGCTAGCAGCAGTAGGTCTCCAGGGACACATCTTCAAAGGTTCTACTGACTCCTGCACGCATCCATGTTCATTTTGCTTCGTGGTCTGCCACAGTGTGAATAGCCACTGCTCGGCCTGTCACCTGCTGCCACGGATGGAGGCCTCCTGCCAGCCTCTCCACCATGATGACTGCAGTCCCCTAAAACCATGACTCCTCCGCAGATCTTTCTTTCCAAGTTGTTCCTGTCAGGCGTGGCAACACAAAAGTGTCCAATTCAGCAACCAACACGATTGACTTGATTTGCTACATTTCCCAGAAAGGTAGAGTGGTGAGTCACTCCAGCCTAACTGCCCGATGTAACTCCTTTCCTTCCCCCCTTTTCACAAAGTTTATGACCCCTAACAAAGCGATGCTGCCGTCTCTGAGGACAGGTCAGAAGCGAGGTGTTCTTGGTTCTTATGATTAAGTGCAATGACACAATAGACTTGCTTCTGAAAGTGTGATCCATCGACAGCATGTGGGATCTTGGTAGAACAGTAGCATGTCTCTATGCATGTGCCCTGTCCCATCTTCCCTCCCAAGACATGCCAAAGGGCTTGCACATTTCTCCAGTGCTGGGATTGAACCAAGGCCCTTGCCTAACCTAACAACACACTCTTCCATTGAGACCTGCATATTTACAGGGTCTCTGTGTGATTTGAGTACACAGTGGCCTTTATCTCTCATGATTGTAGGGGATCGCGTTATCCTTCCTCCATCCTCTGGATGAGCTCTCACCCCACACCAGGCAGAGTGGCCTGTGGAGGGCTCCTCACTCCATCACTCAGAGGTTCTGATGAATTATTGAACCAGGTGAGAGTTCCCTTCTACCTCCCTGAGAAGGTAGAAGGGAGAAGCATCGGTGCATTAAACCCTCTCTCTCCTCGTTCAGACCCCAGGTCATCTCTAGTCTGGATGGAGTGAGCAAGATTTTAGCTTGCCCTGGATGCGTCCTTCCGCACTCCCTTAAGGATGGAGCCTCTCCAATTGCCAAACACTCATGCTGTGCTTGGGCAATGAATTATTGAAATCTAAAAAACACCATTTGGTCCATCACATCGACTGGGGGGGGGGTGCAACACCTCAGAATAGCCTCTTTATATTTCTTCAAAAAGTTAAAATAAAAGAAAAATACAAAAGTAACAAGTTGACACGGCCACTACTGGGATGTGTTAACCAAGAACATGTTGTTATATTTACTTCAATTATATGTTGAATAAATGAGAGAAAACATTTCAGATGGTTTAGATATAGCCTTAATTTTAATCTTCACCCCCTTTCAGAGTCAATGCTATCATGATTTTCATGAATAGCAGTGCTCTTTAAAAGACTTTCTTTTGCAAACATTTGTATTGTTTTATATATACAAATACACACATATAAAAACTATATATGTGTGTGTGATGAAGAGTGAATGCATGGTACTGTTTTATGAGGTTATCTTTCAACATTTGCTCAGATTTATTCCCAGTCCCTTTACACAGTTCTTTTTGTTGCACGAGCCTGCTTTTGACCTCTATTCTTGGTGCTGCATGTAGTTCTAATCCATTCATTCCATTGGCTGCAAGGCATTCTGTCATGTGGATAGACCATATTTTGTTTCTCATTTCCATCTTGTTGAATATTTAGATTGTTTTTGATTCTTCACCATAACAAATGATTCTGCAGGCAGCAATCTAGCCCTGGATTTCACCAGGCCCATGTGGGAGACTTTCTGAAGGAATCATGTCACCTAGAATGGAATCATTAGCTTATATAGTAATATAGTATGCACACTTTCAATTTTCTTGGGTATTTCCAATTGCTCCTCCAAAGGAGTGCTAGTGATTTACACTTCCACCAGTCATACAGAAGAGCACACTTTCCTCACATCTTTTCCAGTGCTTGGTATTGTCAGGATTTTTTATTGTTGTTTTCTTCCCAGGAGAAAAATGGTCTACCTCTGTGGTTTGAATTTACTACTAGTTTCTTTTGGTTGGAAGAAGTATCATCAAGGCGGGATGAGGTCCAAGCTGAGATAGCTAGACTGATTCTTGTATAGCTCTGCTGTCAGCTTAAATGGGAGAGTGGGTGAGTCCTTTGCACTCTCTGGTCTTCAGTGAGGTAATGGGTCCAGATGGGCTGTGAAGGGCATACCCCAAGTGGGCAGGCTGCTTCTGATTGGTAGTATGTGGCATTTGTGATGACAAGATCTACACAGAAAGGTCCCTCCACCAGTTAGCCCTTGTGCTGGCGATCTGGGATTACCTCTTATGAAGAGGTTCCACATTGCGGAAAGTGGTCCTCTGAACAAAACAGCTGCCATCTTTACTCGAGCAGCTCTGCCTGTTTGCAAGGCCATCACTGATGGTTGACTATTGACTGACCATTTCCTCAGAGAAGGAGTGGGTAGGGAAGGTCATTGGATCCCCACCTGAGATTCCAGCCACTCTTCCCAGCCATCTGTATGCAGTTCTGCCCTATTTGCATGTGATCTTGGGAATCCTGAGAACTGCCAGAGTATATCAGAGGCTAGAAGAGGTCTCATCTATGCAGCTGTGGGCAAGCTGTCAATCATGCCGGGTGTGAAGACTTTTCATTGCAGTTACTTTGGCTTCCCCTGTGTTCCTGTGATTAGCCTTCATCCATTCACCATTCATCTGTAGGTAAACTCAGTTGTTTGCCTGGGTAAACTTTAGCAGAATCATACTTTGGCTTGTCACTGGGGGCTTATAAGGAGGGGGTAGATGTTGTTTATGTCTCTCCAGGGAAAGAATTCTCACATCACTCCAGCATGGGATTCAGAAGTAGGTTTCAGTCCTGATTCTAACATTTCCTGCCCGTGTGGTTGTGGATGGATGAGCAGGTAGAATTCCAGCATGGATCTGATTCAAGGGCAAGGAAGCCAACTGGGGAGCCCAGGCCGAAGAGGGTCATTTTCCCAGCAGGGACAAGTTGTAGAGTAGCAGTAAGCTCTCGTGTTTAAATGGAGCACCGATGAAGCGTGCTTCCCAAGGTGGACTCTCTTTTCTCCTGTGTTTAGCTACACTGCTTTTTATTTGTAAAGTAGAGGAGATCACTCCAGCTGTGACAGAGGCTTACCTGGCTGCTTTAGTGTTGGCAGGAACTTGACTTGAGCATCTAGAGACCTTGTGAGTAGGACTGTAGGGTTATTAGCATTAACAAATAAGCATTTTTTTGCATGATATATATTATATAGGGTTGNAGAAAAAGAAAAAAAAAGAATTATTACTTTTCAGTAGGTGTGTCTGTGTGTTGTGTCCAGTGTGTATGTATATGTGGTGTGTATGTAAGTGTGCATGTGAGTGTGTGTGTGTGCCTGTTTAATGTGTGTGTATACCTGAGTGCAGATGGTCTGAGACCAGAGAAGAGATCAGATCCCCACAACAGCTGGAGTGACAGGCTGTGTAAGTCACCTGATATGGGTACTGAGAAGGGAACTCCAGGAGGGTGGGGTGGCAGTTTAATGAGTGTCCCCCATAGGCTGTAAGTATTCAGATATTGTCTCCAGTTGGTGACGGCTGCTTTTGGAGGTCTTAGAAGGTGTGGCCGTGCTGGGGAAGGTATGCCACTGGGGGCAGGCTTAGTGAGTAAACAAGCCCTTGGTCTCCAGTTGGGCTCTCTCTGCTTGCCGGTGCTCTTTGCAAGATGTGACCTTCAGTTTGCTGCTCCAGATCCAGCCCCATGCCTCCCCCCACAATGGACTCCTAATTCCCTGAACCGTCAATCATAAGCTCAAATAAACTTCCTTTTAAAGTTTCCTTGGTCATGGTGTTTTATCACAGCAAACAGAAAAGTGACTAATACAGGTGGCAAGCATTCTCAACCACGAGTCGTCTCTCTAGTCCAATTATCTGCCTTTTCTTGCCACCCAAAATGTCTACAACATATTCAAGCAACATGGAGCTCTCTATCCTTGTGGGCATGCAAGCAGAGGCTGAACGACTGTACAAATACATACACAACATCTCCATCCAGTTTATCTGGCCTCTGGCTGCTTCTCTCTAGTGACAAGCTGCTCATTATTTGTCAAGTTATAGCATCTACTGACTGGCATCTCAGCTTCTACCAAATTTGAATTTAACTGAAGTAATATATATAATATATATATATATATGAGTATATTGCAACAAATGCTTATTTGTTAATGCGAATTACTTCACTATCACTTAAATTTCCATGGACAACTGAATGGACCCACACTGTAAAAGGTTTAAAGCATGACAAAATGGTAATAGTCTGACCAAACTCTTTAAATATTAAATCATGGAAACATAGGTAGACAGTTGCCTATGACTATGTTAGTAATATACATATACACACACACACACACACACACACATATATATATATATATATATATATAATATTACTTCAGTTAAATTCAAATTTGGTAGAAGCTGAGATGCCAGTCAGTAGATGCTATAACTTGACAAATAATGAGCAGCTTGTCACTAGAGAGAAGCAGCCAGAGGCCAGATAAACTGGATGGAGATGTTGTGTATGTATTTGTACAGTCGTTCAGCCTCTGCTTGCATGCCCACAAGGATAGAGAGCTCCATGTTGCTTGGAATAGTTGTAGACATTTTGGGTGGCAAGAAAAGGCAGATAATGGGACTAGAGAGACGACTCGGTGGTTGAGAATGCTTGCCACCTGTATTAGTCACTTTTCTGTTTGCTGTGATAAAACACCATGACCAAGGAACTTATAAAAGGAAGAGTTTATTTGAGCTTATGATTGACGGTTCCAGGGAATTAGAGTCCATTGTGGCGGGAGGCATGGCGGCTGGATCTGGAGCAGCAAACTGAAGGTCACATCTTGCAAAGAGCACAGGAAGCAGAGAGAGCCCAACTGGAGACCAAGAGGCTTGTTTAACTCACTAAGCCTGCCCCCAGTGACATACCTCCCCCAGCACGGCCACACCTTCTAAGACCTCCAAAAGCAGCGTCACCAACTGGAGACAAATATCTGAATACTTACAGCCTATGGGGGACACTCATTCAAACTGCCACCCCACCCTCCTGGAGTTCCCTTCTCAGTACCCATATCAGGTGACTTACACCAGCCTGTCACTCCAGCTGTAGGGGATCTGATCTCTTCTCTGGTCTCAGACCATCTGCACTCAGGTATACACACACATAAACAGGCACAGACACACACTCACATGCACACTTACATACACACCACATATACATACACACTGACAACACACAGACACACCTACTGAAAAGTAATAATTCTTTTTTTTTCTTTTTCTGGTCTTTTTGAGACAGGGTCTCCCTATAGTCCCAGCTGTCCTGGAACTCACTCTGTAGACCAGGCTAGCTTTGAACTCACAAAGATCCGCCTGCCTCTGCCTCCCAAGTGCTAGGATTAAAGATGTGCACCACCACGCCTGGCCCATAAAATAATTCTTTAAAAAAGGCAGATAATCATCCAAGCCTTCTATGACCCTATGAATAATCTGTCTTTGTGGCTGGGCATCTCCTTCAAGAACCATCTTCAGTGAAGTACTGTGAAGCTATAGTTCTCAAAATATGATCCCTGGACATGAGAATCTTTGGGAATGTGCTAGAAACACAAACTCTCAGATTCTCCCAAGACACACTGGGACAGTTGACCTTGATTTTTCATCTTGATTGGACTGAGAAAGAGGTAGAATAGTAAAGGCTATCTCTGGATGTGTCTGTGAGGATGGTTCCAGAGGATCATATCACAATGGCTCTGATATAATAAATGGTTTAATGCACTAATAGACTAAAAATTTGAGTGAACTGTTGGGAGGTGGTATAACTGCAGAGGATGGATCCTGGTTGGAGAAGGTAAGTCATTGGGGGTTGGGAGTGTGTGTCTTTCAGGGCTGCCTTGCCCTGGTTCCTTCCTATTACTACTGGGCTGTTTCCTGTCCAGGATTGGGACTCCTCACCATGCTTTTCCCAGAATGCTGGTCTGAAATCACGAGCAAAATAGAGCTCTCTTGCTTTTAAATGTTTGGTCAGGTATTTTGATGTTTGGTCAGGTATTTTGTCACAATGATACCCCCCCCCACCCCCAAAACCAACCAAAACAAGAACAACAACAAAAAGTATAATGATCACTGAATTAAAAATATGTAGGGAGGGGTCAGCAATCTGTATCTTCATAAGCCCTCCAGAAGATTCTGACACATGGCCATGTTTGAGAATTGGCTTGGAAAGCTGACATGAGATTCAGAAACTATTGCTCTGGGTTCCACTTCTCTGGTGATAAAGTGAGGCTGGGAACTACATCGGGGTGAGGGCATGGGGCAGGGGTGTGGGGAGATGTGGCCCCAGAAGATATGTTCAGCACAGAAGCTAAAGGGTGAAGGGAGTCTGGTGGATGTTAAAGAATTGCAGGTTTTTTTTTAAACAATAGGATTTTTGCTTACTTGGGTCAAACATCAAGAAGAAAACTGAGTTTATGCTTAAAAAATATTTTTTGGTCTTTTTGAGACAGGGTCTCTCTATAGCCCCATCTGGCCTGGAAGTTGCTATGTAGACCAGGCTGGCGTTGAACTCACAGAGATCTGCCTGCCTCTGCCTCCCGAGTGTTGGAACTAAAGGTGTGCAGCACCAAGCCTGGCCCTTAAAAACATTAATTTTTAAATTTTATTTATTTATTTTTATGTGTATGAATGTATTGCGTGCATGTGTTTAAACACACCTGTGTTATGCAATGGCTGAGGAGGTCAGAAGAGGTCATCTGATCCCCTGGAATTGGAATTTGGATGGTTGTTAGCCACCCTGTGGGTGCTGGGAACCAAACCTGGTCCTCTGCAAGAGCAGTAAATGTAAATGCGCTTAACTCTGAGGCATCCCCTCCCCCCACTGTCCCCAGTTTATGTTTTTAAGGAGCTCATGGTTAAGTGGTAAGATGGGCTGAGATAGACAGCTGTGGATTTGTAAATAAGGGCAGGTGCGATGTCGGGGAGTCTGGTCATGGCGAGTGGCGTGCTGTTTCTTTGTAGTCTTCGAAAGATATTCTTCACCACAGTTGTGGCCCCAGTGCAGAGACAAGGGCAGAGGGAGAGCTTGGTCTGCCTTTCTCACCACCACAGGTGGCCACACGCAGTTTTGAATAGCAGTGAGTGCCTGTCACGGAGGTATGTAAGCAGAGGCTACAAGGCCATTCCAGAAGGATCACATCCAGGATTGTCTTACTGCTCTGTGGGTCAGCTGCAGATAGCCTGGAGTCCCTAGCACTGGTCTTTTTTGTCACAGCCTCTTTGTTCCCCATTCTAGCTAAGTAAGTTTGTCTAGACATTTCTAATGGCTGGGCAGAGAAAAGTGGCTTAGGAGACATGCGTTAACCCAGTGGAAGACAGGGTTAAAATGCAAGCGCCCAGCTCAAACCTTCTATGCTCACTGAAGGTGCTGTGGAAAGAGAAGCTTTGTCCTCTCCACTTTACTGGGAGGTGTGGGGGATGTTCTTGGGTTTTTTCCAGAACATCTTGCTCTTGGTCTAGGGGTCCCAGTGAGCATCTCTGTGGGCAGCTGGTGGCACTTTTCCATCACAGCCTATCTTCTGCCGACAGGTCTCGTGTAACCAGGCTGTATGGTTCTAGGAGGCTGAGAATGCTCGGGCCATCTATCCTCAATGCCACCATTACCTCGGGATGATCATGAGCCGAGATGTTTCTCTGGCAGCTGGCCACTTGGCAAGGGGAAACATGGCCACGCCATGCCATTTGGCTACCTTCACAGGTTCCATTTGGCAACATAATGCTGGCGCTGTTAAATTTGGCTGTGTGGTGTTTTGCCCAGGTTGTTAACAGCCACATAAACATTCACCTTTTTTCTCCCTCATGTTTCTGGTCCCTTGTTGTGACCAAACACCCTAAACCTTCACTGTTGTTACTGCTAGCCCTGGTGATATTTGTACTGTGCTTGTAGCCTACTGAGTTATAGTTGCCCCTTGGTATTCTAAGGGCACCAAGATCCTTGGATGCTGAAGTTCCTTATGTCAAATGGCATAGGATTTGCTTATAACCTATGCGATCTTCCTACATATTTCACATCATTTCTAGATTACCAAATGCAATGTAAATGCCATGTAAACAGTTAACATTGCATTGTTTTGGGGTAGCAGATAGAAAAGAGGACCTACATGCTCAGCACAGGTGCATCTTTACAATTATTTGTCAGGTGGGGTGGGGCTAGAAAGATCACTCAACAGTTTAGAGCACTCGCTGCTCTTACAAAGGATGGGGATTTGTTCCCAGCATCAGTGCCTGGAGATTTACTGCCTGTAACTTTAGCTCCAGGGGAACTGATGTCTTTATTGGTCTCTGAGGCACCTCACACACAGTATATGTGTATACATACACATATACACATAAATAAAGATAAACATTAAAAATTATTTTCAGGGGCCTGGGGATGTAGCGCAGTTGGTGGGGTCCCTGCACAAAGTGCTGGATGTGATCTCTGGTCCTCCATGAACCAGATGTGGTGGCATCTGACTATAATCCCAGCACTTGGGGGCAGGAGAATCAGAAGGTCAAGGTTATCCTTGGCTACATAGTGAGTTGGTGGCCAACCTGGGCTACGTGAAGCCCTGTCTTAAAAAAACCTTATTTTTAATGTAAGTTTGATTGAGTTCTTGGGTCTGGAACCTTGGCTATGAAAGATCTAGTGTTCTAGTGCATGCATCCCATCTGCTTTGGAAGATATCAGCTTTCTTTTAAAAATATTTTATTTATTACATTTTTGTGTATTTATGTGTATTGCTTACATGTCTGAATGTGCGTGCACCTGTGTTGTGAAATGCCCATGGAGTCAGAAGAGGGTGTCAGATTCCTCTGGAACTGGAATTATGGATGGTTGTCAGCCATCATGTGAGTGTTGGGAATCGAATCCTGATCCTCTGCTAGAGTAGCCAGCAGTCTTAACTGCTGAGCCATCTCTTCAGCCCAAAGTTATCAGTTCTTATCTGTAAAATGGGAGTCATGGTATGTGACTCTCTGCTGGTTATTGTGACCACTACCACTTTGAATGAGCAAATACATATGAGGGGCTTAGGATATTGATTTATGCCCCACACACCGTATGTATAAAATACTTTACTTTGTTAAGTAGGTAGGAATGATTTATCTCTATTCTGTTCTGAGAATAAGGTGCTATTTCAAGTATCTAGAAAGGAGGATTATCTTAGGGAATTTAGACTTTATAGAGACATAAAATCATATGTGTATTGATGAAAGTAGAAAGACTACTATCTGGTGAACAAAGAGGACTAATGGAGAGGAGAACAAGGGAGAGAGAAGATGATGGAGTGAGACTATGCCCAAGACATTATATACGTGCATGAAAATGACCTTATGTTACCCTGCATAATAAAGAATTTTTTTAATTAATTTTATTTATTTCTGTATGTGTATGAATGTACTGTCTGCATGCAAGTCTGTGCAACGCCGCGGAGTTCAGAAGAGGGTCTCAGATTCCCCTGGAACTGGAGTTCTCCTGGAATTGGAGCTTCAGACGGTTCTCAGCCGCCATGTGGGTGCTGGGGATCGAACCCGGGTCCTCTGTAAGAGCGGTCGGCGAATTTTAAACGTTAAATTAAACAACAACAAACAAAAGACAGAAGTAGGCCAATAAGCTAGTTCGTTTTTATTATCACTACATATTGGCAATTCTAAGCCATGTCAGTGGTAAAGTACTTTGCTCAAAAATATTTAGCTGATTGTAGATATACATTTCTGTGTTTTTGTAGAATTTTAATAATATACATGCATACTATATTAGCATATTTTAGTCATTTGTTCTTTTTTAAAAACTATTTTATTATTTTATGTGTATGAGTGTATTGCCTGCATGTGTGTAAGTGCATCCATCTCCTGCAACCCCCACAGAGGTCAGAAATGCCCACAGAGGTCAGAAGAGGGCATTGGATCCCCTGGAACTGGAGTTACAGATGGTTGTTAGCTGCCATGTAGATGCTGGGAATCTAACTCAGGTCCTCTGCGAGAGCAACCAGTGCTCTTAACCACTGAACCATCTCTCTAGGCCCATTTGTTCTTTTAAATGCACATGTATTTTGCATGGAAGTTAGTTCTAGGACTTCCCTCTAGTCACAAGGGCTCAGCTGCCTGTGTTCATTTGGAAAGTTAGTTCCTAAATGATTCAGAATCATTCATTTGCTCTGAGCTCAGCTTGGGTGTCTAAACCCTGTGACACCACATATTCCTGTGTTCAATAGCCTGTCCCATATATGCGGTGCTATATGGGACACATCAGCCATTAAACAATGAAGAAATTGAATGGGAGTTGCTGGACCCTACCATTTGCAGTTTTTATATGTGTTTGAAAATTCTACTATTTTCTTTCTTTTTATAAATTGCAATGGGGATCAAACCTAAGGCCTTGTACCTGCTAGACAAATATTCCATCAGAGGCTCATACTCCCAACCCTTTACGCGCCTAAAATCTCAAACATTGATGTGGAATGTGGGCTGTGTGCTGAAATAGTTTTGTTTGTACATGCAAATTTTAGCCCCTACAGTAAATATTTTACTGAATTGGAATAATATACGTAATATTAAAATTCTTCCTTTATAACTGCTAATTGTTTTATGACTAAAGAATGAATCAGGAAAGTAATTATTATTACTAATTATTCCATGATTATGTTAGAAAATAATATTACTGTGTGGTGGAGGGGTGTGGAACAATTCTTTCTTTGCAGACACAGGACTGAGGACTGTGGACATATCTTTATGTACATATTTCCTCTGAAGTGCAGGGTGGCCCAGAGTGGGAGGGCTGACTTTTCTTGGTTTGCATTTTTAAGTGATCTAATTCTGTTATCATGATATAACACTTGGAAGCACTGATTATTCTTATATTCAAATTCACTCTCATTTTGTTTCTTCCTCACAAAATCTCTTATTAATGTAATGTGGAATCTCCCCAGTGTGAGATGTGATTCCCTCCTGCCTGCAAGGAGAAACTCTGGAGTTAGATCCTGAGGGGGGGCCTCCTGCTGGTGATAAAGTCTCTTCCAAGTGGCCCCTTTATTCAGGGTATTTTTTTTTTCTGTCTTCTTCCTGTATGTAGGGAAGGGCACTCCAACTGTGACTAACTTCTGCTAGTAACCCTTATGCAGAACTGGATTGGGGAACAGTGATGTCTGTTACTGAAGGCCACTAATCTCACATGATTGAGGGATTAGGGCTGAGGTTACCATGAGAGGGAGTTGCTGTTATCCAAGTGCCACATTGAACACACTGAGGAGCAGATGGCTGGCCTCCTTAGGACAGTATACACCAGCTCAGCCACCAGCAGCTGCTGCCCATAGGCGTCCCAGCCAAACTTCATCTTTGCTCTTTGGTTGCCCATGCCAGGACTCCTTATTTCCTACATTGGGATTATGGTAGAAACAAGACCTTTCAGACTACTGAGGTTTGCTCTAGTCCTATAGTTCTGACAACAATCATAGTACTACCCAATCCATTCCTCAACATTTTCTGATTCATTCTTTTTTTTTTTTTTTTTTTTTTTGGTCTTTTTGAGAACAAGGGTCCTTCCCTGTAGTCCTAGCTGGCCTGGAACTCACTCCATAGACCAGGCTGGCCTTGAACTCACAGAGGTCCACCTGCCTCTGTCTCCCGAGTGCTGGGATTAAAGGTGTGTGTCAACACGCCCAGCTGATTCATTCTTAAACACACATCACATGTGAGAGGCTAAGCCCTAAATGTTCTACACTGCTGTCTGCCTGGTCTCTGCATCCAGCCTGATCCTGCTGCCTCACTGGATCTTTCCAATTCTTCTCTCAGCTCTGCCTGGTCAGGTGGAAGAAGACCATGTGGGTCACATTCTTCTCAAACACATTAATATTCCCAAAGGGCACAAGTTGTGGAGATCCAAAGCAGGAAGATGTCATTGTTTCTATTGATCCCTAGCCTATATTCTGTCCCTTCTCAGGCAACAAGTTCTGAGATTTTGATGGGTCCAATTGGGGTCAGTAGAGATAATAGAGAAAGTGAGAGAGCTACTTCAAAGATGAAATGGTCAACATCAATTTTAGGTCAAGTGTCCCTTATCTGAAATACTTGTGAACAGAAGTGTTTCTTCTTGGATTTTGGAATGTTTGCATGGGATTTATGGATTGCAAAACCATAGTCTAAAAAAATCCCAAATCCTAAATGCTTCAAAATGTGAATATTTTTGAGCATCATATTGGCACTCAAAAAATTTCAAAAAAGATGTTGGACCTTGAGAGCTTGTTTGAAGGTTCTAGCAGGGGAATGCAGCTACTTGTATACCCTTGACTGAAGGCCGGTCCTCCTCTATGGGGGAAGGTAGTCCTCTTAAACCCTCCGAGCACGCAGCTTCGGGAGGAACACACGTGGAGCATTGAGGGAGGAAGGAGACACCCGCCTAGCCAGCCAGATCAGTTGAATCAACTCTGGCGATCAATGAGGTGACAGATGTTACAGCCAGATTGCCCTCACATCCCCATGAGTTTCTTCACAGACTTGGAAAGAAATCCTTAAATTCATATGGAAAAACAAAAGACCCCCAAATAGCTAAAGCAACCCTGAGTGAAAAATGCAATACGGGGGGGCGTCACTTTACTGGACTTCAAACTATATTACAAGGCTATAGTCATAAAGACAGCCTGGTACTGGCACAAAAACAGACCTGTTGACCAATAGAACAAAATTGTAGATCCAAACTTGAGCTCATACAATTTAAGCCACCTCATATCTGATAAAGGGGCCAAAAAAGCCCATTGGAGGAAAGATAGCATCTTCAGCAAATGGTGCTGGCAAAACTGGATCACAATATGTAAAAGAACAAAATTAAACCCCTACCTCTCATCCTGTACAAAAATCAACTTCAAATGGATCAAAAACCTCAACATGAAACCCGAAACTCTAAAGGTGTTAGAAGAAAAGGTTGGCAGCAACCTACAAGACATAGGTGTAGGAAAAGACTTTCTAAACCAAACAGCAGCTGCACAGGAAATGAGGTCAACAATTGACAAGTGGGACCTCATTAAACTCAAAAGCTTCTGTACAGTGAAAGAAACAATCAGGGAAGTGAAGAGAAAACCCACAGAGTGGGAGGAAACCTTCACCAGTGATACGTCTGACAGAGCATTAACTTCCAGTATATATAATCCCTCAAAAAACAAAGAAGTAAGAAAACAAATGACTCACTCAAGAGATGGAGTAAAGAGCTGAACAGAGACTTCACCAGTGAGGAAGTAAAGATGGCTGAAAAAGTGTTCAACATCATTAATAATTAAGGAAATGCAAATCAAAACCACTCTAAGATATCATCTCACTCTGGCTAAGATCAAGAAAACAAAAGACACCAAATGCTGGAGAGGTTATGGGGAAAGGGGAACACTCATTCACTGCTGGTGGGAATGTAAACTCATACAACCACTGTGGAAAGCAGTGTGGAGAACCCTTAAAAGACTCAAAATGAGCCTCCCGCCTGACCCAGCCATACCTCTCCTGGGTATATATCCACAAGACTCATCCTACTGCAAAGATACATGCACATCTATGTTTATTGCAGCCTTCTTCACAATAGCAAGAAGCTGGGCACAACCCAGGTGCCCCTCAACTGATGAGTGGATGACAAAAATGTGGTACATCTACACAATGGAATTCTATGCAGTGGTAAAGAAAGATGACATCATGAACTTTGCAGGTAAATGGATGGAACTTGAAGCCATCATGCTAAGTGAAGTAACACAGTCCCAAAGAAACAAATGGGGAATGGTTTCCCCCGTTTGTGGATGCTAGCACCAAATCCCCCAATTGAAAGACAAGCTGAGCAACATTATTGTTATATCTCTTTCTATCTGAAAGCAACTGTGATGTTATAAGGTGAATCTCTTAATGAGTCCTAGAGGTAACTTGCCACATACTTTCAGACATGGTAATTAATGTACAAGGGTGAAAAGTATATATCCATACTTTAGAGTAATATAAAATTAAAGGGAAAAAGTGAACCCCTAAACATATATCAGAATTAACATAAAGTTTATTCCTGGAGACATAACTCTGGTACATGTATGACATTTATGTGGGCATATTTTGGAGGAATACAACAGAGAGGCAACCACAACAACATAGTGACTGGGTCAAAAAAAGGACTGATATAGTTAAATTCTGCCCCAAACAATGGACCTTTACAGAGAAAAAAAGACTGAGAAAAAGATGAAGGACACTTATGGCAGAATGCATGATCTGGGGTGGGGTGGAGGAAAGGGAAAGGGAATGTGCCGGGCATGGTGGTGCACGCCTTTAATCCTAGCACTTGGGAGACAGAGGCAGGCAAATCTTTGTGAGTTCAAGGCCAGTCTGGTCTACAGAGTGAGTTCCAGGACAGCTGGGGCTGTCTCGAAAAGCCCCCTGCAAAAAAAGAAAAATTATGTCTGAAATACACAAAACATCAATAAAAGTATTATAAAAAAGATGTTGGATTTTTATTTTATTTTATTATTTTTTTGTTCAGCTTGCTTTTCTTTTTATTTATTTACTTTTTCTTTTTTTCTTCTATTACTTCTTTATTTTTTTCATTTTTTAATAATAAGTAATAATTTATGAGTACAAGCATCCTTCATGTAAAACCAATTTGCAAGCAGTTGTGTCCAAACCCACACAGCCCAAGGGTCCCACCATCCAGCTAGGGGGGCTTGTATGTTCAATAAAGTTGATCAAATAAGTGTCCAGACTATATTGCTGTAGTTTCACCATTCACCCCTATCGCAGTCCTTACATTCTACCATGCCCCCTCTTCCACAGATTGTTCCCTAGGCTTAGAAAAGGGGCACAGGTGGACGAGAAGTAAAACAGTCTACTTTCTCTGGAGCTGTTGTTTTGGACTCTGGTCAATTCTGGCTGTTTCCTTTCATGGGCTGACAGTTTGTCCAGGAATAACCTTTCAATCCTACTAATGAAGCATAAGAAATTAGATATATAGGTATTTAAACAGTACTAATTGTTATGGTAGGTTACTTTGGTATAGACACAGATGTTTGGATGGTATGTTAATCCATGAATTACATTTTTTCTATAAAATATGAGAGGCTCTTACTGTGGTTTATAACATCTCCTAACCACTAGAGGATGTAAGCTTGTGGCATCAGCCATGGGTTAT